>OY735203.1:66777204-66984704 GCA_963457665.1 Thysanoteuthis rhombus | reverse complement strand
TTCTTTGTTGCTATGTCTACAAAAAAAAGATATATTTTTGTAAGTGTTTAATGATCACCAGGCAGAATTTGAACTCATATTCCGAGTGCGTTGTTTTAAAGTTGCTTACAATAAGTAAATGAATTGCACTTTTTTTTTCATAATTGAAGAATATTGCCAATAAATAAAGATTGAAGAATCAGGATAACTTTGAAAATCAATATAAAAGAGTCTGAAGTAAGTATAGTTTTGAAAAAAAGGACTGAGGATTTTTTATCTGATTCAAGAAATTTTAGGAATAAGTAAATTGAGTAAGTAGGTCCCCTGCTTTAGACTTTAGACTCATATTCCGTACATAGGCAGGCATTCTAAGGTGAAAAGGATATGAATTCAAGTCTCACCTGGAGCTTATTCTTTGTGCCCAATATGCACTGTTTACTGATAACTGTACACTTGTGATAAAAAGCTACTAAAATTAAGAAAGAAATACTAGTCAAAAATTTACTATGGTTGAAGATATATATGCTTGTTACTGCAATCAAAGAAAGCCACTATTTATATAATGTAGGCGTCAAGTACCGTATCTCTTCATGTATATAATGGGCACTGTTTATCATTGCTAATTAAATCTTGGGGAAAAACAGCTCTCATATATATGTATATAGATGTATTTAAGAAATGGACTTGTTTGGTCCGACAGAATGAATTATAAATTGCGTTATAATATATAGAAACTTATTTGAAATGATCTCCAGTCATTACACGGTTAATATATCACTCAATTTAAACACTGTAAATAGAATAAACAATTTATAATTCATATATATACACACATATATATATATATATATATATATATATATATATATATATATATATATATATATATATGTTCTCTGACTTTTCCTTTGTGTTATGTCATGCTGTTAGACATAGGGATTGCATTGGTAGGCCATGTCACAATGTATGGGAAAAAGAATGTTCAGTCAGATTTATTGAAATTGCGGAATAAAATACAGTGACATTTGTTGCTAAACATTGTGCTACTGGTATCAATATTTGCTGCAGTAGTATAAGATTTATGTTTTCAATGCATACTTATTAAATATAATGAGCATTTGATATATTTGGTATCATTTGTAGGATGACGATGGGGGGGCATTTCGATCATGTACCATTATAGCGTTTCATCGAGGCTGCAGCGAGAGAAGGAATGAAAGATGCAAAACTCATTTCAGAATTCAAAATCAAACCTTTTTTTTATTTCGACCAACTGCAAATACATTGATAGTCATCTATTTTCTTCCTGCTTTCTTTTGTTTCTCATACTTCTAAACTTACTTTCTATCTTTCTCACTGTTAGAATCCTCATACATCACCCTTTTTTTTATAAACCCCTTTTCACTTTCTTTCTCCCAATGTGTATCTGTGTGGTGGGGTGTTCCCAATCTACTTAAGCTGTTTCTATCATCCTTTCGGCTCTGAAAAGGATTACTCTTTGACCAAGTATGTAAGTATAGTTTGCATATACCCATGCAAAAAGTATCTTTAGCATAAGTGTTATTTAAAAATGAAAAGAATGTTCAAGAAAGAATAGAAATGAAATATTCAATTAAACAGTCCCATCAGACCTCATTTCGTTACACATTACCATGGAAAAATGTAACATTATTATAGTGATTCAAACACTTTGTTACACAACAGTTATTTTGGACGAAAGATTCAACTTACTCTCAGTCATGCCCGAATAAGGCTACACACTTGGCTGAGAAAAATGGTGGTAACATTCAATTCTTGCACATTATGCCAAGCCCGAATTTTGAGTTTTAAAAATCTTTGAAAAAAATGTGTACTATACACAAATAATTGCTATATTTTACATGTACATGACAGATCACCTGAGTGTTTGGTATCTGAAAAGTTACCTCTCTTTTTAGAAATTTGAAATCGTTCATTTACTTCTAACAGTAAAGTTCTAAAATCTGGCTCCTTATCATTAATCACTGCTACCCAAAACAGACTGGTTTGAATAATGTTGCTGGGTTTTGGTCATTCATATCTGATGATATTCATAAGTATCTATCTATTTATGTATCCAGACTTAGCCCAGCATAACCATTCATTGTAGAAGCTCCAAATTTTGCACACATACTTCTCTTAATGTGAAAGGAAAACATTTGTTTTTTTGAAAAAGTGAAAGGGTTCAGTTTACAATGTAACTTTACCCTAAATTGATCCCTTGTATGTGTATGGCAGCATTCATGCTTGTCTTTTGGAAATTTGGGTTTTTTTAGTGATCACTGCCCAACCAAATGCGAGAGAAGTAACTCATTCATTGATCACCCCTTTTTCCAATTGGTCATATGACAGTTTCTACCAAATGACTAACTGGACCATTTTAATAGATTTTTTTAGATCATAGATTTATGGCGGAAACCATACTGATGAAATAACTTAATTTTTACTGCATAAATTACCAAATAAAAAGGAGTATATACGGGTGGTGGTGATTATTTTCCCTTGGAATGTTAATTTATTGTTTCTTTTATTCTTGTAGACTCCTCATGGAGCATAGGGCCACAACTACTTTGCTGCACTTTTAATTGCAAATTGATTTTACCAGTTGGACTCACTACCCAATTTTTTAGATTTGCGAGTCCAGTGTTTTAAATTCAGATGTTTTTTATAAATTTTTTGAACTTTGAAATCATTTCCATGTTCAAAAAAAAATTTAAATTGGCAACACTGGTTGTATCCATTTATTCCTGGAATATCCATCATCTGTTGATGCTAGTTGCTATAAACATACCAAAAAGAAAAGCCAATTCATCATCCAAGCACTCCACACATTTGCAGGGTTTTCAATTTCACAGGGGAAATACTGTCTGAGAGGAGATCTAAAATGATGAAAACTTGAAAAGTTTTCAAAAGAAGAACCAGGATTCCTATGAACATTAAGATCCAAAATTAGTAACAAGTGAAAAAAAAAAAAGAAAAAAGTAAAAAAAGGAATTTATCCATTTAGATAGATCACTTGGGTTACTTCTCTCAAACTTTCCTGGCTGGGAATGTTAACAACTTAAACAGCCTATCCAGTAGAATTGAAACTTCTCAAACAATCCCAGTCTCGCAATTATGTAAAAATGTTGCATTCTCCAATTCATCATCAGCCTTCTGGCATTCGTGGTTGGACATAGACCTTTCCCAAGATTCGCCAGAACTCTCTATCATGGGCATTGTGGAGCCAGTACTTTCTGAATTTGTCTAGCTTATCATGCCATTTTACTTTTTGTCAGCCACAATTTCTCACATGATCTCTGGGTATCCATGTTGAGAGTCATGATGCCCGGTGGTTGTCATTTGAGTTTTCTGATGGTCTCTATCTCGCATATTTCGGATTCCTGTCTGTTTTCTAACATACTATATTGTCTTATGATCTCTCCATGTGAGGTTGAGCATGATTCTCTCATGTGCATGTTGCATGGTCCTCAGTTCATGGGTCAATAACCTTTCCATAAAAGCTGAGTCACTTAATTTTCGTATCTTTGGATCCAGTGGCGTAGTGCTAAAAAAGAAGTGAGGGAATGCAGAACATCTCCCTCTAAACTAAAAATGATTCACTATACATTTTCATTATCCTTTGCTTTAGACAAATTTGTGGTAGAATTGGTTTATGAACCAATATGGTATTGAAAGATTTAATGAGAACTTTATGTAAGTAGGGCAGGATCCAGGGTTTTGAGGAGGGGAGAGGTCTAATTAAGCAATGGATATAGCACTTTTATGAAATTCCTTTATCTGGGTATATTGAATTTTTTTCTCAATTTTGCTTTGCCCGAACAGGGGAAGATGATTCTGGATCCTCCCTCTCCTGAATCTGTGGTTGGTAAGCGTTGCATCTTGACAAATCAATTAGAAACCATAAACCAAAACTCTTGCCAAAATAGGTTTCTTCAGTTTTCAAGTTGGCTATGTATGTATATATCTATGTTTGTATGTATAATACATACATATCACGCCAATGGAGCTGAAAGGCTGACATTATGAATATTTAGACCTTACCAAGTCTACAAAAAAAGTTTTTTTAAATTCCTCCCCCGTTAGATAGATTTTTAGTTTGCAATAGATACTTTTTGCTAAGTTGGTCCCTTAGTTTGAGCCCGCTTGGGTTCTTTTTCTTTTTTTTTAAAGACTTAGTGATTGATGCCCAACGAAAGGCAAGAAAAGTGACTTATTAATTGATCACCCCTTTTTTTAAAGTTTTAAGTTATCATCCCCAACAAGAGTTGCCAATTTAGTTGTTTTTTTCTGTTTTTCTCGATTTTGTGAGTTCAGTGTTGACAATATTCGGATTTTTTTACATTCTTTTCTTCATGTTTTCAAGTCCAGGGTTGCTAATTGAGAGTTTTTTTTCCTTGAATTTTTTCCTAATTTGAGAGTGACTCCCAGAATAAAAAATTTCAATGATCACCTCTAAATTAGCACCTTACTTCTAACATGGCTACCAAAAGACCTTTTTTTCTCTGAACCCAAGATGTTCTTCAATTGCAAATTGCGATTGCCAGATGTTGTTATAATTGGAATCAGATGGTTGATTTGTGAAATATCTTGTGCTTCTTGGAGTACAACGATGAGTACACATAAAAAATACACGCACAGGTGTCTTCATTCTGTGCAACATACACCATCATCCTCAACCTTGAGGGATAGTCATGATGACAATTCTAAATTAAATTCCATGGAAGATTTTTCCAGCTCTCTTCCGTCTAATTATATTTGTATGAAAGCACAGAAACATCCCTTTATTTCTCCCAGTTACAAACCCACATACTTACATGTACAGTTTTGTGCTTTCAATTTCTCTCTTACAACTTGATTTTATGCAAAGTATAAAATTTTTTATCTAATTTAGTTTCCTCTTGAAAATCTACCACCAAGAGTCAAGTATTGATATACTTCTCTATTCTATTTTTACTTTCTGTCAAATACAAGAAATCCATGCCACAAATGTATGAATAAATACACTTATACACATCTATGTATTTGTGTATATATGTATAACATTTGGGTGTATTCATGTCTGTTTGTGTGTGTGTTTATGCATTGGTATGTATATGCGTGTGATATAACTACATGCATTTACCAAAAATATTTCTAGTATTTTTGATTTGGATGAATTTTCAATGTTTCTGTATTAGAAAAAATCTTTTATTGTTTTACAATTTCATTCTGTGAGCAATCTTAATAGGAAAAATTATTTTTCCAGAGCTAGCAGCAGAATATTTACTCATATATATATCTATATCTATATCTATATCTATATCTATATCTATATATATATATATATATATATATATATATATATTATATTTTTTCTTATTTTTATGTAGTATGTTGTCTAACACCATATTTATAAATTTAATATAAAATACTTAATTAAATCAGATAATAATTATATGTATTGAAATATATAAAAAATACATAAGATATTTTGAGATAACAATAGATTTTGAACAACAGCTTTTTTTAACCTACTAACTATTACAGCATAAATTGAACAAAGTTTTCATTTCACCTCATAAGAATGCCAACTGCTTTGAATATGAAAAGCACAAATAATAACAAAGCATACATTTTGGAAAATTCAAAATAAAAAAAATGCTGTAAAAAAAATGATATTGAATCATTTTACCCCATTGAGAAGTACATTAAAGTGAGAAACATATATTTTTATTCATTCAATGATATATATATGTGTGATAGTATTTGGAACACCAATTGAAATGACCTCCTGTTATTACACACGGAATGTCACTTGGCCTAGACAGTGACATTAGTCGTGTTTATACTTTTCTTATGTTGCTTTTGGTTGTATTAACTGCATTTTGGATCTCCTAGTCTACGGTATTATCAAAATAGAAATAAGAATCACAAATGAATCATAGAAAATAGCAAAGATCTGTGCATTATGAAACACATTCTCATCTCGGGTTGACTACCGATGTACAAGATTTTGATACTTTTTTCATTTCTTCTGTGGAGGATGGATTATTTATTGTTTTCCATATCTTTAGATTATCTATTTTTCTTATAATTCTCATTATTTTAGCCATAATCTTGAATCAGAGCTCATTTTGGTTTGTATCCTGGATTTTGAGCGGCCATTGTAGGTGTCCATTAAGTTCGTATGATCAAAGCCTGCTCTGTTTTCTCTAGTTCACTGGAGCATTGGGGAATCCTTTTGTTGTGATTTTGCATACACATAAACACATACCCACACACACATACATTTATATGTTTATATACACATACACATTCACACATGCACGAACACATTCATATATGGAAATTATATGTATACATATTTTATAGCAATACTTACTGCCATTTTGTGGTTAGATAGAAATCTTGGAGATTTGATTTCTATTTAGCCAGAATGTACAAGTTGATGTTACGATTCAGAATGTCCACAAATGAAATTGCTTATGCCAAATCTAAACTGATATCTTCTGTAAAGAGGAAAAAAATAGAAAAGAGAAAAGGATTTGTGTAGGAGAATAGGTAGTCAGTGAGAAAGAGATACGAAGAGAAGAGATTAATGAGAAAATGAGGAACATAGCATAAAATGGAGAAAAGCAAGTAGAAAAATGGAAGAGTGCATTGCTGAGAAAGGAGAGAGAGAGAAAGAAATATGCAGAAAGAGTGATAGGAGAGGAAAGAACCCTAAGTTCAAAGATGCATTCACCATCTTTACATCCATATCTGTGATTTCCAATTTTGGAGGAATTCTAAATGAAGAAACATTACTGAATGTGGTAGTTGCAGGAGAAAGAGAAAGTGAGGATGGTTCACCTGAAAATCTGGCTACTTAATAAAAAACAATAAGTAAGTTTCAATTAAAGTATGTGTATAATTTTCATCAATAATTTATTCTGGAGTCTTTGTGTGTGGTTATTCTTTTTCTATCATCATCATCAGTCTTTTAATGCCTGTCGTTGGACATAGACCTTCCCCAGGATTATCCACACTTTTCTATTGTGGGCATCGTGGAGCCAGTCTCGGTTTTGCATGTGATCTCTGGGGATCCATGTTGTAAGTTGTGATGTCCATCAGTTGTCTGCCATTCTTGTAACATAGCCTGCCCATTGCCAATCAAGTTTTCTAATAGATTCTATGATGTTTCGGACTCCGGTTTTCTTCCTTATGTACTGTGCTATCTTTTGATCTTTCCATGTGAGGTTTAATATGATTCTCTCATGTGTGCATTTCATGCTTCTCAGTTTGTGGGTCTGTCTTTTGGTTAGGTTCTATGTTTCAGCTCCATAAGTGACTATCAGGAGGATGCATTGGTTGTATACTCTTTTTTTTTAAAGGATTATTGGGATCAACTTGTTTTTGAAAGTTGAGCTTGCTCTGCCAAAGGTTTGTCATCCTAAGGTGATTCTTTGCTTGATTTCTTCTTCCTTTGTGGGTTTCATTGAGATTCATTGTCCTAAGCGGATGTAGTGGTCTACTTTCCTTGCATCTCCAATTTTGACAGTTATGTCCTTATTCTCAATGTGATCGTTGCACACGATTTTTGTTTCACTGAAGTTCATGTGTAGGCCAACTTTTTTTTAAGCCAAAAAAAAGTTGGCTTTTTTCATCAGTGGGCCTTGAATGAGTATTAATAACTAATGAAGTTAGCTAGAATTAGGAAAGTTTAGCCAATATTAACCCTTTTCCCTGACAGTTTTAGTTATTAATAACAAAGGAAACTTTGCAACACAGTAAAAAAACAAATGCTAGATATGTCATCAATTGATCCAAATAGATTTTCTTTTAATGACGTCATATCTTTTAATAGCATCTGGTAAATGAAACACAAAATCCTTTCTTTCCTCTTTCTGTTGATCGATGTAACTAGAACCAACTAGAAGACAGACTGACTGACTGACCAACTGAAAAATGTCTTTTTTGGATGTATGGACACATCGAGATATATGTATGCTTGCAGAGACATGTAAAAAGAAGTTGACTTGTCACCACAGACAATAATTGAACAACCGTAGTGTCCAAATTTGAAGTTATGTAAAAATATTCAGTAGAAGAATAAGTATGGTCAGAATTGATTCTGTTTATGACATCACTGACGTTTTCCACTGTAAAATATCTAAAATAGAACAGAAAAACATCTAGATACGTCTAGATTCCGGAGAATCTAGATGTTGTTAATAAACCTGTGAAAATATGCCCCCTGAAAGGTCAAAAATGCTTTTTTCCCTCAACAAATGAAAGAAAAAAAAACATTTCTAGAAAGGAGTCTAGTGTAGTACTGGTGCCAATTTTCAAGTCTGTTGACAAAACAGTATGTCCACTAGTGCTAGAACACACAAACATACAAACACATATAAAAAGGGATAGAAACTTTGATGGTGGCTATGGTTATTCACTGCATAATTCGAGAGAGAGAGAGAGAGACGGAGAAATGACAACAAAATGAGAAATTCTTAGAGAAAGATAGAAATGGATTAACCTGCTTACTGCCATGGAAGAGATAACTCATCTTATGAAGATGGCATCATAGCTTCATGCAAGCAAATGAAATTTGGAAATTTACAAGTGGCGTATGGTTCTATGTATCTTGTGTGTGTTGTGTGCTATGGATGCACTAAAATATAAAAATATTTTAGTTTCTGTAAAAAGCAATGCACACTTGGAGCATTTTTGGTGCAATATAGGGAATGTGGTCCCAATTGCAGAAATTAAGATGGAAGAAACAGAATTTTGATCAGATACTATAATCAGTGGATAATAGGGTCCAATCCAAATGTATTTTTCTTTCATTAATTCTCTTATCCCTTTTTATTTGTTTGCCATTTGCAACATCGAATGAGCGAAGGTGTGAAACTTTACAATTTACAATCGGGACCACTTTTCTTACATTCTACCAAAAAGGCTTTCTATGTCTATTTTTGCATTTTTGATTTGACAACTAGTCAACGTTTGCTTGACTTTTCATGCCGCGGTAGATTACTCTATCATATAACTAGGTTGATTATTTAACCTGTTCCTGTCAAAGAAGAGATAACTTGTCATAGGAAGTTGTCAGTTCTGTCAGTGCTACGGATGAGGAAACCTGGTGCAGGTGTTGTAACGTTAAAAAATATTCTTGTCAGCAAACAGGCTGAAGAGAGAAAGAAGAGATATACACCTGGGTTGCAAAAGAGAGGAAAGAAAGCATGTATGTTGATTGAGAGAGAAGTTCAAAGAAAAGACATGAAAGAATAAAGAGCCAAGAAAAAAAAGAAATCCAACTATAGAGAGGAAAGAGAAATACCAGCTGAAAAAAATGAAAAAGAAACTAACATTCCAAGGGAAATAATGAACTACCACCATCTGCATTTGCTGCTTTTTACTTTGTGAATTAAGCAGTGATAGTGGTGAAATTAGTTAGTCACTCAATAGAAACCGTCACATGACCAACGTATTTTGGCAGCATGCCATGTTGGGTCTGATCAATTAAAGAATTGGAAGCTGATTTTACACCATAAACTTGACTCCCCTGCGATCAATATTCAAAGCTTGTTGATGTTTACATTTGAGACCTAGTAGTTTTTAGTTCAATAATATATCCATTTTTTTTTCAATTTTATTCTTATTATTGGATTAAATATCAAAGAAGGAGTGAATTCTGTTAAACCATTAAGTTGCTGTGGCTAAATGGCTAAAAGCAGCCAAAGAGAGGGAGTCCTTTATGGACCCCCTCTGTTGAGAGGCCATGACTTTGATTCCCACCATGGGCTTACTTTTTATTTCCAATTGCGCCATTTGAATCGTTGCCGCAGAGTCACGGTCGGAGTCAAAATTGTGATAAAGAGGTACTGTAAGTTAGGATAAAGGTAAAAACTAATCAAAGTTAATTGCTATCAATCATAGTAATCTAGGCATCTGATTCTTTTCTCATTAAATCAAGAACTTGTAGCTTTTTACCTCAAGGAAGCACATTATGATGTCTCTTTGGTACATCCAAAAATTGCCAGCATCTCCTCTCTTGAACTTAGGGACAATTATTTAGTTAAACTCATCAATTGTTTATTTCTAGGTTTGGCCATGGGTAATAGTGCAAAGCAAAACCATTGATAAAGGGGAACCACTCTTTATGAAAGAGAGAAGAATAGGCACTTGAGAAAGAGAGAATGACATGCAAAACACCTGAATGAAAAGTGACACATTGTTCACTTGCAAATTTCATCACTATTGATTTTATAAAGAACAGTTGCCAACTTTAAAAAATATTTTGTGCTTAATCGACCTTAAAAATGTGTCAAAAAACACAGAAACATGCCCAGTAACACTGTTAGCCATTTTATGGCCATTTTGAATAGCTAAAAATGAACGGGGGGGGGCAGCTAAAAATTAGCTAAAGTTACTGAAAAGAGCACTCAAAATGGGCCCATAATAGCTTCAAGTGAATTTTTGTACTGCCAAAACGGGAAATACACTAAATTTAGTGCAAAAGCCCTAGATTTGTTATACTGATAAAAAATGGGATTTTTTGCAACAAAAATGTTTTGACTGTATATTCTTTCTTGTAAAAGATTGAATTTCCGCTTGATAATCACAAATCTTCTTCTGGTAAAAAGTGAGGTTTTTCTTCCAAAGTAGATAAAAAAAACTGTGAACTTCCCTTCAGACGAATCCACCGTTCAGACATCCTCCCCCAACTTTGTACCTGGGTATTTATTTATCAACTGCATTTATTATGCCATAACCAGCTGCATGCTATTTGGCCTTTATTTTCAGAGAGGTGATTCTGTCTTGGCTCCAAGCAACATGTTCCACTTTGTAAGATTTTTGCTCATTCATACACTTCCATCTTCTCTTGCACTTAATCATACACCATCTTGCAACAACGCAGGCATTTTTAGATGTATTAGCATCCGTAGCACCAATTGACAACACTGACTGACTGTCGGGCTGACATACCAAAAGGTGAGTCACGTCCCTTGCTCAGTGTTGCCAATTTAAATGTTTTTCATCGAAATCTAGATGTTTTTAGCTATGTCTAGATATTCAGAAATCAATATGTAGATGATTTTCAATAAAGTGAGTAATATTTCTTATTTAACCTATGGTAATGAAATAAGTAACTTTTTTAACAAATTGAATAATATTTTGATAAGATAGATGTAGAAGTTACATTCAATTTATCAATAATATGTAATGTATTTCCTAGATCTGATTGATATATATATATATATGTATATATATATATATATATGGAGAATGTAGATGTTTCTAGACTCAATTTCAGATATAAACCCTACCCTTGCTAGATTTTTACCGGTAGAGAAGAACTACAGCATCTATGGTCTGTTTTTTCCTTTCCAGCACAACAACTTTTCTTCTTGATCCATCAACATATTTCGACTTGTCTATCCACTTCTCCTTCTCTTAATTGCTTTTAAGGGAAAAAAAAATGCTCAATGCAACCTGCCAAGTTCATTTTCACAATTTAGAGCATTTACCTCTAGCATCTATAAGTATAGCCTGCAGTTTCTAGCATCTATAAGTATAGCCTGCAGTTTCTAGTATTAACATATAAAGCCTGCAAATTTCATCCATAAAGTTTGGCAAATATAGGCTACAATAGATCTTTATCAAATGAAATTTATTTATTGCTTTTGTACAAAAACTGGCAGACTGCCATAAAGATTTGCAACACCCAGCGAAATGATCATTGACTTCTCCAGTCAGTGTAACACCAGAATTTACAAATGTGGATTTGTAAAGAGATTGAAACTTTGTGCACTCAGCATTCTTTTTCAAGGGCACCAAGATTCTGTGCGCCTAATAACTTTAAAAGCCTGTAATTTGTGTGTCTGTTTATGTATGACCAAAAACATCATGAAATTCTCATTGACAACACAACCTCAGAATTCTAACGCCTATCATTGGGCAATCTGAGTGCCTGCAGTGACAGGATAAACTTTTTGCTCAGCGAACGAGGTCACCTAGAGAGTGCTAAAGGTTAAATGAAGTCATATTTTTTCGGTTGCTTAAATAACCTGTTTTCTTTGGTATCAGATCACTGTAGCCCCATGATTAGCCCATCTGCCTGATCAGCCAGCCAAATAGGCTACAGATTCTTCTCTCTTTGCTCTTTGCGTCTGCATGTGTGTGTCTTCGGGCACTACCGATCACATTTCTGGGGCTTCAACCTCAAAAATTTTCATGAGTACATCACTAGGCACCATCTGAAAACATTTGTTTTTCCACAAAAAGTGCCTTTAATCCATTAAAAATCTCAAATGGCAATGGGCTGGCCATGTTGCAAGAATGGCAGACAACCGATGAACATTGCGACTCAACATAGATCTCCAGAGATCACATGTGCAACTAAGGCCAGCAGAGTATTAGATGGAGAGATGGCTAGACAAATTCAGAAAGTACTGGTTCCACGGCACCCACGATAGAGAAGTGCAAATCCTGGGTAAGGTCTATGTCCAATGATGGACGTTAAAAGTCTAATGATGATGGTCATTCTAGAGCAACAATGCTCAAATCTTATGCTGGTAATTTTTTAGATAATCTTAGATTTAAGATCTTTTTTTTAGATTATTTTTTCAGTAACTTTCTAGAAAACCACTTCTGGTACATGTGCGGGCTACAGTAGTTTGTTCATGAGAGGTACAGATATTTTTATCCTTTTTAAAAACATTTGAGTTTTCTTTCTCCAAAGTGAAACTGTAATAATGATCATCACTAATCTTAGACTTGTTAACTTGACCCTTTGATGAATTCTCCTAAGTGTTAGTATTTTTCCATATTCGATCCTTTTATGATATGATATTGCATATTCTTTTAATTCATGAAACAAAAAAACTGCTCCAAAATGACACCATGAGTAGAAAAAATTGATCTTGTAAGAGGTGAAACCTTTAATCCCCGCTACCCACAAGTGACCAGTTTACACTGAAAGTTTATGCCAAGTCGGTCCCTTAATTTGTGCCCGGCAGCATTCATGCTTGTTCTTTGGAAATTTGTACTTTTTAGTGATCACAGCTCCAAAATGGCAAAAAATTAATCTATTCATTGTTCACCCCTTTTTCCATTTTTTTTCATTGATCACCCTATTGAATGACCAGATCTGTTTTTTTTTTGTTTTTGTTTTTTTTCTTCCAATCATAGATTTATGATTCAAACCATACATGGAGTAATTTCATCTGTTTTATTTATGATGTAAAAAGCAGCGTATATAAGTCCCAGTGATTCATAATTTCTCTTGGAATGCTGATTCCTATTAAACTTAACAAGCTTGACTGCGCTAGGGTCAAAGTCTCTTGCTTCATTAAAATCTAAAAGGTGAACAAAAGAGAATTCATTTCTCTCTTCAATATTATTCCAAAACTATGTGTTCCATTTCAACTACTTTATTATCTACTTCTTATGAAACAAGCAGACCTGAGCTGAAAGTGAATTCGTCATCAGTTTTTGTGTATGTAACTCTTATTTGAGCCATCATGATATCACTGGTTTTGGTGAGGTCATTGCCATTATTGTGACAAACGAAAATGAAGTCAAAACTCAATAGTAAGAGTTTGACAATATTTTTCATAACAGGAATTTAATGTTTACAAAAAAATACTGAGACTTTGCAAATACGAGTTGACATGACATATGTCATTGCATCATTCTCTCTTTTCCCTTCTGTCTTTTATTCATGTCTTGAATTAAGAAGTCTTAAATTCCAATATCTGACGATTTCATGATGATGAAGTCAACACTGAAAGATTGACAGTATAAGAATCCTCCTCCAAAAATTTTATGGAAGGATCTTTGAGCAAGATATTGAATCCAGACAAGTTTATGCAATATCATATCATATTGATTAGTGAGAAAACACTTTAAAAATAAACAGTTTTCTTCATCCAAAATGTTAAAGATCTCCAAGAAAAATATAGAAATAAGGCAACTATATATATGAGTTAAGGAAAGAAAAATATGAATCATTTTCTCGTAGTATGCTTGAAGAAATAGTTGATGAAAATGGGATATTTTTAAAAATGTCTTCTTGTTTTAGCTGGAGTGAGTAATCTGCTACCCAAAAGGATAAAACATTTATATCGATAAATGTAAGATAACTAATAGTATTTATATATGCCTGCCTAAATCTTTGCGTGTGTGTGTGTGTGTGAGAAAAAATATCAGTATACAAATGTATGAACATAAATATTCTTTATGTAATTGAATTGCAGGAATTCGGAACAAAAATATAATCTCAGATGAGAATTGAACTCACTTTCCTTATTTATGCAACATGGAAGCTTCTGGATGAATGAATTAAGCTTGACGTATGTAAATCATGTAGATAAGCATAGATACCTCAGGTCCATCTTAACAAAAATGGTTTCATCAATAATATTATTGGCATAAGCATTATGGATCCATTCCTGACACTTTATCATAACATTGATCTTATAAGAGAATATGAAATATTTCCTGATTTTTGCAATTTTCAATGTGTCTCCGAAGACATTGGGATGTATTGTGCCTTGTTGGAATGGATACTATATTAACACTAGATTTATGAACCATTCCTAGACACAGTGGAACACTTTAATGAATAGAATGAGAAAAATGTAAATCTTCTGTGAATTGAATTTGGTGAAAAAAAATTTTTTAAATTACATTATGATGCAAGCGATGTAACTTTGATCAAGGGTTATACCCCTTGATTTAACATTTATTTTTCAAAATATGAATTTGAGAGTAAAATTTGTAAGCTCAAGTTGGAATATCATTGTGAATATAGTTGATCTTAATGTTTTTTTACGCTGGTCACAGATTTTTTTTTTTGTAACTCTTGCCAGTCAGGGGATATGATTACTATGAATTATTGCAGATTACAGGTTCAAAGTATACTATTTGTAAAATGACTGTTTTGTTTGGTGGTACATGCATTTCATGTTCCTAAATGCAGATGCATTAAGACAGTAAAATGTAAAAGTATATAAAGAGTTATTCCTATCAGTAATGCCATTATTTTGAACATGCAACATAATAAGCAACTGAAGACCCATTTTCAGGTGCCAAAAATTGTTCAGTCTGAACATGTGAGGACTGGCTGCTACTATTTCTGAGTGGAACCTTGGCATCGATTCAGACTGAATTCAACAAGATTATATGCAATGAGCTTTTCTTCCTTTCTTTGAATCTAACATTTTTAAGGAAATCATTATATATATATATATATATATATATATATATATAATAAGAGCTATGTCTGTCACATTTATAGTATCTGTAGCAGCCATCAACTGAGCCTATTGGGGCCAGGCTACAGTCATCATCAGCAACAACATGGACAAATGCTGAGCATAGGAAGTTTCAGTCATGTCTGTCACACAAAAGAAGCCTTTATTATTTAATAAGATATATAACAAAAGGTGTGTCTTTTAACATTCATGTTGACTTAGTAGGCCTTTATTTTAAGTATGTAACTTGGGAGGAATGTATTGACTTTATAATGAGGAAGAAGGATTGAAGAAACTAACACGAGATGTTGTCTGCAAAGAAATAATTGGTTAACGTGCCTGTGAGTAAATCATATGATACATACATATATATATATTGATTAGAAACCAGGAATTAACTTGATGTCATTAAAGTTTTGCTAGATCAGGGTTGAACTTAAATTACCCCTCAAACAATACATCAGTTTTAATGAATTTTTCTCTAATATTACATAAATTTTTATTTGTACTCTTATGAAAACCCATAAAAAAGTGACGAGTCATGGTCTGGTTAATTACAAAAACTCACTTTGGAGGAGGAAAACTTGGCTTTAATTTCAATAGAAAAGCACAACTTGAGATTATCATTGAAATGTAAACAAAAGAAATTATGGTGGATTGTGACTTTACATGTTTTTTGCTATCACCTGATGGATCATGAAATAGCTACAAGTGAAATAAAAATCAATTCATTTGGATTCAATCTGTGATGTGATTTGGTTAAGAGTTAGATCAGTTTTTTGTTATATCTAAAAAGCATGTGCCAAGGTCTTAGCAATAAATTGTAAGTTCATAATTGTTCACAAGTGCTGATCCTGGGAGGATCCAGGGGGTTCCTGAGCCCCTTTCCCACTGCTTGGGCAAAATACAATTAAAGCATCATTTTTAATCATCTAGATGAAGAAATTTTATAAATTAAAAAAAAAAAAAGAAGTAATTCTAAGTAATCATGAATTAATCTTAAAAACCAAAATTTATTATTTTGTTTTTCATCTTATATAAGTAAGATGCCTTCCATCTTATGAATTTTTTTACCTATTGGTTCTGTTATGAATTTCTCTGATTAATATTTTTTTTGATTTACTCTTTTGTCACTTCTAGTGCTTAGAAAGCCATGACCCTGATGTAAGTGAAGATGCCGGATCACATATTACTCCCTTGTTTTTGATGTTTGAAGTTAAATCTCTTTTCACAGATTTGTAAAAATGAATTTTCCCCTTTGGAGCCCCTGCCCCGCTTAAAATCCATCTGAAACACTTTGTCCCCTCAAAATCCTTTTGGACCTCCCTGCTCCAAATCCTGGATCTTCCCCTTCATCACCTTAAATAATTTCCGAAAAAATTACTTATTCTATATGATATGATTTACACCAAATATTCAAAGAATTCCCTTTTAAGGAGTTTCTAAAAAGAATTTGTAAAGAAGGAAACTGTGGAGAAATCTCATAGTTTATTATAAAACACACAAGTTTACCTCTTGATGGTAATGATTAAATAATATCGCTATTGCGTTGTACTAATAAAATATCTAAAAGCGTGTGTCGCAGAGAATTTTCCCGCTTATAAACAATATTCCCTGAATATTAGACTAATTTAATGGTAAAATTAAGTAAAAATACAATTTATCTGGTTTAAATTAGAAATAGAATTTTATTTTAAGTTATATCACCAGATGTCACCAATGACGTAAGCGTGGCAGACAAAAAGTACACATTATCATACGTGTGGATAAGCAACATTTCGATGCTTCCTTATCAAAGATAGTATGAACTTCATGCTATCACCTGAGGAAGATCTGAGTTCGTTTTTTTTTTTGCTTGAAATCATGCAAACTTTCTTTTTGCATCAGGAATCGCTTATCTAGCTGGTATTTTTGTGTCTTAATAATTCTTCACGTCTATTTTCATGCATTACCACACTCACAATAATTTTATCTATAATATAACATAATAGTGTATGATGTAATCTAATCGTTCCCTTGTATTAAGGTCTTTTTTTCATGTAATGTATAATTCTTCTGCTTGCGGTGATAACTACATTAACGCTTACATTTCATGTATTCACTAACAATGTAATCACATTCTATGATTCGAGCTAATTTCATACAATATGCAACTGTTTCAAAGAATGCAGCTTTCTGTAAATTTGGAATATTAGATTTGTTTTGGATGTTACCACACTAAAAAGAAATGTTTTACGAAGTTGCTTCCATCCCCCGCTACTGTCTAATGCTTATTTCTGTCAAGAGTGGAATGTCTTTCAAGCTTAAATTCTTGCTTTTATGCCCAATTTGCTTGTGTTTTGGGGATTTTTTTTCATGTGGAAGTAATGCAAACCCTGTGTGTGAATTAAGGTAAAAATAGTCTGTGTTCATTTTTGGATGAGGAGCTGT
This sequence comes from Thysanoteuthis rhombus, assembly GCA_963457665.1. Classification (NCBI taxonomy): domain Eukaryota; kingdom Metazoa; phylum Mollusca; class Cephalopoda; order Oegopsida; family Thysanoteuthidae; genus Thysanoteuthis; species Thysanoteuthis major. The sequence goes on along the minus strand of OY735203.1, from coordinate 66,967,056 downwards.
GAGCAATTGTTGAACATTTGTTTACTCAGACATTATTTTGGGTTACAAAGCTCCTTGAAACAATCTTGGATTTCCAAAAAACTTGACCCGTACCAGGGTCAGACATAATCACGCTGGCTCAGGATTTGTTCTGTGGCTTCAAAAAAGTAAGGTATGCTCAGTCTCGAGGGGATCAGTTGCCCTGGGGTAGCATCTTCCCATTGCATTAAAAGAAAAGTGCAGAGCTCACCCTGAGGTCTTTGCAACAGTAGTTTAGGAGACTGAGCTATTCTTGAGCCCCATATTAAATTAACCTTGTGGTTAACTTGTCCTTGCGGGTAAGCAAATGTATTTAATACCAGGAGCTGCCAATTTTCCATACTAATGCAGTGGTACCTACTATACTTAAGGACTCGTAAGAAAATTCCACTCAACAAATGGTCTGAATTGATGAAAAGAAAATCTTTTAGTGAAATATTTTCAGTTAGCGAGAAAAAAAACAAACAACAAAACTACAAACTATAATTTTCAAATCATAATAAGATTATTTATTTATCACATTATTCACATGTTTTTTTGTATTTATACATTATTTGGGAAGTAATTATTACATTATAAATTATTTACAAGGTTATTGATATAGTTTTAGGGGTCCAATATTTTTTATTTTGAACAAAACACTGAAATCCCATTAGTTTAATAATTCACTTGATGATTTTTCATTTAAAGAGACATATTGTGGAATGGATTGTCTTTGTTAAATGAGGTACCACTGAATGAGGAAATCAATAAATTCTAGATGTATTAAACTATACATTTAGAATTATACTGTTTGAAATTGTGACATTACCAAGTGTAACAGTCTGAATAAGCAAATCTTCAGTGATGAGCATAAAAATGATGATATTTTTGTCTTGTTTTTTTTGTTAAATGTTTGTAAATGAACAACATTTTGGCATTCATTAGTTTATTCGAATTATATTAGCAATCATCTTAGGCTGACATTGTATATGATGTAAATTTAGAATCTTATTGTTTAATCCATGATAATATCATAAAGATATTTAGGGAATCTTTGAAGTGGTTGTTTTTATGAGTATTTCTACCACAAGAGGAAGATTAATAGAAGAGAGAAGATTCCATTAATTCTAATTTAAGATAAAAACAAACTGTACACTGGAAGGGATATACCTTTAAGTTTGAATAAACTGATGAATGTTAATGATTTTGCACTTTTCAAATAATTAAGCAGATGAGATATTTTATTGCATATAAAGTATAATGCCGTGTTTAACATCTGTCAACATTGAACACATATTTCCATGGTTGCAGAAAACCAGAAAAGAAAAATATTCAGGTCAATGTCAAACTGCTAGAAGTTGCAACAAATCCAACTTTGGAACGTTAATGTATTTTGCAGTTTTGTCATGTGATCTTTTTTGGCACCTTGAGTGAAAACAATGTCATTTTTAAAATAACCGTCTTGAAATGTCTGACCTGGGCTGTCTTAATCATGAGGGTATACTGGGCAGCTACCCAGGAGCCACACAATTTTAGGGTCCCTGAAATTCAATTTGAAAAATGAAAATTAAGTTTCATATTATTAACTAGCAGACTTTGAGAACTTTCTCCGAACCTCTGTTTACGTTCATGTCTAAGTCAGATCTTGACTCCATTGAATCCATGTGTTAAATAAGCATTGGCACTACGGCCAGTGGGCCAAATCCAGCATGTTGCTTTGCTCGAGGGCCGCAAATATTCTTAAGACTGCCCTGTTTCTCACAGATGTATTTTACTGAAAACTTTTGCTCTTCTAAATATTAAACATGGTTATCAGATATTTGTTTTGCTTATAATCTTATCTTAATTAACGACCAAAATCTTTTTAAAAAGCTTATGTTGAAATTTGCTTATAAGAAGATTTTGTGTATTTGGTCACCATAGATGTTTGTTGTCTTTTGCAGTGTATACACAACTGTCTTTTTATATGCCATAAAATATTATAAGGGATTTCTTCAAAAAGCAGCACAAATTCTCAAAGCTTTGGTTTAGAGAAATTCCACCAGCTTTAATCTTATGTTCCATGAAAAAAAAACTATCTTTATGCTTTTATCTTGTAAGCAGTACGTGTTTGTTTTTCTGCGTTCTGTCTTAAACCTTTTCTTTTTAATCTTGTTTGAATTGTGTTTTTGTTTGAAAATCCATTACCTTTTGTATATTATTAAAAAAAAATGTGTTTGAAAAGTTTTCTGTCATAACAAAGCCGCTATCTTGCTTCTCTCCATCTTTCATGCCTTTCTTTCTTATTTCTCCTGTCCACAGCAGAACGGGGCCATACCTGTGAGTCTTGTAGATAGAGCTGAATGTGCTTGGTATCAATCTCTAACTGTTATTACCAAAACTGGTGAAATAACCATGTGAGGAACAACTCACTCACTTTAGACAGTCTTGGAGAAACAGCACCATAGTTTTCTTATAAGGTCAAGGACATTTTCTTTGGATTTGAAGGCTTATGAATCATTAAAAAAAAACTTTCCTTTAATTTCAATCAAAAAAGACACTTTGCATCTTCTATGATATACAAAAATTAGTTTTTAAAGGTAAAGAAAATATTTGATCTGCTGAAAATTAGTTTTTGACAACTTTGAGAGTCATGTTTTATGTATGAACCCTGGAAGGGAAATATAAGAATAAACTGGATGACTCAAATAAAAAGTGAGAATATCAGAACTGAAATATAACTCATAATTTTCTTGTTTATGAAAACTATTAAACAAAAATCTTGTCTTTCATGTATTTATGGCATGCATCTTGTTAGTACCATGCTCTCTTATTTATTGTAAAAAGTTATTCAATTTTTACAAAACCATTTATTCAGGCAATACCTATATTGAAACCAGTCCAGGGACTCCAAAATGGTTATGGACACATTCTTTTCTTTTTTTGATATTCTATATATTCTTAGAAAGAAGACCTTTTGTTGGTTATACTAATTACAGACAAGCTTTGCCAGAAAATTTGAATAAAAAACAAGATTGAAAAAAAGTGTTGACATCACGCAAGGTGTGGCTATTAAATAACAAAACTGGGCTTATATAAGTAGAACCACAGCACATGCATGAAGTGCATGGTATACATTGACCAATGGGCAAGCATAGACAAACACTGGAAATTCCAATTTGCTCGCGTCTTCATTTTGCTATTACGCATCGCTTGAAGTGTAAATTTTTTTCTTATGTGTCGTAAAAATGGCTAGTTAAAAAATCCAGCATCAATTTGAAATTTTTGGTGGATTGAACAAAACCGCTACTGAATCTTTTTGTGCGCTAACTGAAGTTTATGGACGGAAGGGGGGGAATGGCAGAAAAGCGTATAATATACATACAGTGTTGCCAAATCAGCCCTTTTTGCATTTTGGCAGTTCAAAAAAAGCACTAGATTAGCGCAGGTGCGCGTAAACATTTTGGGCTACTTTTGGACCATTTTGAGCATCTTTTGGGTGCGTTTTAGCTATTCTTGGCTAATTATTTTAAGATTAGGATATTTTGGCCAACAGACTAACACAAAACTATTTTTGAGTGGGTAACACTGGATACACGTGTGTTTGAGAGACACAAGAGATTGATGTGTTGCGGAATTAAACTTTCATGGGTCGTTCATGCTAGCCTATTGGTCAATTTATACCGTGTCTTATTATTTAATAACCACACTTTGAAATAGTTCCCTATATCTGTCTTTTCCTCTTCTCTACCTTCAAATCTGCAGAAAAAGTCCTTCGTTTGGCTGTTGGGAATTATGGGAAGCTGGTTCTCTAACATTCTTGCCCTCACCTCACTTGAAACCACCGCCTAATTTAAATATTCTTTTCTAGAAAGAACAAAAAAGTATCAACTGCTAATCAAACACTTGATGTCTCGTAGCTCTATTAACTTGTCCTTGCTCATCTCAACACATTAGTGTGCTCATCGTCCAGCCTCACCTCTGCCACCGTAGGCCGCCATCTTACTGCTCTGTATGTTGTTAACCATTATTACTGCATGGACTTTCTGTTTGCATTTCGATTTTTTTTTCCTGTATTTTTATGTCTTCTCAACGATTTCAATTTCAGGTTCACGATTCCTCACTCTCTCAAAGTGTGAAAAAGTATTCAACAAATGCTAACCATTAGTCTGCCTCTTGTTCTGCATTTTGCTTTCTTATTAGCTTCTGGCTAGATCAAATACATTCATGTAGGCATAAAGTGAAATTTTTATTTACTTTTAAATGTCATCATTGCACACTAGGAGATATTGTGCTATATCATATGTGTTATTAAGAAATGGATATATGATCTGACAGAATGTTTATGAATTGTGTTATATCATGTAGAAACACTTATTTGAAATGATCACCCGTTATTACACGGTGAATGTACCATTTGGCCTGGTCAATGTAAATAGAATAAACAATTAAAGAAAATGGAGCTGCCGCAGGAATTGAACCTGCGACCAATAAGGTAGTCGTTTCAACGTAGTGTTGCTCTTACCATTGAGCTAAACAGCTGCCGGTAATGCAAAGGCCCAAATAACTGTCTCAACTTCAATAACGCAATTCATAATCAATAATATACGTACATATATTCATGTTGATGTACATTGTAATTTTCATTGACTTTTACATATCATTATTAAACAACATGGAATATTGTGTGATATCAAATGTATGTATATTCATGAAGTTATTAGGTGGAAATTTTATTTAATTTTGAATGTAATTATTACGCAATATTATGTGTACATATATTCATGATGGTATACATTGGAATTTTTACTTTTACATGTTGATATTGAACAATATAAAATATTGTTCAATATTATATGTAGGTATATTTGTGTAGGTATGAAGTCAAATTTTCATTCACTTTATGTATCATTATTGATCAACATGAAATATTGTGCAATATTATATGTAGGTATAAATTGAAATTTTCATTGGCTTTTACATGTCATTATTCCACAATATACTGAAAAAAGTGTTACATGGTAAAAAATGAAAAAAATAACTCTTATTTGTTTTATGTGAATTCATTAGTTTATCTTAAAGCAATATTCATCAAATCTAATCATGAATTTGCTTTGAGACTATATTAAATTGAGGTTAGATTTTCTTTCATCAAAGTAATTTTTTTAAGTTGGTCCAAAGAAAGACATTTTTCAGTGTATGAAATATTGCGCTGTATTATTGGAACCATATTTTTGACATGTTTGTCTATCTACCCTCCTTTTGAGCCAATGTTCTAATTATTAAAAAAATCTTTTTATATTTCATAACATTACATTAAAAAAAATTTGATTAACTCAAAAACTAAAATTCAAATCATAAAATTTGCAGGAATTCACAGTCGAATATGTAAATTTCCATTATATTTAACTCTTTCAAGACTAACCATTTGAGATACTAAATGCCTGAATTAGAATGTCACAGTCGTCTCTTAAAAGAGATCTATTGGACATTTACATGCCAGCAGTCATAGAAAACTCGGGATATATGTTTCCTGTGTGTCTTGAAAGGATTGAATAAACTTTTCTTATTATGGTGTCGGAAATGAGTGAGGCAAATGCTTCTTTTCTTTTTCTTTTTCCTCTTTTGTGATTGTCTTTAAAAATTTCTTAGTATATTCTTATTTCTATTTTAAATATTGGTCTGTTTTGCTTTTTTGTATCTGTATACTTTATAAATCTGAAAATTAGTAAAAAAAAAAATCTTCCTGGTTTATTATCACATTGAAACATTTGTCTTTGAAGTTCAGTGAAAATCATTCATGTTTTACTGATCTATTCCCAATCATTTTAATTTTACAATATGAAATATTGTGCAATAAAATTGATTGTATAAGTAGTAATTTTCAAAGAAAGAATCACAGAAATGAACAAGCAAAAAAAGTAATGTATTTAATATTAGGTTGCCCTTCATTGTCCTTGAAATCTTCATCCAGGAAGAATTTTTTTAAATTCTTCGAAAGCCCACAGAATTAATTTTCACAGCTGGTTATGCAGCACCAAAGGGTGTCTTCAGGAAATACTTTTTTAATGTTCAGTTATTATTTATTATTTAATATTTGTGATCTATTATTCTAGATCGAGTTTTTATATTGAGAAATCAAAATGTTTTTGACATATTTCAAAATATTAAATCAGATTAGTTTTTTCATGAAATAATTGCACCACCAGTAAATGTGGAATCACACTGGATTTAAATACAATCATTTTCTTTTCTAATTCATTAGTTGTAGATTTTGTTTAGAATTTTATCCAATAAATTGTTACCTCTTGGCTAGTTTTCTTTATGTCTTTGAAAATGATTTTGTGAACATTTCTATCATTATCATCATATCATGGTAATTTTTTCAAAGTTAACTTTGTTTTTTTTATGGAATCCTAAAAAAACAATCAATAGCTATAATTTTTATTTTTTTATACCAATGCTGAAATATTTTGTATAAGTCTCTCTAAAATATGAATGAAAATATATTTTAATTTCTTAATTGAATTTTCCTCAATATTGAGAGTGGGGAGTTTATATATTCCCTAACAACCGCTAAACTGCTTTTTTTTCTTTTCATCTCCACAAAAATTTTCAAAAGGGTTTAAATGTGGTTTAATTTTGCTAATTTTCTTCATTCTGGAAACCCATCTTGCTTCAGCAGACTTCAAAGAACATGAAATAATTGAAACAAATTATGTTAATGCATATTTTCATATAAATCTTTCTTTATTTAATCATTAATATCAAGAAATTACGAGATGAACCATTATCTGATTAATGCACTTATGAAATAATTAGTGTGATTTCACATCCGCAAGCTCACTATCGCTCTTTTATATATTTTTATGATTTATTTATTCTTATTCTGCTCATCTTTGATGCCGTTTCTCCTCCTACAGTTTTTGAGATATCAATGCCATTCCAAAACAAATTGGTACATCCTAATGCTGTGTATTGCGCTTACATACAGTTTTGAAAAAAGTAAATTTTCTAATGTTTAAGAAGTTTTTTTATTTACAATGTAAGTATTATGCTGACCCAGACTCTTACCTTCCACCATTCATACTGTTTTGAAGTATTTGGCTGCTTCCCTTGTGAAAGTTGTAAAATTTTTTCACTAGTAATTTTTGGTGTTTTCATTAAGTAGTGACTGTGTTGTAGAACAATAACACTTGCAGTTCTTTCAGGTAATGCAGGCTCTAGTGATGTTCATATATTTGAATTTAGCAACTTAGTGGGTGATATTATCACTGAAATATTTTAGTCACATCAGTTGCTCTATAAAAAAGCAAACCCTAAAGACCTCAACAACTTCAAGCCTATGAGCCTACTCAACTGCATCTATAAACTTATCATAAAGATCATCACCAATGGGATCACTAAAACTCTAGATGAAAACCAACCACGAGAACAGGCTGGATTTAGAAGAAGTTACTCAACCATGGACCATCTCCATTCAATAAATCATCCGAAAGGGAAAGCCGCAGAATACAAAATGCCACTCGCTGTAGCATTTATAGACTTCAAGAAGGCATTCAACTCTGTAGAAATTCCCATGGTCATAAAGGCCATCACCCTACAAGGTGTAGACTCTGTATACATTAAAGTACTGCAACATATATATAACTCCTTTATCAGACTACGTAGGGACTCTGAAACCTTCCAGCTTCAAAAGGGAGTAAGACAAGGTGATACCACCTCACCCTAACTCTTCACAGCCTGCTTCAAGATGATTTTCTGAAACCTGGACTGGGAGAATAGAGGAATCAAAATAGACGGCAATTATTTGAGCAAGCTCAGATTTGCAGACAACATCGTCCTTTACACAGAGAACCTACATGACCTCCAACTAATGCTAGATGAACTAAACTAAGAAAGTAAAATGAAAATCATGTGTAATAATCATATCAAGAATAAGGACATAACTGTCAAAATTGAAGATGCAAAACTGGGGAAAGTAGATCGCTACATCCGCCTAGAACAATGAATCTCAATGAAACCCAAAAGGAAGAAGATATAAAATGAAGAATCACCCTAGGATGGCAAGCCTTTGGCAGAGCAAGCTCAACCTTCAAAAACAAGTCAATCCCAATAATCCTAAAAAGAAGAGTATACAACCGATGTATCTTCCTGATAGTCACTTATGGAGCTGAAACATAGAGCCTAACCAAGAGACAGACCCCAAAACTCAGAAGCATGTAGCACACACATGAGAGAACTATGCTAAATCTTACATGGAGAGATTTCAAGGCAGCACAGTATATCAAAGAGAAAATAGGAGTCTGGAACATCATAGAATCTATAAGAAAACTTAAATGGCAATCGGTAGGTCCCGTTGTAAGAATGGCAGACAACCGATTGACATCACGACTCACAACAGCCCAGAGATCACATGTGAAACCAAGGCTGGCAGAATACAAGATGGAGAGATGAGCTAGACAAATTTAGAAAATACTGGCTCTGCGATGCCCATGATAGAGAAATATGGTGGATCCTGGGGAAGATCTATGTCCAACAAAGGACGTTAAAAGACTGATGATGATGATTTGCTCTATTCCCCAAAATTTGTTCTTTATATGCTAGGTATTGTAATAAAAGCACCATATTGTTTCAGAAAGGTATTACTGTTGAAAAGTGTCAATCAAAAACTGTCATCATAGGTTTCTTCAGTTTTCAAATGGTCTGGCTATGTTTGTGTCAAGTGTACAGATTGCATCAATGGAGCTAAAGGGCTGAAAATTTGAGCATTCACTCTTTATGTGTCTAGAAAAAACAATTTTTTAAAAAAATTCCTCTCTTCTAAATAGGTTTTTTTTGTGGGGTGTTCAATTCACAAGGTAAGTTTATCCTAAATTGGTCCCTTAATTTGTCTCTGGCAGCATTCGTACTGTTTTTTTTCAAAATTCAGACTTTCAGTGATCACTTCGGAGCAAAAGACGAGAGAAGTAAGTTATCCGTTGATGACCCCATTTTCCAATTTTTTAATTGATCATGCCCAACGAAGCATGCTACCAAAAGACATTGACCCTTCAATTGTTTGATTATGAAATAAAAGTAAATTGAAGTAACCTTTTCATTCATCACCCCTTTTGCAAATTTTTAAATTGATCTGACCCAACACAGCATGCTGCCTAAAAACGTGGGTAGTGTAACGGATTCTATTGAGTGACAAACTAGACCTGTTTTGGTTAGTTTCTGGATATTTTATGGTAATTCTGCTGATAGTTATAAAACAAATGATGATGTTTGACTTTCATAGTAGAAAATGACCATGGCTTCAATTCTTAGTGGTGCAGTTGCCCTGCAGGAACTGAAGTCATGACTCGAGTTTGACTTGAAATGAGGGAGAGTGACAATTGTCTTCTGTCTGACTTTTTTGCCCCTGTCCACTTAAGTCCAGAGGCAAGACACAGTCAGGACAGCTGGAAACCAGCAGGGATGCAGTTGATGACCCAGGGAACTCAGTATGTCATGCTATGCCCATCGTGCCCCACAGCACATTACTGATTGTTGTCTTTCTGCTCATTGAACCAACGCTTGGTTTCTTCTGTGTCGTCCAAATGAGAGGCTGGACTCCCCCGCTTTTGAATTCACAGTTGTGTTTCTTCTTGACTCACTCACAACAAAGGCTAGAGAGCCCAATCTATTCAACTATCTGACCATAAAACAAATGTGAAAAATTCATTGACAAATTTCAAGCATTCAAAAAAATCTTTAAAATAACAAAGAAGTTAGCTTCTGACCATTAATCGATGCACAGTTAAATTACATAGTATTTTCAAATTAATCATGATGTAGCAGCTAAAACGGCCATTGTCAACCTTTTGGGGCCATGGCCCCCTTAAGAACTCTCCTCTGTCAAACAGGTAGAAAAATCAATTATTATTATTTCTGTCTATGGTCCTCTATCAAGGGGGGGGAGCATATGACCCCCCCTCCCTATCGAGAATGGTTTGGTTGCTATATATTTATCATATTTTACACTTTCATGAAAGTTCATATCTTCATGTATATTTACATATGATCATTTTCACTCTCTGTTATTTCCCTTTTTTCCATTCATATCTATAATTTCTACCTTAGTATTGTTAATCCCTAATCCAGTGAGATGAAATACTTGATGCTAATTGACACATATGTATGACTTTGACTGGAAATCATATCCCTGTCCACTATGAGATTGAATTCTAATTTTTTCTAAATATTTCTGCAGCCTCAATGTCACCATGGTCCAACCAGGCTTGATGAACATACCTACATGAACCTGGTTGTTCGTTATTTAAAAATCATCCAATTCTTGTCAATTCTTGTCCTTCTACTAATATGATATTTTGGCAATATCCGTCTTCTTAGATTCAGTTTGTTGAAAATGATCCTGGGAAATTCATCTGTCAGCTCAGTTCATTAATGTAAAAAACAGCCTTATTTGACAAATACACAAGGAAAAGATGCTTAACATACTTAACGACTCACATAAATATCAATGGGTGACAAAATATCATTCTAATCAAAAAAATTCCCAATACTTTTTATTGTCTGCAATGTTAATTGCTGTATCCTAAAGAATGGATTCAGTTGAGTACCTGGATGTCTGCATTTGAATGTGTGTGGGTATGAAGGTACAAATGGTTTGCTCTGGAATGTGAGAGACACAAGCCTATGGATGCTCTTTTGAATCCATTTTGAGAGCGAGTGTGAGCTACCACATTTTTTGCAATGATGATCTGCAACTGCAGAGATTTCTTCATAAGTCTCCCATGTTTGCAGAGATCAATTCACTATTCCCTGGACATTATCACTGAAAGTAGCCATCTCAAGAGAGTAATGAAAAATGGTTCAATATTATTAAATGCTTAGAGTTTTTTTTTTTTTTTTACTGCAGTTGACATCGAAGATCTAGATGAGAAAAGAGCCATCTTACTCAGTATGTGTTTGTTACTGTTCCAACCAGGCCTGGTGAACGCACCTACACAGACCTGGTCAAATTAATGACTAAACATCAGTGTCCCACTCCGAACCCAACTGCTGAAGATTTAAATTTTACAAATGGAACTTGTTACCTAATGAAACAGAGTATTGTGCATACGGGAACTCCTTAGATATGTTGCGGGACGGTCTGGTATGCAGGATGGAAAATGACAGATCCAGCAGCGTCTTTTAAGAGATGGTGCCACTCTCACTCTGAAGAGAACACTTGAGAGAGCCATTGCCACAGAGGCTGCCTTTGCTCAGTCAGCTGCAATCCAGAACCGTAATCACCCTCAGATATATCACCTCAGCATATTTTTGAGGTTAGCACCTATTCTCTGTTGTGAGAGAGTATTTGGGGTGCGGTGGTAAACATTATCTAAACACTTGCACTTTCAAAGAGAAGGAATGTCTCTGCTGTAGAAACCCAGGACACACACTATTAAAATATGTTGCAAAAAAGTGTGAGCTAACCTTTGCTCTGAACCTAGCAACCTGACCCGTGTGCTTCATGAGGACCAACCCTCCATGTCACCGCTCCCTGATGGCAAGGAAAAGGTGCACCCCCTTTATAAATTGGAGGCATGTGTATATAACCCATTTTTGTCAATGTGTATGTCAACAGGTTCATTCTCCCTATGGAAGTTGACATGGGGATATTTCTGTCAGTCATAAGTGGAACTACTCTCTCCCATGGGGTAACCAAACCACTTCAGATTTGGCCAATGTCAGTCAAGCTTCAAACATGCCCTGGTGAAACTGTGACTCCAATTGGGACTATTGAAGTATCATTCATGTTTGAGGGACGGAAAAAAATCTAGAGTTTGTCATAGGTTGTTGAGAAAGCATGTACCATAGAGATAGGGCTCAATTGAACAAAGGGCATTTGATCTGGTAAAGAAAGCATTGTGTTCTCCTGACTTGTTATACATCCCAATAAGCCTCTTCTTTTGTCATGTGATGCCTCACCTTATAGAGTTGGTGTTGTCCTATCCCATCTTATGCCTGATGGTTCTGAAAGGCCAATTGTTTACACGTCCCAGACATTGTTTACAGATGAACAAAACTATGCTCAGGTTGAAACGGAGAGACTGCCCATTAATTATTGTTTCAAGAAGTTTCAACCTTACCTGTATGACTGTTTATTTACTATTACCACTGACCACAACCTTTTCTTGGACTGCTCTCCAAAAACAAAACAATCCCTCCCATGTCTGCTGCTAGAATCCAAAGCTTGGCCCAACTTCTATCGTCCTATTGCTACAAATTATTGGACCAGAGCAGAATCAATAACAGCAACGCTGACTGTATGAGTAGACTTCTATTGCTAAGTTTTGAATTGTCGGCAATTGAAAACAAAATAAAGATGACTGTTCACCGGTCACATCGAAGCAGATTTGCATATATATGCATTGAGTTCTGATCATGAGCCATGTAGTTGAATACAAAGAACAAGGCTGGCTAAACAGACAAGGTCTGTCCAATGAATTTGAGCCCTTGTCATCACACAACTCTGAATTAGCTGTTCATGATGGGTGCCTACTCTGGGGTGCCTGAATAATCATCCCTCTGAATCTGCATCGCAAAGCACTTAATCAACTTAATCTGACTCAACTACTTGTCAAAAGGATGAAGGCATTAGCCAGATAGTGGCTAAAGATGGACAGTGACATAAAAACTCATGTTAGAGGCTGCAATGAATGTCAAATAAATGCCAACATACCCGCCATTGCTCCAATCCACCTCTGGGAGAGGCCATTTGCATTTCAACTATGCGGGGGTCATTTCTCTGCAAAATGTTTCTGATTGTAATGGAGACTTACTCTAAATTGATTGGGGCTCTCCCAATGTACAGTTCAACTGCTTCAGTAACTATTGAAAAACTTGAATCTGCCTCTGCAACTCACGGCCTCCCAGACATCTGTGTGTCAGACAATGGAGTGGTTTTCACAAGGGAGGAATCTCAAAGGTTTATGCCGGAAAATGGGATAAAACATGTAAGCTGTACACCTTATCACCTGTTATTCAATGGTTGAGCTGAAAGGGTCGTACAAACTTTCAAAGCAGCCCTCAAAAAGACTGTCAGATCAAGGTTGTGACATGATTGAAACACGGGTGAATTGGTTTTTATTTATAGCCCAGATTACACCTCATTCTACGACTGGTGAGTCTCCTGCAGAGTTCTCGATGAATCGGAGATTACACAGCTTTTAAGACTTAATTATGCCAAACTTTGCTTGACGTTACCCAGGAAACCATGATTTCCGCAAGGAAAAACGAGTCCCTGAAATGATACTTGAAGTTGCTGATCAAGTTTCATATTTCGTTTCTGATGGGAAGTATATTAATCAATTATGCCCATGGTTAGGCAACTTGGAATGCCTGTCGAGCAGGTTGGTCAGGAGATCCGATCATATCATGAATATACTTCTGTGCCACAGCTGCCTCATGAGCCTGACCCCATACTCTCACATCCAGTATGGCAATACCTACTCACTTACCTGGCATAGCATTAAGCCCCACTCCAGCATCATTTCAACTGGCTTTACTGGAAGTCGCTGCACAACCATGTTGGAGTAGGAAGCCCCCATCCTACCTCAGTGATTACAAGGTGGGATAGTTTTGTGAGCCAAAGGGGGAATAGTGCTGCCTGTATCTTAAAGAGTGGATTCAATTAAGTACCTGGATGTCTGCAGTTAAATGTGTGTAGGTATGAAGGTATGAATGGTTCGCTCTGGAAAGTGAGGTACACAAGCCTATGGATAGTCTTTTGAATTCCTATTGAAAGCGAGTGTGAGCTACCACATTAGACTAATCTGTATTATTGCATCACTATTAAAAGATCCTCAACGCAGCGTGACCCATACAGATATCAATGTGCAAAAAAAACAACTATTCCATTAAAAAAAAAATTAATTCTTTGTAGTGTCCGTTATGTTTATTTGCTCAGTATTTAAAGTACTGTATTTCCTGGCATCAATTTTTTTCTCCAAAATGAGTCTTGGAAATTTATCCTGCTTCTTACAGGATGAAGGCTACTTCTTTCATTGGACTATCCTCTTTTTAAAAAAAAATTTTGCTCATCAAAATTAGGGTGCGTCATAGAGGCCCAAGTGTCGTCAATGCTGGGAAACGAAATATGTTTTTATTCAAAAATGTCTAAAAATAAAATTTGATGAACTAGTCACTTAAAGGGTATCATAGTTTATACTGGAGAGCTTCCTCTTTTATTACATAGAAACAATGTCCTTTGAATCAGTTGTATGTCCATCTACAACAAATCTGTTGTTTCATCTGCTATTCAATGGGGTTTCAGTCAAAAAGTAGGACTGAATCTGGATCACAATGCACTTAATCAACTTTGCTTTGTTTATTAAAGTCTAAACATGCTATTCCAACTTTTGTTTGAACAATCTAATATCTTGTTTCCATCTTTGTCAACATGATGTTTTGGCCGATTAATACTTTGCCTCTCTTCAGGTATGATATCTGTAATATCCTTTTGTTTGGATATTACTTATGGATTTTGTATATTACACCTGAGTGAGGCTAAAGAATTGTCTGAAATGTTGTTTTAACATCAAAGATGGGAAGAGGAAATTGGATTGAAGTTATAGATGATTCAAACGATGCAACTTCTTCATCGACTTTCAAAAGTTGTTAATCGCATTATTCCATGCTGGATGATGACCTTACTTAACATCATGTGAGGAAGTACGAAAATAGAATAAAGTGTAAGATATTTGCCTACTGTTGGATAGAAATTAATCAACTGACATTATTTGATGTTGCAGTTGTTAACCCTCCCCTAGCCTGAATCTCATCTGATTTTTCTTTTCATTTCTGCCTCTCTGCTTCTTAACTCTTCTTTCCCTGCACCTCTTTATTGGCTTTTTCCTTCTCTACCCCCCCCCCCCACTCTGAATCTACTCTTCTCTCTTGTACAAATCGTAACCCAGTGGATCTAAGCAAAGAAACTAATTAAGACTAATAAATATAAACTGAAGTTTTTTGAATCGAGGCCAAATTGGAGCATAGATATTTTAGTACAGACCTTGAAAAACAAGTACACCAATATAACACACGTACACAAACACACACACACACACACACACACACACACACACACACACACACACTCACACACATATATGTGTGTGTGTTTGTATGTACTAGTTTACCATTGCTGTAAAAAAAATGACAGCAATACTCAAGTAATTTTGCAATTGCAATCATATAAAAGCTTAAAATATAAAGGGAAGATGTGAAACCAAATCAATTGACAAAATGTTAAAATATCATTGTGTATAATCATGTTTTTCTTACAAATGAAATAGTCGTTTATATGCATATATATGTATTTACCTGTGTGTGTGTGTATTATTGAGAAATGCATATATAATCCGATAGAATAATTATGAATGCATTATATTATTTGAAACTGTGTCACTTGGTCTAGACTTTGATTGTTATTTCTATTTACGCTGTCTAGACCAAGTGACTCTGTATAATTATGAGAAGTCATTACAAATAGAATTTCAAATGATATAATGCATAATTATATATATATATATATATATATATATATATATATATATATATATGTATACACAGCGTTTCAAAAGATTTAACACTTTTCAAATATTTATTTCTGTATAACTACAAATGTTGGCAACATGAAATTTGCAACACAAGACTTTAGAATTTTTATGGCAGTTTGTCTGATGGTTTTGGTTGAAGGTTCCTGATAACTCTTTGAGTTAGAAAATAGTTTCCATATACACATACATGTACATTCAAATAACATTTCTGGTTTGTTCATTGATCACCACCTATACCTTAGGTGCTGTGGGGCCCAATTAGAAACATTTTTGCTGGGCTTTACATTCACAGCCAATGTCTGTAGAATCTTAAAGAGATGAATAAATCTTATTTTAGACTTTATATCTCTGTGAATGTAGAATGGAAAGCAACCAAAATGTGTGCCTAAGATTTCAGAGAAATGCATTTTTATGCTTTTCTATAATTGAATAATATATAATTTGATTGAAAGGTGGCTTGTGAGACCTGCAGACCACACAACTTTGGGGTGGTGGATGGGCGCCTGAGCTGTGGGGCTGCAATATATCTGAGGAGCCAGGGAAAATCTTGAAAAGTAATCTAAAAAAAATCTAAAAGATGATGTAGAAAAATCTAATTATATAGAAGAAATTTTCAGGGGTTGAAGTGCACAGTTGGACTTACATCTGCACTGTTCTATTCAAGTAAAGTAAAAAATGAATCCAAAATATAAACAGTGTAAACAAACAATAACTTTTCAAGAACTCAGAAGGAAACCAAAATGGTTTCTGTCATCTGTAAAACCAGCAATGTTGTGTTAAGTGTGCATGGCAATGTGTCGTGTGTATTTAACAAGATTTTAATTAGATTGCCTTAGCGGTGATGTGGCTGGGTCTTTTAGGACCGATGACCCAGCTGGAATGGCCAGTGTAATTTTGATTGTGTGAACCATGGGGAAGGGGTAGTGGATTAGATGGAGGGCCAAATTGGGACCAATTGGTCCAGTTGGCTAAAAGCCAGTCCTGAATATCAATAGGATTCTGAATAGAAAGAGAGACCTAAAACAATTCCAGCCATGTGGTTGTTAGACTCATAATGTTGTGTGCATTTATTTTTAGATAATTGTGTAAAGAGTTCTACTTCCTCTAAGCATAATGGCCCGAAATCTGAGTGCAGGCATACCAGAATAAATTGATGCATAACTTCGGCTTCTAGGCTGTTAGGTTCAATGAGTGTCAGTTGTCAGGTTCTAATAAGTGCTTGCTTGGCTCGGCTCCGGCTGCGCAAGACCTAATTCCTTTTGTTGGTATATGCTCACCTCAGCAGGATTCTATTCTTTAACATTATACTCAATTTTGACATTATAAATACTTTAGGAGTTATATATACACACACATATATATATATATATATATATATATATATATATACCTCATATAAATGAATTACCACAGTCTCTGCATGTACCAGAACCAATTATCTAAAATTATCTAAAAAGAAATAGATCTGGTCATTGCACAAGATTCATTCATTGTTGGTTAAAAATGACCATCATCATCATCATCATTATGATCAACCTTTTAGCATCTGTCGTTGGACATAGACCATCCCTAAGATTTACCCAACCACTCTGTCGTGCGCATCACTGAGCCGGTACATCTTGAACCTATCTAGTTCAGCATGCCATCTCATATTTTGTTGGCCCCAGTTTCACTTGTGTTTCCTGTGTATCCATGTTATGAATCAATCGGTTGTTTGACCATTGCCACATGAATTTTTCTATGGATGCTATGATATCTTGGGCTCCTGTTTTTCCTTTAATATTCTATGCTGTTTTCTGATCTCTCCATTTTATATCAAGTATGATTCTCTCTTGTGCAAATTGCATGGTTCTCAGTTTAAGGGTCAGTCTATTGGTTAGGTTCAATGTTTCAGCTCCATTGATAACTATTGGGAGAATTTATTAGTTGTACACCTCTCTTTTTAGCACTAGTAGGATTTTCATAGAGACCCAAAAGAGCAATTTTTTTTTCCAAGTTGAAAAACGTTTTTAAATAGTATGTAGTGGTCTACTCATGCAAACTTTTGAGGTTAGAGCCCCAGAAATGTGACCAGAAACACCCAGAAAAACACAAACATAGGCACTTAGAAAGACACGTTGTTTAGGCTAGATGATACATTTACCATGTGATAAGAGGAGATGATTCAAAATAGTTTCAATATAATATAATGCAATTTATAATCATTCTGTTGGATCATATATCCATTTCTTAATAATATGATTTATCTGCATTGAAAGAAACAGATAGAGCAGATATAGACTGTGAACAAACAATATGAGAATTTGGAGTTAAAACAATTATTTGGGCCTTTGCATTACCGATGATTGTTTAGTTCAATGTTAAGAGCAATGCTATGTTGAAGTGGCTACTTAATCAATCACTACTTCAATTCCTGTATCATCCCTGTATATATATATATATATATATATATATATATATATATATATATAACACAAATCAAGAATACTGTATGATATAATTCAATATGATACTATATCTGATGTGTGATAGGTTTATTTCATAAAGTGCTTAATGTATTCAAAATTAAACATCAAATTGATTCAGAGTAGAGCTTATTATGGAGTAATGATTTGCTTCGCAACCACATTTATATTTCTGCCCTGTTTGGGCTTCTTCAGGCAAATCCTGAATGTGTTTGTGTAGCAAATCTTTACTCAATCATATCGATATATATATATATATATATATATATCTCATGTCATGTAAATAAGTATATATATATATATATATATATATATATATATATATATATATATATATATATATATATCTCATGTCATGTAAATAAGTATATATATATATATGTCATGTAAACAAGTATATATATATATATATATATATATCTCATGTCATGTAAACAAGTATATATATATATATATATATCTCATGTCATGTAAACAAGTATATATATATATATATATATATCTCATGCCATGTAAACAAGTATATATATATATATATATATATATATATATATATATATATATATATATATCATGTCATGTAAACAAGTATATATATATATATGTATATATATCTCATGCCATGTAAACAAGTGTATATATATATATATATATATATATATATATATATATATATATGTCATACAGAAAAAAAAGTATAAATAATTATGCAAATAATACATCCTCAGTCCATCTTACATCTATGAATGAGTGTGTTTATTTGCATTCACTTGGCAGCATTAACTCTTTAGGTAGTTATCGTTTTTGCTGGATTTTTATTTACTTCATGTTGTAGAATTCATGTGTATATGATAGTAAGGACAGCAGCACTAAGAGTAATGTTGATGAGAAAAGTGCAGCAATTCTAAATGTAAACAGTTCTTGGCAAAAAACTGCTCTCTGGACAGCTGTTTAGAAAGAGGAGAAGAATGCCTTCTGTAATTTCCAGATGGGTGATGATTATTCCGAGAGTTGTGTGGGCGATTGAACTCATGAATGAGTTCAATAGTCCAAACAAATCTTAGAAAGAGGAGAAAAAGATTAGGAAGTCCTTGTCAGTTACACTTATGGAAATACGTTTGTAAGAGAACTACTGTCTGAATATATGAAAGTTAGGAACCGTTAACCAGAACTGTCAACATATAATTTAACAGGTTGCTTCAGTTTTTAACTGATTCTAGATGTATGACATGTATACAGGCTGCATAGATGGAAGTGGAGAGCTGGAATTTTAAACATTTACCCCTTATACATTGAACTTCTTTTTTTTTTTAAACCCCTTTGCAATAAGCTTTAGTACAATTTACAATGTATGTTTTTGCTAAATTGGTCTCTTGGTCTGTGTCTGGCAGTATTTATGCTTGTTATTTGAAAATTCAGACTTTATAGTGATCCAACAAAAAGTGAGAGAAGTAACTTATTCATTGATCATTCCTTTTTCTTATTTTTTTACTTGATCATCCCCAACACAGCATGCTGTTGATAGATGTCGGTCATGTGACAATTTCTATTCAAAGTAACCAGACCTGTTAAACTATTGTTTTGTTTGTTTGAATGTACAGCTTTTGCACTTTCTGGTTATTATTCATTCTTCTTGTATCTTTTCTCCTTTTTTTTTCTCCTTCCCTAATTCATGCTTGCAGTGTGATGACCAAGGTTAAGAATGGAAAGGGGTGCTTATGCTTGGATGGGAGCAAAATAAACTCAACCTTCATGAGTCTGAAGCCCAAAAACTCATAGTAAACCGCTGGAATATAGATACCAAAAGAAATCTATAATAATAATACAAAAAAAAAATGATGGGTATATTTGTTCAATTTCCCTTTGCGTAATAATAAAATTAATATAGATACATTCTATAGATATCAAATTACTTTAAAAAATCATGTAATTTAATTGCAGGAATACATATGTGAGAGCGATAATGATATCTTAGTTCTTAAGTCTTATGGACTTTCCACGGGTCCAGCTATCAAAAGAATAAACTCATTATACAGATATAAATTTTTCTTCTTGAATCACTTCATTGTATTTGAGACAAGTATAGACTCTTGTTTTTTTAATATCAAGGGTCCCCAACCTTTTTTCACTATGGATCAGTTCAACATTACAGAGTAGCTGATAGAGGGGATGGGTAATCATGACTGGAATGTAAGTGATGTTAACTATAAGTCACTTACAAGTGAGAGGTTGATACATTTAATTTTGTTTCTAAATGAGTTTATTTTACAAACTTATATTAAGATCCAAGAAAATGAGTTTGCTTCTATTTTACAATATTTCTATATCGTTTCTTTGCAGCTTGTTAGCTAGCACGTGCTTTGTGGTCCATTTCTGGTCTGTTGCCCAATTCTAGTTTGTGGCCTGGTTGTTCGGGACCAATATTTTATATGGTAGCATAATTTTTGATTTGGATTTCAACATTGGAATGAGAAGAAAGTGGTAGGCATGAATTTTACAAACTTTTACATCAGGGATTGCACAAGGGTTTCATGCACCCTATGTGAGACTTGAAATTTGCCTCCTTTGTTTTATTCGAATGTCTTTCTCTTCAGTGTGGAGCACATCCATAGGACATTTGTGTCTCAGGCAACAATCTAGGTTTGCCTAACGGATTGGCCAGCACTGTTTTACATTATAACATATAGGCTTTAGAGAACACATTCATATAAGGTATACCGAAAGACAAGTGTCAATGAACTTAGACAATTTTTATTGCTACCTACGTGTATATGTCTACATTAAATCTTGTCTTGTATCAAACTTGCCCTTGTGGTAAGGCTAATAAACTGCCCAAACTTTTGTGAGATCTTAACTCTTAAATTCATACAATATTTGTAGATCTATCAAGAATAAAAGTTAGACTGCATTGCACTCTGTTGGTATTTGATGTGTGAACCTTTGAGAATTCTAGATGCTGAAAGTGAGGTCAAACGTTTACTTCTTGATATGATTTACCATCCTCATAGTTGAGTAGGAAAGCCTCCACTACATTAATCACTTCTATGCAAAAACTTATCATAATGTTTTCATCATGGGATCTTGATGTGTTGCCAAAATCTAATGAAGGCTGATTGCACATGAATTTTGCTTTATTATTGAATAAAAACAGATGTTCTTAACAACAGTCTACATAATCCATTATTCAAATGATATACCTAGACATATTCTGGCCATTGATAAAAGCTCTGTTGAAATCTATCTATTACTATAGGGTGGTACAAAAGTTGTGAAAGGGCTTAAAACATTCATATCTTTTTAGTTCTTATGATTTTTTAAAATAGTTTTTAACAGATGAAATCTATAAACATTGGGAATTTAATCAACTTATATATGGAGAAATTTTTTCTTCAAATGCCGTCATTTTCAATTTCATAAATTCTTACTCTTGCAATAACGTTCTGCATAACATTTCAAAGGATATCTGCCCTTCTGCACACGTTTACTATTTTCAGCATTTTGGGGCTGAACGTAGACTTTCTGTTTGTGGTTGATCACTAATGGAGCCCAACTTTAGACAACGCGCGAACAAATGATGAATCATGGACTAAGATGGTGGTGTCTTCACACTCAGATAACCAAAATATGCTCCTTGGGTTAACATTGAAGGTATTCAAACGAAAATTCTGTCATTTTAGTTCATTGCTCAGTTGTGTACCTTTCCATGATGAATTCCCAAGACTACCTTTTTTTATCTGAGAGGAGAAAAAACAGAAGAAATATTAAAATAGAAAAAGTTATAATTGTTTAAATTCCCTTTGTGACTTTTGTATAAACAATGATAAATTAAGACCTGAGCTTTAGGGGCTGCAAGGGCCTCTCTCAATTGGAGGGCCTCCGGAGATTAAGGGAAAAGTTTTCATTTGTAAATGCTGAATCAAATGATAAGTTCTCTAAATTATCCTCTTTAAAAAAGGGTTAAAATAATAAATTACTGAGTACATATTTGCAGTAAACATAGTATGGCGAAAAGAAACACAGTACTGTATACATATACATTGTATGGTGGCTTGTCAATATGTCCAAGAGGTCTGGTCTACCCCGGTCCTCCTTTTCAGTTAGTAGTATCCTCCCTTTTCAGAATTTGGAAATGGTCATCCTAATGGCGATCGAACTCACAATACTAGCTTGCAAAGCACCACACTATCTCAAGTACCCTAATACAATTATTCGTCAGACCGAAAGCAAAATAAACCCAAAACCTTTATTTAAGTACCAATGAAAATATATTAGAATAAAATACAACTAGAATGTTCATATCATATAAAAAGGGCATAAAATCAATTAGGTAATATGTCAATGACTAATCAATATGGTCTTATATTAGAAAATTTTTTTTATATTGCCGTAATTAGACACTGCATAATGAAACATGTTTTATCATGTATCTGCTAATTATGGCAATTATGTTATGTCAAGTTATGTTGAAGTTTTGCTCCACTATAAGACTTTTCAGAAAAAAAAACTTTCTTGTTTGTAAATGATTGAATTGTTTTGCTTTCTTTGTGTCTGTGCATGCTAAATAAAGCATCTGCTTTGTACTGTTTTTGTTGTTATTGTGATTAATATTGTTGTTTTGCCTTTTTTCCCATTTCATTTATTCATTTTTTTATTAATCAAATCTTTGAGGCACATATCTTTCTCTTCCATTTCGAATTACTCTGTCATTTGTTGATCTGCCTGGGTACTAAACAAAATGGTGGAACAGAATATTAACCCCTGTACTCCTATATATATGAACATAAAAAAAGTATTTCTGCCTATCATCTTTTCAATTTTTATCCTATAAAGAGAATGCTAGAGATTAGATGAACAGTAATAAAATGTAATTCATATGAAATAGAATCAGTTATCTAAAACAATACAAAGATTATTATGATGGCAACTTGTATAGATTAATATTTAGCACTCCATCAGTAGGCATAGTACAAAAAAAGGTTCCAAGGGAAACTATTAACCACCGCCACCCATATATTGATAGGGAGATCAATTGAAAGAAAAGGTGATCAATGAATAAGCTACTTTGATTACCTTTTTGGGGGCTGTGATCACAAAACAATACAAACTTTCAAAAAGCTGGACATGAATTGAGGGATCAATTTGGCAGAAACCTTCATTGTGAATTGAATCCCACAATAAAAACCTATTTAGGGGGGTGAATTTTCCAAGAATGAAAAAAAACAACATTTCCTACTACTCAGTGAGAGGAGTGCCTTTGTAAAGGTTCCTACTGTAAATAGAGACGACTGGGCTAAGTCTGGATACATAAATACATATAGCTGTTAGAACACGTGAATATCTTGAACCAAGCAATAGTGATTAATCTTGTCTGTTGTGGGTAGCTGTGATTAATAATGGGAATTTCTGATGTGCTCACAAGGGAACAGTGTGTGGGAGAGAGTAAGAGGAAATTAAATATAGATATACATCCATAAATACACACAGAAGCACATGGTAGATATACTAACTAAGGACACTGACAAGAACTCTTGACCCAACTAACATGATAGCTTTCAACTTCTACTAAGGAAATGTCCACTTTTATGTAGCTTACTCATATATATGTGTGTGTATGTGTGTATATGTATGTATATATATGTATGTATGTATATATATATATATATATGTATGTATGTATGTATATATATATATATATATATATATATGTATATATATATATATATATATAAATATATATAAGGCCCAAATAACTGTTTTCACTCCAAATTCTCATCTTGTTTATTCTTGGTCTATCTCTGTTCTATTCTTTATTTTTTCAAAGCAACAGTTATGTATTAATAATGGATATATGATCCAATAGAATGATTATAAATTGTGTTATATCATATAGAAACTCTTATTTGAAATGAAATCCCATTATTTCATGGGTGATATAACAGTTTCAATGCTACATATATATGTGTGTGTTTGTGTGTGTGTGTATATTTTGAGTTGCCAACTAAAACTGTCAACATAGGTTTCTTCGGTTTTCAAGATGTTTTGGCTGGCTGGCCATGTATGTAGTTTTACTTTTTATTGTCCAGAAAATGTTTTTTTTGTTTCATTGAATTCACCCCTAAATAGTTTTTAGTGGGTGTTTAATTTGCAATTTAAGTTCATGCTAAATTGATTCCTTGTTTGAATCCAGAAGTAATCACGCTTGTTTTATTTTGAAAATTTAGACTTTTTCCGGTGATAAATGTCCAACAAGTGGAGAGAGAAATGACTTATCCATCGATCACCTTTTCTTTTCCAATTCTTTAATTGATCATCCCAACACAGCATGCTGCCAAAAACATTGGTCACGTGATGGTTTCTATTGAGTGACCAACCAGATCTGTATATACATATGTATGTTTTTATAGATATCTATGTGTATTTGTACATATGTATGAATAAAGTTGACTATAACCTAAAATGGTCGTATCTAAATTACATTTATTCCAATAACATGTTTCACCTTTTGACTTTATCAAATAGGCAATTTCAAAATTAAATAATATTGAAATATTTGTTTATTTCAAATAACAATGTCTCACAATCTAAAATTGCCACTTTGATAAAGCCGAAAGCCAAAACATGTTTATGGAATAAACTTAATTCAAGTACAACTATTTTTTCTATATTGTTAACTAAATACATTTCGTAGGATGTACCATATCGTCAAACTAATCATTCATATATATATATATATATATATATATATATATATATATGTGTGTATAATCATCTGATGCCCAACATCAGCAGATGTTGCACAATTCATCATGGTTTGTAGTTAAATCAGTTCAATGTAATCGGTGGAGGAGGAAGGTTGATGAACGTCAAGAATTCAGACAATTAATTCATCTCACTCGTGAGAAAGAATTAATGAATATGAAAGAAGGAGAAAGAAAACATCACAATAACAGGTCTGGTTAGTCACTCCAAAGCAACCATGTTCTTTAGCAGTATGCTGTGTTGGAGGTGATCAATTAAAAAATATTGGAATAAGGATATGATCAATGAATAAATCACTTCTTTCGTCTTTTGTTGGATCACTAAAAAATATGAATTTTCAAAAAAAAGAAAAATGCATGAACACAGCCAGGTACAAACTAGGGAAGAATTTAGCAAAAACTTACATTGCAAATCGAATCTCCTACTAAAAATCTTCTGGGGGGGGGTTAAAAAAAACATAAAACGTTTTTTGTTGGCATAAAGTGGAGTAAAGTTTCAAGTTTTTAGCTCTCTAGCTTCATTGATGTGGACTGCAAACGTAATACATACATAGCCAGTCAGCCAGTCAACTAATTTATCTGGAAAACTGAAGAGACCTATGTTGACAGTTTAGATTGGCAGAATCGAATAACCACTTGAACTCTCTAAGGTTTTCCTATTCTGTATATGTTCACTATCTGACAATTAAACATGTCATACTCACTTCGAGTTCGAGGCGTGTATATGATCAATCAACTTGACCTGAAAGGACAATTAAAACTTCTCTCTATAAAACATTTTTAATTGGGATTATCTTAGACGAGAAAGGGACACAAAAATCTATTCTCAATTAACTTAATGTCCATTGATTTTTTTGTACGTGTTTCGATTGGACGTTCATATTTCAGAGATTTGGAATCATGTCACGACATTGTCTCCGATCATGATGCTTTTGAGTCTTGGTCTGAACCTAGCGTGTGTCTTTGTCATTTTTTCAACAACTTCTTAATTATATTTTTTCAAATTTCAAATCCAGATTCAGACTGTCTATTTTTTTCAATCACTTTCCAACATTTCATCCTTTGAAGAATCTCAGACGGAAAAAAGCTTTTTAGGAACTATGTGATTTATTATCTATCATAAATATATACATATAAATATAGATATGTAGATATGTAAATAATTCAATATCAATAGTATTACTTTATTATTATAAGTCACGAGAATGATGAAAAAACGCCTTTGTCAAACTGAATCAGGAAGATTACAAAATTAGTTTGTCATTCTCATGACTCAATCGTTAAGTCATTCTTTTCATGAGTTGAATCCAAGTAATAAAATCTATTTGGGTTAATTTCATGTACTGCAACCAAACAGAAATTTTTGCGATGATTAGATTAAATGCTAGATGTAATCCACATGTCGGGTGTTTTCCCTTATATATATAAATGTACGTAAATATTCTGTTTGAGATATACCTGCCGATTACTGGAATTTTACCAAAGATCGTTTTCATCAATTTTTTCTCAGTAAAACTCATTTATCTATATCAACCCCCTACAATTTGAGCATTAGACAAGTTTTGGTGCCATTATTGAAGGAAAGGACACCATTAGCATTTACAAATCCATTCAGACTTATATCCAGGGCAGTAGCAGCATCAGGCCAGGACAAACCTGGTTTGGAACAAAATGATAGCACAGCCACTGATTCAAGGATGTGGCTGGAGATTTAGAGGTCCTTGGGGCTTGGCTTCTTAGCCCATGGCCTAACCTTCCGCAAAATATTATTGAAATTCATTGTGAACTTATGGATATATTGTGTGGACAGATAGAAAGACAAACTCAAGTGAATACATATACATCTTTCAACCTCGTTGGCATAGGTGAAAAAATCATGAGGAAAATCTTGTGCGTCTCCAAACAATCGGAGGAGACAACGTTCATGTGAAAAAACCTGTTTCTCTCAATAGACCTTTTTTTCTTTTATTTTATCGGTTGACATGAATTGACAGAAATATTTGCATATACTGGGCCACAAACACTGCTCGATGATATTACATTTGCTTTGTTCTGATATGGAATCACTGAGCCATCTCAACTATTATTGATAGTCATTAAGTGTTTTTATACTTTTGTGGATATTGATTTTCCTCTCTCTTTCTGAATCAGTGGGCTATATATCATTCAATGAAATACTTTGCAGGAAATGTTATACAATCAAAAACAATGGATAATCCTTGCCTCTACGCATATATAATTATGAAGGTGTTTTTCCAACATACAAAGGCTCTTAAAGTCATACTGAGTCTCCAGAAAGAACAATTTTTTTTTTTAATTAAAAAGTATAATTAAACAATATATCAATCAGAAATTCATGCAATAATTAAATTAAATGCTTGTTTTCTGTTCTCTATCAAATTATGCTCCATGAATTCATCTAGGTACAACGGAAACACTGCAACCAATGTATTTTAAACCTAGACGAATTCATAGTGCACAATCTGATAAAGAACAAAAGGCAAGCTTTTAATTTCATTACTGTGTTTATTTCTGATGAATATTTTATTCAATTATACTTTTGAATGAAAAAAAATTCTACTTTTTGGAGCCTTTGTATGCAGCTTAATCACTGCCATTGGTTTATGGACTTGGGGCCAAGGATTATCAAACAATGTTATTCTAGCAATAGCTTAATGATTAGAGCATTGGAGTGAAGGATACAAGGTAAAAAGGCTTGGTTTTCAGTTTCTTGTGAAAACTTTGATGTCTGGCTGGAAATTTCATGAAGGAATCTTTACAATGAAATGAGAAGATATTGGTGGAGGTATGGAGTGGTGTAATGGTTACTTGCATGGAAAATGGAATTGGTGAACCAAGTTCAAGTTCCAGACAAGGCTGCTCGAGTTCACCTTGCAATGATACTTCCCCCAGCTATGGATAAATAGCAGGGAATCTGGAGCCCTTTAGCTCTGTAAAACTCTAAACTGTAAAAGCCTACTATATACTGAAACTGCAATGCGGCCCTATGCTCTATAAGGAGTCTGGAGGAACAAATAAACAACAGCATATTGATTTCAATATTGAACAGCTACTGATCAGTTGGTTAGTTTAGTTCAAGATACTTTTAGCCTGAACAAACAAATTTCAAACGGGTAAAAAAAAATTTATAAAAGGCTTCTTTTCATTAGTTTGGCTATCTATATCACCCAAGAAAACTATGTATCAATTAAGAAAACCATTTGGAAAGATCTTGTTTTTGTATTTCAGAAATGGAATATCAGGATCACTTAAAGAATAATCGAATCACTATAGTCCAACAAATGGCTCACCCAGCCAACCAGCCTACAGAATCTTTTCTTTTTACCTATCTTTATGTATCTGTGTGTGAATCTCCAGGTATTCTTGGTCACATTTTTAGGGCTACAGTCTTTGAAATTTTTAAAAGTGCATTATAAGCAACCATCTAAAAACTTTTTTTGTTTTTTCAAAAAAGTGATTTTTGGGGTCTCTATGATCATTTTGGATGAACAATGCCAAAAATCATGTGCTGGTATTCTTTTAGATAATTTTAGATGAAAGATCTATTTTTTTAGATAAAAGATCTAATTATGGGGGTAATAATTTTAGATAATTAGTTTTGGTATACATGTGAGCTATGGTGATTATAGGAGGTATGGATATTTCTAAAAATGTTGCCTTCATTTTGGAATGGATTTTCAGTCTTTTTAATCATTTATTTGCTTTTTTTCCTGTATTTTCAAAATGTTTTGGGTTTTTTTAGAATTGTATTGTTGTAGTGGTAATGTCGGTTAGTTATATTCTGGCTCCTTTATAGAATTTACTGAATGTCTACTGACAATAAATTGAATTTGGCTTGTAAGGATGAGTCAGCAATGTTATGGTTGCATGCCCTAAATTCAAGTTAGTGGTAATAAGAAATTTCATTTTTATTGAAGAAACTAGAGAGGAAGACAAAATGAATAAACCAGAAAAACATATATTGTATAGCAACGAACAATGTATATTTTATTTTGTAACACCAAATTAGTAAAAGAAATGTGAGGACGTCAAGTCAATGGTCTAATGTCTGCAGTTTGATTATGTTTGAAAAAACATATATACAAGGAAAGTTCTGCGAACTTGTTATGGCATGAAAAGTTGCAAATATTTCTTCTTTGTCAGAAGAGATAGACGTTAATTATTTTTCTTTAATTCGAATCTTGTTATTTTTCTGATGTTGGAAAGTATATAGCAGTTAAAGAGAAAGTGAAGAAGAATGTGTGAACAGAGTTAGCTTCCTTCAAGGACTTGCTATTTTGTTAACATACTTTTTTATCTGCGTGCTTCTGTTGAGTCTAGGTTTGACGTTTTCTTGATGAGGGATTTTGTCTCATTGATTCTTGTCAAATATCACTTCCATTTTGAAATCAGTCATAGGATGAAATAATCATTTTTAATGACGCCTAGTTGTGTTTTACACCTCATTTGTGGCTGCTTTGCTTGCCCAATAGGTCGACAAGGACCAAGGTAATCTCTTCAGACATCGTATGTGGTTGTCGTCTAGCTGGCAAAGAGGATTGGCGTTTGACTTTCACGCCAAAATTTGTCCTGTAATTACATATATGAACATTCATATATTTTGGAAGCTTAATTTGCATACTTGCATTTCTCATGTTAAATAAAATAATATACATGAATAACAGTGGAACAATTTTTGTAAAAGTAGTCAAGAGATGTGAAATAGAAAACTATTACTCTAAAGCCTTGTCGTATGGGAGGACTTGTTGTTGTTGAAGAATAAATCTGCTAATAAGCAACATCAAGCATGGTCAGCACCTATAGGGTGACCATTAGAGAATACCAAGTGCTGTAAGCAGATATAAACTTTGACAGACCTTACAAGCGGGAAGCGAGTCTTACAAACAATTTCCCATGTGTTCTTGATCCCATAACACTCTCGATGAAGGTATAAGCGGAGAACTATGATACATACATAAGATTTTTGCACACACTGTATACTAAATGTAAGTGGAAACATTGCTTGGAATGACCTTTTTTTGAATGATGTTGACTGGGAACATTCTCTTTTATTAAATGTTCAGATACGGCAACCCCTACCTTTGCGCCAAAGCAAAACGGATTTTCCTAAAATGGTGATTACTTTCATGATTTGTTGATCAAGCGAAAACTCTTTTTTTTTTTCATATATGTTACTCTTTGTGATGTATTTGCTTTTTGCCTTTCTTCTCTCCTCTCTACTTCGGCTTTATTTGCAGTCGTTCAATTTTGTATTTTTGCTCTATCTATCTATTTTCCTTTGTTGTTTCAATCACAATGAATACATGCATATATAACATCACAGCATAACAAATAGCTTTTTTTTTCTCATGTTGATGTACAATTTGTATGTGAAGATTCCATTTAAGTTATGCTTGCATTGGAAAGGAGTATTAAAATAGGGGAAAAATTCATTTTTTTTCTGAAAGTTATTTTTATTTCAATATGATATAATACATCAAGAATTTTTAACCTTATCCATAACAAAAAAACACTATCCAATGTCCATTAAAAGCAGTAAATACATTCATGATCTCTCTAAAGCTTATTGTGCATAACAGCATGTAAAGTTTATTGACTGGTTCACGCAATGATAAAGGCCTTTGCTTAGCTTACATTTTTAAATAGAGATGAAATTCACAAAGAAGAAGAAGAAAACTTATTTCCTATAAATGCCACAGCAGTATTTTTCACTATGAAAGGAATGCAGATGTCAATGGGTATTTTGAAAAAATGTCAAGATCCATATTCTTTCTATTCACTCTTACTTTTGGTATTGTACAGAAACCATCTCAACTAGTTCAATGATTTTCTCTGTCAGGTTATTTTTAGTCATATCACGTTCTGCTTACCAGATCATTGTATGGTAGCTTATCCAGACTACACGGTCAAAACAAACAGAACTGGCTACTTTTTATTTTGCTCAGGAAATCTTACTTTCAAGAGAAGTTTATAGCGGGTATGATCGATAAATGGGAATATCTGTCTCCATTTATGCTATTTGAATAATCCCAAACAGCATAATAAGAAGTGTTTAGATGTTGTAAACTTGGCCTGTCATTGAATGACTGTGATAGTAGTATTAGTAGTGTCAGTCTTTTGTAAATTGAATGGAAGAGAGCTTATACAATAATACCTCAGTTAGCGCTCTAGAGCCGATGTAAATAATACTGAATTACAATAAGATTGGTCCATGAAAACTGAAAAGGAGAGAGAAAGAGGGAGAATTCAGAAAGAGACGCTGAGACTTGAAGAAAGGGTAAACTTGGTTAGATTGTTTTTACATTTTAGTAAAAGGAAGAGTGAGTAAAGAATGAAAGGAAGAAGAAATCATACACAAGAAATCATGGTTAGAAGGCCGAGTTTGCTCACTATAATTGTTGATGAAATAGATATGCTGCAAACTCTTTTGGGTAGAGAAATAAATCACAGTGAGCTTGTTACAATCACTCTTGGTGCCTGTGAAACCATTAATTTCCATGCTAGTTATCGGCTGCTTTTTAACTCTGCTAGGTGTCAATGAAGTGGTAACACGCTTGTTCACTGATTGCACACGCTGAAAGTTTGGATGGAATCCGATGGAGTTGCTGTTTGTAATGAAATAAAATTCGAATAAATTGTTTTTTTTGTTTATCAGATTCTATTTAGTTTTTTTTTTTTAATCCTTCAAATTTCGGTCACTAAACTTCACGGTTCTCACACTCACAATAATCATTACTATTTGGAATGCCTAACTATGAGATAGCAAAATTTTCCACAAGAAACCTTATTTAGATGAATAAACAAAATGGAGTAGGATATAAACCTTATAAACCTTCATTGGTTGATTTACTTTGAATTGTCTTTGATGGAGAGAAAACTTGAGTATGATGAAGTATTTGGAGTATTTAGACGGGGACTACTGTATTTTAGGTTTATTTAATTGAGCTTTTCAAAGATTGCAGCCTCATGATAAGACAGACTCAATGGATATGATGAATAGGTATTGACCATGTGCAGACATTTGGTGTGAAAAATTTATTCAACAACTTAAACATCTCTCAGCCTGTGCCAAAGTTGGCAATATTTTATTAACACTGCTAACACAAGAGCGTATGAGCTGTCACTATTCACTCCAATATGATCGCATTCAAATAGTAAAACCTTATCTCAGTCTTTCTCTTTGTTTTATTAGTATGCCATTCTCTCCTTATCTCTCTCTCTCTTTATATATACATATATATATATATATATATATATATATACACACCTAAGTACAAACCTGTAATTCAATATATGATCTGTGATGATTTTATCTCATGAAATTGTTTGATACAAAAACATTTAGAGTAAAGCTTTATAATTGATGAAATAATTGACTCGCTATACAGGCACAGCTGTGTTTCGGTCTTTCAGCTTCTTCAGGTGAATAGATCGATTTTTTTGCGGATCCCGATTAAAAAATATCATTGGGAGATGCATATTTTTCTGTTGATCTTCCATGACATGTGATAGTGCCAAACTCTGCAATGCCTTACCGCCAAACTTTTCTGTTCATCTTGTGTCTTGTCTTCTATATCTATACTTCCTTTTTTCAGTTTGGTCTATAAATCTTCCATTCGTATATATATATATGTATATATATATACTGGTATCCCGTTTTGGATTTGTTTTGAATTGAGCCTTTATATAGGCTGCACGCACTCTCATCCTCTCTGTCTATTACACCTTGGTCTCCTGTACCTCCCACTGCCCTAACCACTGATGGCTCAGCCTAATGTATCATCATAATTACTTTGTGGGTCTGGGAACACTTTTTCCAACATAAATTCCTAGTAACTGCTTTTTTGCTTTATGCTATTTTGGCTTATGAAAGATTTTCATAGGAACACTCTACTTTCATGTAACGAGGGAAGTCTGTTTTCCAATATGATCTCATTCAAACAGTAAAACTATATCTCAGTTTTTTTTCTTTGTTTTGTAAGTATTCCATTCTCTCTCTCTCTCTCTAGTTCTGTGTATGTGTGTGTGTGTGTGTGTGTGTGTGTCTCTCTCTCTCTCTCTCTCTCTATATATATATATATATATATATATAAATCATAATCAGCTGTTATAAGTCCACCACTTGACAAAGGCCTTTCCCATCTCCCTCCATGATGTGTGATTGTTCCAAACTCTGCAATGTCTTACAGGCAAACTTTTCTGTCTCGTCTATCCATCTTTTGTCTGGTCTTTTACAACTGAGTTTACTGTCCCATGGACACCAATCAGTTAGTCTTTTGCTCCATCCATTATTCCTTCTTCTTGCTACGTATCCTGTCCATTTTTGTACTCATATAATCAACAGCTTGACTTTATATGTCTCTGTGTCTGTAACAATGAACACTTTCACTTAAAAGTAATAACTTTGCCGATAAAAATATCTCCTAATCATTTCAAACAGTGGACTCTTCCTCTGAACAAGTTGATCAGTTTCTTTTCTAAAAAAATCATCTTGTCGAAATTAAAAGATGAATCTTAATTTCTAATTTAAAGGTTCTCTTGAGTTCTAAAAAATTACCCAGACAATATTTTCAAATTTGGTTGCTATCAAATTAGTTTTAAGAACATTTTTTTTTAATATAAATACATTATATTCATTTTTTGTAAATTATTCAATACTGTTTTTTCCTCTTCTATTGGGTGCTGTCAATTTGAGTGATGAGACAGACAAACTAGAAGTGGGCAAAAGAGGACTCTACCCAACCAAATTGTAGTGAAATGAATGATATCTTTTATTCATTTCTCACTTCTAAGAGCTAATTTAAAGCAGCTCTATGATTGAGCTTCCGAAGCAAGAATCATCTGCAAAATATTTTATGAATATGTGTCAAAATGATATACTGAAAGTGAATATTTTATTGACTTCAGACTCTTGTTTGCAATGGGGAAATATTAAGATTTTGAAAACCAAACTCACCGGGACATATAAATGATGACAAGTTCATTTTGTGATAAAAATGTTTGCTTAAAGTAAAGTGTCTGTCCCTAAAGAGACAATTCCATTGGCGTTTATGACCGGTGACAAAGTTGTGGTTCTTTCTGCATGCATCAGTTTAGTGTTCCAGTTTCAAGTCTGGTCTGGTTATCTATTCCGATGAGTTTTATGACCACTCCTTTAGCAGGATGTAAGTCTACCAAAGGGATAATCCCACCTTAATCACACAGCTTAGAGTGTACTCAAATAGCAGCTGAGTGCACAGGAAAATTTGATGAGTTTTCGACACTCTTTGTATCAAACTGGGAATCTTCTGTGCATGAGGCAGACATGCTATTCATTACACTATCCAAGCAGACTGAATGTCAGATTGAATTCCTTCAAAGTTTAAATATTATATATGCCAGACTATAAGATGAATGGTTTCCAAGGGTATTAGGAGGAATACTGTTTACTGCAACTCAACCAATCCCTATAACTGTACGTATTGAGTTATGATAGACAGCGCCCTTATCGTAGTAGCAGTGAATTGGACGCAGCTTACAATTTCTTATAGTTTTTTGAGAATTAAATTTCAGTCTTATATACCAGCATACATGTACACCTACAGCTATATATTCTGATAAACACATACGCCCACACGTATATGTATGAATTGTAGAATATGTTTTTAAAAAGATTTTCATTGAGATCACTGAGGATGAATGAAGAAAATAATGTGGTCATCTGAAGTTTGGAAAAAATACACAGACAATATTTTTGAACTTGGTTTTTATCAGATTAGTTCTAGGAGCAGTTTTCTAAATATGAACACACATCATTTATATTTTTTGTGAATCATTTAATTCTGTTTAGATGTTTTCACTCAAGTTTTGCCTTTGAGAATTCTTTATAAAATCCTACTGCTTCCAACTTTAAAAACTTTTTGAACTTTTAAATCTCCTGTTCAAGTTGAACACTATGAAATCATTCAAAGAGTTTTTCAGACGATCGGACTCCTTTTTGTTGTTTGTATTGTAAATATAATGTTTCAGCCAATCCATGTTAGCAACACAAACATGTAAGAAGGAGTACAATTGTCCAAAAGACACTTTGAATGTCAATGACCATCGAAACTACAGACACTATGAAATTTCATTGAAATATTGTGTGCAAAAAATTTTTAGGCTATCATCATCACATCTTTTAGATGCAAGGAAGATTTTTTTTCCAAATGAAGGCTTTGTGATTTAATTCAGTCTGTGGAACAATTGTCTTTTGCAAACTGGAAGTATTGCTATAGAATTTCATGTGCAGTGCAAGTTAACTTGTTAATATTTGTTAAACCTCAAAATTCACAGATATATTTGAATTTCATGAGATGATTTTTTTAGAAAAGAAACTAAAGATGAAGAGTCCATTGTTTCAAATGATTGGAGGAGATATCTTTTATTGTCAGAATTGTTACCTTTTAAGTGGATGATGACATTGTTGTGGAGAGAGAAACAGAAAAAGTCACACCGTTTGTTATACATAGATTAAAAGATCTCACGCTTAAATATTTAAATAGCATCCATTTCCTAGTACAAATTGGAGATGAATATTTTTTCAATGAAATTTCGTTGAGGTTTAAATAGCCGTGAAGGATTCTTTTTATTGTTTCCATTTTATCAATATTATTTTGTTTTATTAATTTTTATTTCTAATTCATATTTTTTCTTAATATTTTATTGATTCTATAATTCTTTTTTGAATACTTGTAATTTGAAAAAAATTTCTTCAATCTTAGTTCAACTATTGGTATATTTGTACAATAATACCTTGGGTAAATTACAGCGCTAAACATGGCTATTCCCTGCCTCTTTTCCAGAGTGTTGAAAAAGGATGTATAATCTCGGTGAAGACTTACTCTTCATTTTGGATTGTGTGATTATTAAGCTGATTAAGTCAAAACTTTCAACAACTTATAGGATCCCAATTGATTCATTTTCTGAAAAAGTTTTATTTTTTCTTGATAGCCCAAAAGAATTAAGATTTACCAAAAAAATTTCAAAATTGGGAAGTAATTTTAGAATTTTAATTCTCTTGTTTGTATGGAAAAATAGTACAAGAAGTAGCTGTCAATACCTTATTACAAGTCCATGCAATACGTATATCTATAATGTCAACAAACGCTACCACCGAGTCAAGATGTGAAAATGAAACGGAAAGAAAAGGTTTGAATCACTTTTAGTCAAATCAGGATCAAGGAATCCAAATATTGCTACTCCCTCCAAATATAGATTGCTCATTTGCTTAAAAAAAAAGAAAACTGGATAAAAACTGTGAACTTTTACTAAAGACTATTTTAATGACAAATCTAATTAGATTTGTGGAGCAGACATAGTTTTAAAACAAAAAATAGAGCAAATGAGTTTTACTTTTTCTTTCTTTTTTTCACAACCTTAAATGCCCCCAACGAAGCAATACTATACAGGGTCAGTATAGACTAACATAGATAGAGCTTGTGCAATAAATCATTTTAAAATATATGATGTCGTTGTTGAGCCTCACCAAGATGGAATAGATTAGTGTTGTGTATCTCATCTGTTAGCTAATTTCCGGAGCTGGCAAAATATCACTCGATGTCAATATATATTGTTACAGGATAACTTATTGTGTATATGCATGGCACACACATGGTACATTAAGTATACAGTCAATTTAGAGATTGTCCTTGATTTCAGAAATTTAACTTAAATTGCTTTCCAAAAATATTTTAAAAAGAGTACTTTAGTAAATCAGCACTAAGCGGAATATTGCTAGATTTATAGTTTGGTCAATGCTTACTAGATTCTAATGGTTGGGTGATGATCAACCATTCTGATATTCATGATAGTAGTTATCTATTATGACAAAATGGTATTCATAAAGGATTTTGGTAATTCTATTGCTAATTGAAATTATGAAACTTTAGTCTACCAAGCTTTTACTACTGATTTCGTAATAGATGGGAACTAACTGTTTTAATCCATATTACAATCTTATCATAATTCACCAAAAGTCCATTCATGTGCGACGGCCTAATGCAGGAGCCATACAACATAACCCAATGAAGTTTTTTATATGTACCAATGTGACCGCAGGAAAGGTTTTTAGTTAATAATTTTTAGAAAGTCACAATCCAAGATATGCTGTTTTGTTTGTGCTTTTTCTCGTGGGGGGGGGGTTTACAATGTAAATTCATGCTAAAAAATGGACCCATTTATGTGCCCACTTCTCCAGATAAACAACCCGGATGCTACTGAAAATAGGCAGTGCTGAATACCTATCATTCATGGAAAGAATGGGAGAGAGAGGTGAAGAATGAATGCTCTCTGATTGGATTGTGAACTTCGTAAGCGGTGCATATGAGCATTCAACATTTTTATGAGATTGTTGAATAGAAAAACACCAAAAGTTACGAATATCACTATGAAAACTAATTAAACTATCATTCCAAGGGTAATTTTGAATCACCATCAACCATATAAGCTGTGTTGGGGGTTATCAGTTAAAAAATTAGAAAAAAGGGTGATCAATGAATGAGCTGTTATCACTGTGAAAAGTCTGAATTTTCAAAAAACATGCTGGCACAAACTAGTGACCAATTTAGCAGAAACCGATTTTGCTGGGAATTTTTAAAAAACTAAAAACATTTTTGCTACTCGTTGAAAGAAGTAAGGGCTGGGTGAAGTCCGGAGAGATACAGTGATAGATACATATGCCAGAACACATGAATTATCTAAACACAGCAACAGTAATTAAACCAGTCTGTTGTGGGTCATCATCATCATCATCATCATCATCCACCATCCATCATTGGACATAGACCATACCCAAAATCTGCCTGACCTCTCTATCATAGGCGTTGTGGACCCAGTACTCTCTGGATTCATCCCGCTCTTCTGGCCATCTTACTTTCTGTCAGCCTTAGCCTTGTACCTGATCTCTGGAGATCCACATTGTGAGTTGTGATGTCCAGTGGTTATCTGCCATTCTGGCAACATGTATAGCCCATTGCCATTTGAGTTTTCTAACACTTTCTATGATGTCATTTACTCCTGTCTTTTCTCTGATATACTGTGCTGCCCTATGATCTCTTCATGTGAGATTGAGCACGATTCTCTCAAGTGCATGTTGCATGGTTCTCAGTTTGAGGGTCAATCTTTTGGTTAGGTTCTATATTTCAGCTCCCTATGTAACTATCAGTAGGATACATTGGTTGTATACCCTTCTTTTTAGGACAAGTAGGATTTTCTTGCTCTACCGAAAGCTTGCCAATCCAGTGTGATTCTTCTTTTCATTTCTTCTTTTGATGACTTCATGGAGACTCGCTGTCCGAGGTAGATGTAGTGGTCTATTATCTCTGGCTCTG
Organism: Thysanoteuthis rhombus; assembly: GCA_963457665.1. NCBI lineage: Eukaryota > Metazoa > Mollusca > Cephalopoda > Oegopsida > Thysanoteuthidae > Thysanoteuthis > Thysanoteuthis major. The sequence continues at coordinate 66,928,891 of OY735203.1, read as the reverse complement.
CCTTTTGCAATTTCGATTGTTGTGTCTTTGTCTCCAACATGTTTGTTGTACATGACATTTGTTTTGCTGAAGTTCATGGAGAGGCCAATTTTCTTGCTTGCTTCATTTAGTTCGTCTAACATGTGGGTACCAGTGTTAATTGAACACTTTCTGATTTCCATCCATCTATCTTTCAATTTTTTTTAATTCTCTTTTATGACAGAAATTGGGTATCAAGTTTTGAACCAAGAAAAATGCTCAATAGAAATGTATATTGATTTTGAGTATGAATGGCTAAAATAGGCTCTTTGATCTTCCAAGCAGAATGGGGTTATTGAAATTTTCTTATTCCAAATTGTTTAAAAATCTATTTAGATTTCGTCTGCTCCTACACTTTTTGCAAAATGGAAACATTTGTTGCCTTATTTCAATTTTTAACTTTTGTATCTCAAAAAGGTACAAGATTATCAGAAGTTTTTTTTAAAGTTTTTATTATAAAGAGTTTAAAATGGTCATGAAAACTGTAAAATTCATATGATATATAGCAGTCTGGTCATGTGAACAAAGAACCTCGTCTTTATGATTAATGATTAGAATAGTTATGAACTGTTTTCTTTTGTATTTTTCACTCTTATCATGAAAACTTATATATTGAGAATCTTTAAAGTTTAAAGAAAAATTATGGATATAAAAACTAACCACAAGATACATATCTTACCTCTGCCAACTAAGTTGGAAGAAGTATATATATTATTCATTCATGTCTGATTGTTTGTCTGTCCACACAATATATCTCTATAAGTGTGGAAAGGAAAACCAACCACATATTAGACAATGAAATGAGAATGTTTCCGTCTCGATGATCAAAAATACACCTATTAATCTCTTGAAGATGGCCTTACAGTATAACAGCCATAACCTGTTCAAAAAATGAACCAATTTAGTGATAAAGTCTGCAAAAACTTGACATCATTACTCCAAAAGTTCTCGATGAATTTCAATGGGATTTTTTGGGAACAGTGGACCATGTGCTAAGTGAGAGGTGGTGAATTGAAGAATTAATGTATTTATTCATGATTATCCATACAATATCTCCAAAAGTTCTTAGTGAATTTCAGTGAGATTTTGTGGTGGTCTCTGGGCTAAAGAACAAATGATCAAATCTGGGGGCAGATCAAGGGATATGTTTTGGATTGAGCAATATTTTTTGTGTATTAAGAATAGGTAATTATTCTAAAATATAGAAAATCAAAACATAGTTACCTTCCACCTTTATAGTAGCTATATATCAACTAAATTTAACACAGTTTTTAGTTAGTGTATGGCTTTGATAGAAGCATGAAATCTCTGAGTGCTATCTAGTTTTTGCTATTCTTTCAAGAAACTATTAGAATCCGGCCCAATGGTCAGATCTGTCTTATTGCATTGGCAGTTGCCGGGGGCCCCAAGATTGTAGGAGCCCTAGAATTCAATTTGAAAAACAAAAATCCGGATTAGTATTATCAAATAGCAGACATAAAGAATCTTCTCTAAACCTATACTTACATTGATGTTCAAATCAGTTCTTGACTCTTTATTGAATCTATGTATTAAATCAGAGTTAGCTTTATGGCCAACGGGTCAAATTCAGTATATTGCTTTGCCCGTGGGCCTCAAATACTCATAAAACATCCCTGCCAATGATTACAAGAACCTGGCAGATTCAAGATGTTTATATCTTGTACATTTGCCAACTATTATCATTTTTCCTTTCATAGCTAGTACAAGTGTTTGAACATCAAAAACTGTTTGTGGCACCAAATTGTTTTCCATAGATATTCCCACTGGATGCTTGATGGGAAGATATCTGCAGGCTGACATCTCTTCATGGGCGATCTTGACCCAAGGTTCAACAGGAAAACAGCGTAATTTCTATGTTGTGAAAATGAGGGAGTTAGCTTTCAGGGAAAGAAATTGTGCAGCAGGCATTAAGACACGTTCCAAATGTAGACTTTTACATCTTGAAAATGAGAATTAGAACATTCATGGATATATTAGAATTTCTATGAAGTGATCTTTTAAAGAAAAGAATTATATATATATATATATATATATATATATATATATATATATATATATATATACAGGGTTGAGTACTCTTCAAGTGAGGTAATTCATTCATTGTAAGCTTATATATATGTGTGTGTGTGTGTGTATATTATGAATGTGTTATATTATTAATGTGTTATATTATTTGGGACTCTATTTGAAATGTCTTCCTATTATTACATGATGAATGTGTCAATTGGTCCAGACAGTATGAATAATGGAAAGTCATTTAGAATAGAGTTTCAAATAATATAATGCATTCATGATTATTTCTGTTAGATAATACTTTCATTTTTTAATAATGATAATAATAATGATATATACATATATATATATATTGTAATTTTTTTTGAGGATTGAGTTAGGTAGAGTCATTACATATCAAATCACCCGATTTTAGGAACTTTCCCCTGGTCACTCTGTCAGATAAAATAAAATAGAAAAATTTTGCCCTAGTCACAAAATTTGAAAGCTGTACGTGCTATATCAAAGGAGCTATAACTAATGGAGTTTAGAGGAAGAGTTTTGTTCGGCCAAATGCAAAAAACTGAGTGAAATTTCAAAGGTTTCAAATTTCGAAACTATCAAAGATACACACCTAAAATTTAGGGATTTCTCTATAAGTTTGGTACAAGGGCATCTGTGATTTTTTTTTACATTGAATCTGAGAGGGTCACCTGGGGAGCACCGGGTGATTTGATATTGAATGACTTTATACACTTTTGTTAATACTGTAATAATTATTGTTACTATTATTGTGATCATTATTATTAGAGAGAGAGGCTTTAATCATCATCATTATTATTTTGGTTATTATCAACAACCTTTGTGATTATCAGCCAAAATATTGTCACTGGGAGTGGACTTCCTTGTTAAACATATCAGTAACATCAGAAACATATTTTCTGACAGCATCCATTTTTTGAACAGAACACATTTTTCTTTATTTATAGAGTTAACAGGTTTTCACCCGCTGCTGTTGGCCGTGTTGTTATCTTAAAAGGCAATTTGACAAAAGATTTGCGTCTCGGTGGATATGTTCTCCTTGTCATAGATTTTATTGCAAAGTGGAGATAAACTCTCTTTGATTATTGTTCATTGATTTATCTCACTTTTAAGTTGAGTGCCATTCTGTCCCATGTCTATGGGTCCTTTGTAACCAGGCAAATACTCTCTGCAAACATGCATTTGCTATTTGTGAGTTTGAAAAGAAACAGTTGCTAACATTACAGAAAAAAAAACAATAACAAAAAAGTGTCTTTTTTTTCTTAGTTTCAAGTAATAAATTCTTCATTTTTCCTGCTCGTAGACATGAGATACAACTAGGACCATTATAAAATATGAGTTAAAGTTGCAGTAAAAAAGCAATTGATAAATCAAGATGAAGGAAAAAAGTCGACATAAAATTAAAAATAATGATCTATAATACTTAATCTAGTAAAAATAAATAAAAAATGTCATGAAGATCTTGTCTGAATTCTGGGCTAGTGTCCTCATCTTAGCAAAAACGCAAGGATGAATTGACTGATATGAGAAATTTTAGAGCATAGATAGCAAAATGAGAATAATCTACCCCCTTTGATTAAATGAAGAGCTCAGTTTAAAAATCTCAGAAAGTTACGTATAACAACCAACACCTGAAGAAGACGAAAAGGTACTATGGCTGAAACACTGTGACTGTAACAACCAAGCCAGTGTTGAATAAACTGTAAATCTCTTCAAATAAATTGTTTCTACTGAGTGAAAAGTGGAAGAATAATTAAAATCTTAGAAGAATTCCATTATAAATGTTTGAAAAAATTATCCATAAATCTCTTGTACAAACTTTGGTTTTGTTTTTATTTTAAATTTCCTGTCTATTCTGCCAGTTCAATCAATCATCATCGGCGATTCTCATTGTCAAGAAGATGTCCAGAATGTCTTTTTTGATGGCTTGAAAGTCCAATCCTTGAAAGTCATATTTTTCCATACCAAATGCTTAGAAATTGCTCAGTGGTGTTCAGTTGTCACTCTCATGTTTCTCGTTTGGCCTCTGCATCTGATCTATGTTTGGTTTCATTTCTTTATTCCATGACAGCAAATTCTTCTCCATGTTGGTCAGTCTCATGTAGATGTTTCCCAATTTGATTGTTGAATATCAAATTTCTGGAAAGTTGACTTCAGTTAATCCTTCTATCTATTGCTTTGACCACTCCTTATTCTTGTTTGTCCTGTGAGTTCGGAATACAGAATTGGGGAGTGTTTGGTTTTTCATTTGGCAAACATGTCCTTTTCTATGTTGTTAAACTGAAAAGAAAGTATTTTGTGTGAAAATGAAAAGTTATTTGATTTTTTTTTAAGCTGATGTTGCATCCTCTCTATATAGAGAGTGGTCTTTCTTGAGAAAACTTGGAAATAATTTCTTTGAGCTATCATAGCTCTCATGATCAGGATCCTTTGTAGGAAAGAAGTCTTTTAGTGCTGTTTTAGAAGTTTGATTATCAACAAACATTGCTAACGTGTCTTATCACAAAAATTTTGAATAAGATTGAATCAACCCACACTTTCAGCTGACACTGAAGTAACGAAAAATCATTCATCATCTTGCAAATTTGTTTAATAAATATTTACAGTGATTTTTTTCTTCCTATCTGTAGACTCTTTGCGGAGATTAGGGCCTCTTTGTTGTTTCAATAGCAAGTTGTTTTTCATGGGGTTGAGTTGCTAGCCCCATGCCCAAGATGGACTGCCCTACAGTGTTAAAGGGCACCAACTGACCTTCTATTTATTCATAGTCAGGAGAAGAATTGGATTCAGGCCTTTGCCAAGTGCATTAGTGCAAAGTAAATGTAAGCTACCTCGAATAAAATGAAATCGGCTTGCTGATTCTCTTTTCCTTGCTTGTAACCACAATTCCATGTACTTATAGTGAATTAATAACTATGAAAGAGAAAGGATGCTGGCCAATGCTATAATAAATGTCTTCTTAAGTATGTGACAAAATGTGCAGATCAAGGATTGGCAAATTTGAAATGTCTTAAGTTAGACTGAGTGAGATTAACTTAAATCAGATTAGACGTAAGCACACATTCATGCCTACATTCCAAGATTCAGTCTTTTTCACATTGTCTAATTTGCATTTGTTCATCTTATACAGGTATATTTTGATTAGTGCAGTTGATCTATTCCAAAATTATCTGTACTCTCCAAACCTGCTCTATTCAATTTCTTATTATAATTTAGCCTCTTTTTTTCAGCTTATAATTTGTATAGCAATACCTTAACCACACCAATCAAAACAGGGCTATTTATTGATGTACTTATATTCTACTGGTATTTCCAATTTTAAGGATGATTTTTAAGTAGAGATTAGTATAGGGAAAAAAGTAAAAATAATTAGAAACAAGAGGTTTCTCTGAAGATCCATTTCTAGTTTTGGCTTCAGATATATATTTGCGTCAGAGGCAGGGAAAGGAACTTCGTTATCTTGACAGTCCCAGAAAAGAGAGGCTAGACAAAAAATACAAACATTCTTTGAGTCTGAGAAATCTTTTAACCTTTATGGATCCAATTACTTCAAGTTTTGTAAATGTTTGAAAAAACAAGCCAAGAATTCAAAGATACACTTTCTGGCTTTTAGTATTAAATGCCAAATGTAGAAAGATAGAAAAAGAGTCTGTGGCGTTACATAAGATTTGAAAATGAAAAGATCAAGCCTGGTTGCTGCAGAGTTAAACTCTATTCCTACTTCTATTCCAACTGAAAGGGATTATGGCAACTTTCATATTGTGTGTATATATATATATATATATATATATATATATATAATAAATTTGTAGATCTTCTAGGTGTGTTAGTTTGGCTCAGAGAGTGTCAGAGAGCTGGTTACCAATCCCTTAGTTATGATTTCAAGTCACAGTTGGGAAATGTTCATTCTATAAATGTATTTATCAATCAGAATGAAATAAGTCTTTGCATATTTCTAACATAAATTTTTGTTGACGGAGAGAAAAAATGAAAGAGAAGAAAGAGTATGTATCAAAGAACCATGGGTGTCCACAAGGAGAAGTGGCAGCAGACGTCCAAGAATAGAGCCTATATAAGTATGCAGAATTCAAAATAATAAAACTACTTGAAGAATATAACTACAAAAATAGAAATCATACTCTTGGCTAAGTGAAGGTCATAATATTTTATCTGACAAAACTCTCCTCCTCTTTGAGAGATGTAAAAAAAATTGGCCATTGAAAACTTCTTTAACTTTGAGTCGTACCTAGAAACTAGCCTGTTCACAATTTCTTTGAACTTGGTGGTTCACTATTTCTATATACTTGGTAAGAGTGTTCAGGCCTCAACATGATAAAAAGAAGAGAGGATAGAGAGTAAAAGGAAGAAGAAATAATGTATTTTAATAGTAGAGCAGAAAATCATATTTCCTGGAATAAAATTGGCCTAAAAGCAAAAATAGCATTCAGCATTTGTTTTGCAGCAAGCCGTTATAGAAGCAGTGTTCACCCTCTCTCTCTCTCCTCCCACCACCCCAATCTCCAATGACTCAGCTCAACATAACATCATCACTATTATCTGTGTCTGGGAACATTAAACATTTTTTCCTATATGAATTAATGGTGATTGTTTCTTCACTTTGCACCATTCCGGTTTACAGAATATTTTTATGGGAACACTCTACTTTTGAGTAACAATGGGAAACCTGTACCTTTCACTTGATAATAAGTATAGATTTTCTCTCAGAACTCCACCTAATTAGAAACTGTCAACAAAGGTTTCTTCTGTTTTTAAGTGGGGTTTGCTGACTGGCTATGTAATTATTGCATATATTGGCTGCACCAATGGAGCTAGAGGGCTGAGAAATTAAAACATTTAGGTTTTTATTTTTTATTTCTTTTAAATTCCCGCCAAAATAGGTGTTAGTAGGGCATTCAATTTACACTGTAAATTTGAGCTTAATTGGTCCCTTAGTTTATGTTTGACATTGTTCACGCATGCTTTTTCTTTTAAATTCGAACTTTCTTAGTGATCATGGACCAACAAAAGGCAAGAGCAATCATAATTTTTTGATTGATCACTGTCAAATCAGCTGTCTGCCAAAAGATATTGATCATGCGATAGTTTCTATTATGACTAACCAGACCTGTTTTCGAATACAGTGCAAGTTACGATGTTATTGAAAGTGAGTTTGCTCAAAGGCTGATGAAGTTGCAGCAGCTATCAACAATTAGGCTAATATATACATCAGCAGGGTCAGATTAAGATAATGTAGGACCTATAACATATGTTATAGAGGGGCTCTAAATTAAGGAAATGAATATAAATATTAAAACATTTACATTTTTTCTTGCAAAGCAATTGGATATTTCTTATGTGGGCAGATAATATAACAATGACATTTCAGTAATGATATTATTTTGTTTTATGTTCTGATCTTTGTGCAACAGCTATGACTTCAGTTTCAAATACTCTTGTATTTATGTGTTGTAGATGTATACCTCACTTCAATTAATCACTTTGTTAAATAATGACCCCAATGAACTCATTCAGGTTGTGAGTGCTCTTTGAATTTCAGGGCTATTTTGAATATGTAATGAGGTCACATGACCATTATATGTGTATAATTTCACCTCGAATGAAATCCAAATCTTATAACCTTCAAAATGATATATGATTTCCAAGGGTTTCTCAGAAAATGAGACTTGAATCCATCCATTGCGATCCCTGTTTTGTAACCCTTGAAAAACCCTGGCCTGAATGAGTTGGAGGTGATAATTAGCTAAAATATGAAACACTCAGTTGTTCAGAAAAATTAAGAGTAGTACAGTGCATAAGTAGAAGAGCAAGTACATAATCACTAAATCGGAATTGATAGCTTGCAAGCATTTAGTGCGGGGCCCTTGATATTGTGGGGCCCACAGCATAGACTACTTTTGCTACATAGTTAATACAACACCGTTTATACATCAGTGGACAGTTCTGCACTCAATGAATTTGAATAATTAAAGTGAAAATATTTGACAGAACTTATACAGGAAATTGCCAAGTAGAACATTGTGATATTATCAATTGTAGACAGGTCTGGTTAGTCATTCAATAGAAACCGTCACATGACCAACGTCTGCTGGCAGTATGTTGGAAGTGATTAATCAAAAAATTCAAATAAGGGGTGATCAATAAATAAGTTACTTATCATGTCTTTAGTTGGATCACTGAAAAGTTTGAATTTTCAAAAAAACCCAAAAAACCAGTGGGCACAGACCAGGGATCAATTTAGCATAAACTTACATTGTAAATTGACCCCCCCCCTATCTCTACAAAAACATATTTCAAGAGGAATTTTGAAAAAAACGAAAGGAAAGTTTTTTCTATATGTAATAAAGGGCAAATGTTGAAAATATCAGCCCTCTGGCTGTCCTGGTGCAGTCTGTATGTGTGATAATACATACATACATACATACATACATACAAGCCAGCCAGACCGACAGTTCTGGTTGACAGTCTTTAAAACTCAATGAAGAAAAATGCATCTTTGATATAATTTAAAATGGCTCTTCCCTAATTACCTCAGATTCATCATGTCTGAATGTCATATCAATTGCAGATGAATTTTAATCAATGTTTCTTTCTTCATTGTAACCATCAGTGTGTGTAACTTGCATTTGTTCATTGCCAAATAGCTATAATAATAATGATAGTCCTTCAAAAACATGTTAATGAGTTTCATTAACCTCAAAACTACATTTCTTTCAGTAATTAGGAGTTCACTTAGGGGACTTGGTGACGTGATTTATTCCGTAGACAAGTCATGGTTAGGGCTAATAGATGGGCTCCAAGTTACTCTGGTAGATCTTATTTAATATTTGGTCAATAATTATATATCTATCTATCCATTCCAGTAACCATATATAATTAGACTTTGATCATCTGGGTGACACAAGTAGGGAGTATTTTGTTAGGATAATTGATTGTTCAGATAACTGATCTGATCATAAAAAAGAAACCCTACGGCACCTTGAAATCTTGTTCGGAAAACCCGAATTCAGATAATTGATGTTGAGATAACAGAGGTTTGACTGTTGTGTGTATATATATATATATATATATATATATATATATATATATATATATATATATAGCGTGTCAAAGGATGTTGTGCATCTGACATTTTGGTGAAAAAAGATAATCTTGTAACCGAGTTAAATATCAATATCAGTTGTTTATTTATATTTGTGGTAATATTTCCCTGGGGATGGCTTTGTTGGACCAAGAATGGTGTGTGATTGTGTGTATTAAACAAAAGCTTGTGAGTTCACTTAACTGACATATTTTCTAAGAAAATAATAATACAATTCCAGATAGAGATTGAGAGGGTCCATTTTTAAAATCAGGCAATTTTCTGAAACATTCTTTGTCTTTGATTGGACTGTTTTTTTTCTATGCTGGCTTAGCTCTATATTGATTGAAAATATGGGGAAAGTTTTCAATTTTCTACTATCCAACCTCTGGTGATTTCTCACTGGGACTAAAATTTATTTAAAATCTTCTCACTAAGCCCTTCTACTGATTCTTTATGTGATTGTTATTGAACATATTTATATAAATAAGAAATAATGAATGCATATAAAAATCATGTATATTTGTAAATTTCTGTCTTCCAGAGCACTCTATGCTTTGATGCAAACCTAATGAGTAAAAATCACAATGAGTTAATTATCCCACTTACATCACAAATTTGATTTGTTTCAACTGATAGAATTTTTCAAAATGGGCAGATTTTTGACCAGAACTTTGGCTTTTATAGGCGTGATACTTTACTTTCACTTTTCTTGAAATCAAATATGTGGGTAATCTTCTCAAAAGTCTTATCAAACGGATACAGAAACAACTTCGTAACACACACCTAAGATCACATTGCGGTTTTTACTTAGAACAGCAATGATTTTAATCGTCTTCTGAATACTTAAGAAGTCAGTAGTGTTTGTTTATACTGTTTATACTTGGAATTGTTTTTTTTACTGTATTTGAATCAAATGATGTATTAATTAATTATAGGGCAGTGTAACAAATTTTCTTTTGAAATTTTGAAGTGCACATTTCGATTATATCCATTCTATCAAAGGGATATAAAGTCTATTATAAACTTTGTTTATATCTCTAAATTTGTACAGACATGTTTCCAATTGGGGCCCCACAACACCTAAGGCCGGGCCTACACATATGCATATATATATATATATATATATATATATATATATATATATATATATATATATATATATACATTATAATGGAGCCGCATTATTACTAACACCCTGTATGCTAACATTTTGCATTGAAACCCTGATAGTGCTTAACTCACATCATGGTCTCTCATTCTTACTCGCTTTCCTTCTCTCCACACACATATTTCTCTATTCATTTTTACCCTTTCTCTCTCTATCCTGTTCTCTGTCTACCCAATCCATCTATCTTTTTCTTTCTTCCCTCTCTTCATTCATCTCTTTCCTTCTCCATCTTCAAATCCTCCTCTTCTTTCCTTTTTTGCTCGATTGTTTACATTGTTTCAAGCCTTACATGATTTGCCAGCATTTTACATTTTGTTGTTCAGACAGAAACTTTATACTTGTTACAGTTTTAGTTACTGACAGATTTACTGAGATTAAAATAATAATCCATAGAAAAAGCTTCCTCTCTACATTATATGAATCACCATGGCCCTACAAATAGCCTGCCTGACCAGCCAAATGGGCTACAGATTCTTCTCTTTTTGCTTATGTGTGTCTGTAGGCATTTTTGGTCACATTTTAAGGGCTGCAACCTTGAAAATTTGCTTCAACACACCACTAGGCACCATCTAAAAACTTTCAATTTGTTTTTTTCAAAAAAATATGTTTTGTGTCTCTACAGTCATTTGGGACTAACAATGTCTAGATCTTATACTGATATTTCTTTTAGATCTATTTATTTTAGGATGATTAGTTTTTGTACTCATGCAGGCTATACTGATTCATTTATGTGAAGTATGGATATATATTTTGATCAGTTTCTCATGCAGTTAAGTCCCTTTTTTTCCAGCAACCATGGGACCTTGCCATTGCCAGACCCCAAATGATGCCAGAAACGAGAAATTATTTTTTTCATACTATTACATAATAAATCTTAGCTGTTCATCGATTTTCTAATGATTTTTCCAATACTGTGGAAAATAGGACAATATATTTGTATCATATAGATTAATGTTTGTTTATGCTTTTCAATTGGTTGTATTGAATTTCAAACCGCTAGCAAAAATTCACAGCAGGTTCTTCCGGTAGCTTTCTCTATTCTCACCAGTAGAGTTTTATCAGTGTTAAATATACAGAGCAACTTTTAAAACTATAAAACATCCTGTCCTGAAAAGAGAAAAAAATTTATAGGCAGATAAGGCAACTTTCAAATAAGATGAAAACTCTACTTTCAGTATGAATTTCATAGTTTTAGATCTCTGTTTAGTCAGAGTTTTTGTTTCTGGCCTACAAGATGACCCTATTTTGGGGTGTGTTTTTTGGATGCTTCAAAAATTCAAAACAAATGACTCATGTCAACAATGCTGATATAAAAACAATATCAATCACTCAAAGCACAAACTTATGCATACATACACACATACATACATACATACATACATACATGCATACATACACACGGATGCTGGGGTGCAAAGTTATGAGGGTCACCTATCTTGTGTTTGAGACTGTGGGACTTACTAAATACGCACAGAAAAATCAATGAAAACTGTCAAAAGAAAATTTCCTCGTAGTGTCGGATTTTCAGGACTGTCTGACAATTAGATACTTGATAATGCATTGAAGTTCAATTTGCCCTGTGAACCAGGAACCCTTGGGCTGGTCTTGCATACACAGGCACACACAAGTTTTGGGAATATAAACTGGTTGATCAGTCTGTCAATCTATCAAGTTGACTAATGCTTTTAGTGACTCTTGTACACTTCAAACATCTCTTAAAATCACTCCACCAGAAAATAAAGAACCTCATTTTCTATGAGTTCCACTCTTCCTTTGAGGAAGCCATTTTGTGCCTGAGGTGTCCCTCATTTCGGGGTAGCACTTCATTCATAGATATCAAAGATGAATGTACTTTAAAAAATGTCTTATCAATCATCCAAATTAAATTCAAAAGCAAAACAATGCAAAGTAATTGAGATAATTTGCTGCATCATGTAGATCACATTCTCATACTCTTGAGTAACATTCCTTTTCACTGATTTGTACGTATCATATCGTTTTACTCTTCTTGGCAAATGGGTCTGATTGCACCCACAAATGTGTGTAATTTTTTCCTTTGATGTCTAGCTCTCTTATTACATAAGGACATATCTGCATATTCTTGTGTAGCTCTATATATTTGTATAGTTAGTTCTGTAGTTTGAGCTTTTTACTTGTGTTTACGCATGATACAATTGAAGCGTCAGAGTTAAGGTAGAAACTTATTCATTATTTTGCTCACAGAAATCTCTATCATTAGCAGTGATTCCATATATCTATATGGATGTATTGTTTACATGGATTCGAGTTATAGGGGTAATAGCCATGTTATTCATACATGCATTTTTGCATATGTGATAAACTGGTTATTTGTGTGCAGAAATAGTCATAAGATTTTTAATGAATGTAGCCATTGTCAACAGGGGGGGGGCACAATGGCCCCTTGGGATGCTCTAGCACATTTTAAGAAGCAATAGACCAAAATAGTAATAAATGATAAATTAATCTTCTGTTTGTCTGTCCATGTTGTATCCCTGTTTGAAAGGGGGTCCTGGAACCTGAGAAGAGCTCTTTAGTGTTCCGTGGCTGGAATAAAGTCTGTACATTTGCAATGTAAATTAAATATTGGACAAATCTTTTGTGTTGCAATCTTAGGTAATCCTTGGTCATACAGATATAAAATATGGTAGTTAAACTCAGCATACAAAAGTTCCAAAAAGTCATAGAAGGGCTCCAGAAAGTATACAATGCATTGATCAGATATCAACACAATAATGAAGTTAAAAGATATTATTTTGTTATTTATCAGGCAACCAGAATGCCCCAAATCTCCGCGCCTCAAAATAAATAACAGCTTGGCATGTCTAATGCACTATTTCCATCATACCTTAACAAAGTCATGGTGTGCAATATTCTGACAAAAAACAAGGTAATGGCCTTTAACCTCATTGTTACATTAATCTGATCAATAAATTGTATAGTTATACTTCCTGAAGCCTCTGTATGCTGTATTTAACTAGTATATTTTACGGCTGTGAGAATAAGGATTACCCCATCTTATTATCTCTGAACATTGATAAACTTACAACTGAAGTATGAAATGAAGAAATGTAGTATTTGATTCGGATTTACTCACTACTGAAGGGAACCCAGCCTGAGTTCAGTCATGATAAAAAGCAAGGTTAAGATAAATAGTGGCAAAATTAGTTATGGTGATTTACAATACCTCATGTAATAAAATAGAATGAAATTAGCATCTGAAGGGAAATTATGAATCACTATTACCCATATATGTTGTGTTGGTGGTGATCAATTGAAAAGTTAGGAAAAAGGGTGATCAATGAATAAATCATTTTTCTTACCTTTTGTTGGGTTGTGATCATTTAAAGACATCTGAATTTTCAAAAAACAAGGAGGCGCAATCCAGTGACCAATTTAGCATAAACTTACATCTCATATTGAACCCCCCCCACTAAAAACCCATTATGTTGGTGGGGGAGATTTTCAAAAGATGAAAAAAATATTTTCCCTACTCATCAAGAGGAGTGTTTGTGCAAAATTTCAAATTTCTTATATGAACGGTAAGGGCTGGTCTAAGTCTAAATAGATACAAAGATTGATATATATATATGTCAGAACACATGAATAATCAGCAACAGCCATGAAACCAGTCCGTTGTAAGTGGCAGTGATTAAATGGATCTTGTCTAAACTAACAGCTGTTACCAGATTGCATATAAATTTATCAAATCTGTTACAATTCTCTATAAAGCAGCCTTCATTTCTGATAGATTGTTGCAATGGAAACAAATTGGCTTTTATTTACATTTCCTCTTCGTTATGGACAGGTAAATCAGTGTCTGAATATTTCTAATTTTCATTTAAATTTCTCTCGAACAACTCATGTAATTTTATGTTGAAATTGGATTTTTATTCTTGAATCAAAACTTGATTCACCTTAAGATAGGCGTCGGTAGCATGGCTCACAAGTGTGCCATTGAGGGGTTCTCTTTGGGGTTTGGACCTTTCTAAAAAAAATTCCATATTTTATGAATTTGTATGGCTTTTAGACAGACTTTTGCAGATTTTTATATTGCTCTTTACTTGCAGATATATGAAGCTCATTATTTCTGAAAAAATGATTGTTTTCTAATTTTTGTCTGAATTTCACATAGTTTAGTGGATAAAAGTGTTGGTTAAGAATATCTTGTAACCTGTCTGGCAGTCGTTAATTCAACGCCTAGGTTGGGAAGTGCAAATAAGTCATATGCTCTGGTTCTGTGGAAGAGGCAGACAAGCAACATTGCAAGGATGAAATAAGTGGGAAAAATTGACATGTGGCATGGATAGCAGAAGGAGCACAATAAGATGGAATAAAAAGTTCAGTTTTAAATTCCTAGAAGGTTTCCAACTACAGCAACGACTGAAGAAGTCCAGAGGGTACAACGGCTGAAACGTTGGGACTACAATAACCAAGATGTGGATACTAGTCCAATAAATCAATGTATAATAATGGTTTTTCTAAATTGAACGTTCCACCTTAATATTATCATTAATCATTGAACAACTATAGCAACCAAAGGTGGCAAAAAGTCCTATTCTTTTTTTCTCATATGTTCGTATGTCCCAGTGTTCCCTTTGATACTGTGGTTGTGCAATTATTGACTGTAATGGTGAGTCAATTATCTCTTTAAATCCCAAATGAATATTTCAGTTATAGATCTCTTTCTCTCTCTTGTTTACAAGTGTGTGAGAGACAAAAACAAACTTATTTACTATCTACTTCTTGTTTTGATTATGAAATTGCAATTATCCTTGTTTCTTTTTTCACCTCAAACCAGGGAATTCAGGTAATTCAAGATTTTGAGCGCTTTATAAATCAAAATATTGATGCTCATCTCCTTGGTTACTGATCATGAACTGATAACCCGAAATCTGAAATTCTGTTTATTTTTTTATAGTAAATGAATTCAATAGAACCGATCAAGTTTGTTGTTGTTGTTGTTGTTGTTGTTATTGTGACCATGCCATTGGCAAGGTTGCTTTTATCAAAAGTATTACTACCCCATATCTCAGACACCATCAGAGATAGAAATATCCTCAACTACAGCAGATTGTGTTGCCCTCTTAAATGCTGGAACATCTCAGGTACTGACTGACTGAGATAGTACCGATGTCTATCATTGATTGACAGGCTGACATTCAGAAACAAAATTTGCCAATTTAGCTCTTTAGCTAGATGTAGCTCTTTTTCAGTACAAGGCAGAGGACTTGCACATCTATGGTCTGACTTTCACGCTTGTTTTACTCTCCACCACTTGACTAGAAGATCACTAGCAATTTCTGCAGCTCGTTGAAGACATGACAATCAAAATTGTTTTATTACACTGGGAATTCTATTTCTCAATTCTAGTATTCCTTATGCAATTATTCCCATGTATACTCATTTGCAATTCCTTTTGCGTCCTCTATTCACCATAGACTAAGGCTTTTTTTTGTCATTTTTTGCTTCTAGTTTTTCTTCTTTGGTTAGATTTGTTGCGGTTTTATCTTTGTTCTCTCTTGCCTTATCTTCCCAAACATCAAGCTTATCAATAACTAACTCTGCTCCAGCATTCACTAAGTGGTACAATTCGGTGATGTTGTCAGTTTGAATATAGTGCAAGAATTTATTCACTTTTCCAGTTTCTGCCTTTGCTTCTCCAAGTCCTTATCCCTTAGTGATGGTTGCGGTCGTTTTTCTTCTGACATGACTTTCATTATTCCATCGATATCATTTCTCTCAGTAGTTGTGAGGGAGACCAACTGCGTGATTTCTTGAGTTCTGCAATTGTCTATTTTTTTTCTGCCTCTCTCCTGTGGAAAGTTTTTCCTCTTGCTGATAACTTTCCTCTCTGTCTACTTACCTGCACATCTTGAATTTGTTTCTTCCTGATCAGTGAGTCTCTGACTTGCTGCAGGAAACAAAGAATCTCTATTAATAGAAATGGTCAAACAAGACTGTCACCAAAATTATCAAAATAGGTTCCTTCGTTTTTTTAAGTTGGTTCGGCTGGCCGGGTATGTATGTATCACACGTGAAGGCCGTACCAAAGGAGCTAAAAGGATGAAATTTTCAGAATTTACTCGTTATTATCTCTACAAAAAAACTTTTTGTTTTTTCAAAATATACCCCATAAATAGGCTTTTTAGCATGGGGCGGGGCTCAATTTGCAGGTCAAACAAAATGATCACAATAGGTTTGTTCAGTTGTCAAAATTGGGCCAGCTGGTGGGCTCTGTGTGTATGTATATATGTATGTATCACAGGCTATACCAAGGGAGCTAGAGGGATGAAATTTTCACCATTTACTCTTTATCATCTTTACAAAAAAAACCAAAAAAACCCTTTTTGTTTTTTCAAAAATTTTAGTGGGGGTTCAATTTGAAGTGTAAATTCAAGTTAAATTAACTATACTTTTATTTTTTGAAAATTCAGACCTTCTTAGCAATCACTGCCCCCCAAAAGGCAGAAGAAGTAATTTATTCATTGATCTGCTCATTTTCAAATTTTTTCAATTGATCACCCCAACACTATCTGGTGCCACTAGATTGTAGGTCAGCAGACAGTTAATCAGACCTATTGTTGTCATTGTTATTATTATTATGATGATGATGCATGTTCATACCAGATGTCTGGTGGTCATCGCTGTAGACCGAGTGACAGCAAGTCTCCAGCCCTTCTCTCTGCATTCTGTGAGTAGCACTTTCTAAGCAAATATCTGGTGGTGATCAGTAAAGGCTGAGTGACAGTAAATCTCCTCAGGTCTCAATCCCACCCCTTTGCATCCTCACATATCAGAGCAGTGCTGTGGCTCTTTCTCTCCCTTCCTATATATATATATATATATATATATATATATATATATTTATAGATATATAGATAGATATAAATATATGTATATATTCTTAAGAAGTGATATTTTTGGTATTCTAAAAGAGTTGTTGCTATCAGTATATTTATGGTATAAGCTTACTTTTACCCGAAGACACTAGTGGTACTAAGGTAAGCACGGACATTCCCTGAGCTTCTAGCAGCTTTGCCTAAGCCTTACATAGGCTTGCAAAATTTAACCCTAACTGATATCATTACATATATAAAAACTTTGGCCGTCCTCAGAGTCTGTCTGGAGATAAATGAATCATCCCGTAATCATACTTTGTGCTGTTTTTGTGAATGTTATTATTTGGTCATCGTGTTTGGATGTTTTCATTCAAAATATGCCAACTTCAAAGTCATCCTTATCTTTATCTTATATAGAGCTACGTAACGTGCAGAGTTGGCAGCCTTTTCTGCCTCATCATTTGTCTGTTCCTTGGCTTATGTATCCAATTAGCTTCACATATATATCATTTGAGTTTCTGAACCACAGTCTTTAAGCACCCTCTGTATCGTTTTTATTGGAACTAAAAAAGTGGAAATGCAAAAGGTGCTATGAGATAGTGGGTTAGATTTTCCTGATAATGCTTTAGATATGCCATGTAGTTGATGTTGGTACCAGTACACATTTTTTTTGTGTATCTCAAATTAATATTATAATATATATATATATATATGCATATATATATATATATATATATATATATATATATATATATATAGGATGTGGGTTTGCTACACAAACTAGTTCATGTTCTGCCCTCTCTGGGCCTCATCTGGCAAATCATACCAGACGTTGCTTTATATTATGTTATATTGCTAACATGATTTGTGCCACACATATATATATATATATATATATATATATACATATATATATATATATATATAGTCTAGAAAGCTTTACAGCTTTAAGCATTAAACATGAAAAACTTTTCAAATATTATTTTATGTCATTTCAGTCACTTATGTCCCACTAACTGTTGATGTAATTCATGTAATTGTCGTTAGTGTTTTTTTTTTACTGTTATATATATACTTTGGTATTATGGTACAATGTATTAATTTTCTCTTGTTGGGATCATCAGTTATTTACCGTGTAACTGCTTCAGGGATTATAAGCAAAACAGTTATATATATATATGTGTGTGTGTGTGTGTGTGTGTGTGTATGTATATATATATATATATATGCCCAAATAACTGTTTCAACTCCTAATTCTCTTCTTGCTTATTTACCTCATATATAGAAACTCTTAATTAAAATGATCACACATTATTAAACAGTAACTGTATCATTCAGCCTAGACAACAGTCTCTATATGATACAATACAATTTATAATCATTCTGTTGGATATATCCATGTCTTAATAACATAATTGTCGTGCTGAAAGAAACAAATTGAGCAGATATAGACCAAGAATAAGCAAAATGGAAATTAGGAGTTGAAACAGTTACTTTGGCCTTTGCACTACCGTTAGCTGTTTAGCTCAATGGTAAGAGCAATGCTACATATTTATATATATATATATATATATATATATATATACAAGTATATGAGATATGTCTTTGTGTATGTGCATATATATATTCGTTAATATGTATATGTGTGTGTGGGTATGTGTAGATATGCTGGTATTTCTATGTGAATGCATGTACTTACATTCCCCATAGACTCAACATGGAAGGGGTCAACACTCGCCTAACCCAATTTCTTCCTACACACGGACTATAAGTCATAGATGAAAGATTTATTACTGGACCCATCTCTGAACTCTGTCACCCTAGAAACTGAACACGTCATCTCTGAATCTCCTGAACTCATTCTATCATGAGAATCTCATTGAAACCAGTCAAGAGAACTTTTTTTTTTTTGTGAGCTGAAAAATACAACTACAAACACAAACGTTTTTATCAAATATCCAAGTTATCAAATACAAATTTATCTCCAACAAGGGTGGCTATTCTTTATTTTTACTAATCTCTTACACTTATTAGACCCCTCTTGTAGAATACTAGTACCTTTCTATACATATATATATATATATATATATATATTTATACATATAACAATAAACATTAATTGTGTCCTTCGCAGACAGATGTTTTATTGTTTTACAACTATCCAATATCTCTTCTGGTGCCGCGAGGTAGGATCAAAACTTTCGCTTCAGACCCAGAGGCTGACATTTTACCCTCACCCCATGCAGAACTGGATGGTCAGTAGGACCAAATTAGGCGATATATTTACTTATGCACAATTTCCCGTCCACCAGAGTGCTCCATTCCAGAGTTGAAAGAGCATTGCTATAGTAGCTTATAACGAACAAGTTGCCCTACCTAAGAGTGCTCAACCCTGAAGAAGGGAGCATTAATTATAATAATGATTAATTATTGTGTCATCCACAGATAGCTGTTTCATTGTATTACAACTCTTCAGTGTGGCCATAGACTATCCAGTATCCCTTCCAGTATTAGAAATATCTGGCAGTAGTTTATTTAGTTTAATTAATAGCTAGACTCATGCCATAAAACCCAACCAATGTATTTTGCTGACAAATGTAAAATTTAGAACAATTTAATCTCTTCTTCCTGTCTTTGTTACTGACACATTATTTTAGCTGATTACACCTGAAGAGGGCTGTAGGATGAATCAGAGGGAATGTTGTTTCTCTGCATATCAGCTACTGAAATTAAGTGTTGTCTAAAAGCCTGTTT
Organism: Thysanoteuthis rhombus; assembly: GCA_963457665.1. NCBI lineage: Eukaryota > Metazoa > Mollusca > Cephalopoda > Oegopsida > Thysanoteuthidae > Thysanoteuthis > Thysanoteuthis major. The sequence goes on along the minus strand of OY735203.1, from coordinate 66,908,934 downwards.
ATAACATGTTTCAAAAGTGTTGCATGATCTTCTGAAATAATGTGATAATTAATAATTTAGTAAATCTAACACTATGAATTGTGTGAGAGTATGAGAATACGTCAAAATGCATGTGGTCTGATGTATTTATTTTCACATTTCTCCCAGAGAGAAGATTTCACATTTGGAATAGTGTAGACCTTATCTGAACTGTTTGGATCATCTGATCTTATGTAATACCTAAAGTAACTCAATCACTTTTACAAAATCAGTTGTAATGGAACCTAAATAAAGCGGAGGAACATATATGAGATAGCTTATGATCCTTGAGACGAGTCGAAAATATTGAATTCAAAATGTAGCAAAGAAGGATTAATTGGCCAGAAATTACTTTGGGATTCAATTTCGGATCTACGGAAGACTCACTCTCCACAGGCAAAAAATTAACTTTCGAGGAAATTTAATACATGATCCACTATTTTTCTAAAGAACTATATTAGCTACCATGTATGCCATTTTAGAGCCCCCTATTCTTTTAGTTAGGAATTAAATATGAAACTCTTCTTTTAGCTTGATATCGAAAACATCACTTCCGACGACGATCCCTATAAAACCCCTGGACGCACATGGTCCTATGCTCTTTGGTGCGAGTATCCCTAGCTAGTCATGCCTCTGGCCCCGGCCTTTTTTGCTGGCCACTCTCTTTCTCTCTCTTCCCTTCTCACTAAGATCGTTATCATTTCGCCAACCCACTGGCCGATCTGATCTTAACTATCCTTCCTCCGATGTGAACAAAGAGACATTTTCGATATCTACCAAAAAAGAAGAGTTTCATATTTAATTCCTGACGGAAAGAATAGGGGGCGCTACATCAGTATATAAGATGGACATTTGATTTATGAGGAAATAGGTTTGGTTAGTCACTCAATAGGAACCACCACGTGACCAATGTCTTTTGACAGCATGCCACGTTAGTGGTGATCAATAAAACAATCAGAAAAAGGAATTATCAATGATTAAGTTGCTTGTCTTGCCTCTTGTTGGGCAGTGATCTCTAAAAATATCAGAATTTTCAAAAAAACAAGTGTGGCACAAACAAGGATAAATCCAACATAAACTTACATTGCATATTGGACCCTCACTAAAAATCTGTTTTTTCATGACATAATAAAGAGTAAATATTGAAATTTTCAGTCCTCGAACTCCATTGGTACAGTCTGCACACATCATACATAAATACATACATACATATATACATAGTCAGCCAGCCAACCCAATTTTGAAACTGGAGAAACCTTTGGGACGATTTTGGTTGATGGTTTTTAAAGTATGTGCAAAAATAACACTGCCTCCTTTCTGCTGGCATTATGACTAGGGGGCTGTCTACCAAAGTTTGATATGGACAGTTATGGAGCTCGCAGTGAGTGGTGATCCTCTAAATAACCTTGTAAACCATTTGTTGCATAGTCCAGCATATACGGTATATTTTGAATACACATAGAAGACTTTTTCTTGACCCAGTGCCCCAACAACCATTGATTTGTACAGTTCTGTGCGTTCAGTTAGTTATTTGATACAAAATCCATAGTTACAGCTTTCTGGTATTAGTAGTTCAACTAGAACAAAACTTTAGTTGGTTCCTCATCAACATTTGCTGGAACATTTGGAAATTCTGAACTTTTTCAATACACCGGTATTCTTTGTGTTCTGATATGTACAATCACACTTACTGATCATACTGTACTCTTTGTTTGCTAAAAGTAGTGCGACTGTGAATCTTTCTCTGTTCTTTCACCTTACAAATTTTCTGTGCAAATCTTTGAAGATTATCTCCAAATAGGCTGCCGTTAAGAGCATACCGGAGAAATTTTCTTTTTCTTCTGTTTTTGGTAATGCATTATATACATTTTTGCCTTTTGATTCTTCAAGGATTATTTTCAGAGCTTTGAGTTTCAGTCTGAAAATTACATTTACAACAAATATCATCTAAAAAATAATTTGTGAAAATCGATTTTTGTGTTCTGTTCTGTAGTCAAAATTGTTGCTACTGGATTCAATTCAATCATTTTCTTTCATTAAAATGATTTCTTTTATTCCATAGCATATTGATTTAATTAAAAATTTTGCTAATTGAAAAAAAATGATTGATTGTTACTCAATCATTTTTTTAGGCCATCTTCAAACATGACAAGAATAATGTTTAAACTGAAATTAATCAGCAATGTATCTTTTCTAACACATGGCTCATATAAAAAACATTTGTGAAGGCCAACCAGTTTTTCTCCCCCCAAAATAATACTGAACTGTGGCCATTGTAGGTAGATAACTTTTCAGAATCTACGCTCATAACAAAGTGTTATTGAAATTCATTATCAACCTTCTTGGCTGTAAATAAGCTTGACCAATATTAGTTGATGTTATATAAGAACCCAACCATTTCTAAAAAAATAGCTCAAAAGGTAAATGTAACTATCATTGTCCAGCCCCACATTGGACAAAGCTTGGAGAGGAGTTGAAAAATAAACTGTGATAAATGAGAGGAAATCAAGGAAATATGTTTTTTCTCTTAATAATTCTTGCTAAAATAAAGTGGAGTCCATATGCTATCAATTATGGTAATTTTAGTCTGTGTGGCTATTTTTTATCAACTTGGATGCTAACAAGCATTGTCAGGAATGAGAAATAGGACCTTTTTGCTATAATAGATGGAAGCTAAATTGGATGATACTTCTTTATTTTCAATCCATGCTGCTTACTTTACAGTCATAAAATGTAAAAACAACAAAACTAAGATCAAAAGGGAATCTAACTTGATCTCACTATTATTACAAGACGATTGCTGAGTTATTTGATCTGAATTTTATTTTAGGAGAGAAATCTTTTTTTTGCTAAGGTTGCAAATCATCCTCAAAACCTAACAAATTACTTCTTTTGACCAAAGTGACTCATTAGTTTATTTTTACATATTTAGGACTTGATGAGATCTGTCTGGAATTTACTTTTGAGTATTTGTTGTCACAAATAGTTTTATAGAAAAACGGACAATCAAAAACTTTCATCAAAATTGTTCACAGCTACTCTTTAAAATGTTTTCAAGGATCTTGCCATTTATAGAAATAACTAAGCTTAATTTTTTTTTGTAAAAGAATTGAACATCAATCATTGGGAATTTGAAGAAAATACTCAATTTGTAAGAATACTTTTTAAGCTTTTATTGTGTTGAACTGTTTTCAGAAATAATGATCGCAAAAAAATTTGATTATTTTGAGGCAAACTGATTTTGGCATCCAGATAAATCAAATGGAGAAAATATTTAAGAATTATTTTTTGGTTATTTTGAACCAGTTACTGATATTCAATGGTTTTCTTGTTGCTTTTATTCCTTTTATCATCATCAATATTCTTTTATCATCTTAATTTATTGTTCATGCATGAATGAAAAAAGCTAGATCAATATCTTCTCTTTTCCCTATAAAATGAGAAAAACCATAATGCCTGGGTACGGACAATCTTTTTATATAAAGCTATTGTCATCTTTTTTGTCAGTTTTGTTTGTTTATTGCTTTCAGTCATGCTAAAGAAAACAGAATCTGTATGATTGTTGGGGAAACATCTTCACGTGCTAACAGAATAATACACTGATAGAATTAGTGCCCATGTAAAAATTGTTGTCACTTTTTGTTGGTTTGCTGCTCTCTGTCATGCTAAAGCAAACAGAATGTGTGTGACTGTTGAGGAAACAGCTTTAATTGCGCTGACAGAATAAGGCATTGATTGAATTAAAACCCATAGATGAAATATCATCTCCTGGGTTAGTGTTAGTCATTTAATGATAACTGATAGACCTTTCAACCATGCAGACAGACATATTTGGAGTATAGTAGTTGTGTAGTTTAGCATTGTCAATTACAAAACAATTTATAAAACAATATTGATAGTAAATTTCATGTCTGAAAAGTTGAGCGACTTAATTTTTAAATGATCATTATTCTGAATCTTTTTTTGATTGGTTTATTATTGATATTCATTGAAAATGAATCTGTTCGAAAGTTGGCTTTTTTATATCTAATAATAAGTTGTAGACATGGTGCATTATAAAATGGCTTATTCTGCCTAACTCAGGGGTCCTCTGGGACCCTGGACACATTTCTCCTGTTCACAATCCTAGGTTTTCTCCATTCCTCCCCTATTTTGAAAGGTCATCCAGTAATTTTTTTCCCATCAAACTTTTCATTATACATTCTTCCTCTGGCTAGTACTCCTCTCCTTGGGAGCCACGTGCCTTCCATTTGAGAATCCCTAGTCTAACTTTAAATTGTGGATGCTGTAAATTACTTGCATGTCTGTAAGATAAGTATGTGACTTGTCAGTATGGCTGAGTTGATAAGTGAGCTGGCTGCTGCTCACTTTGTAACGATTTTAAGTTACAGTTAGGAAATGTTGATTTCATGTATGTATTCATTTATTAGAATGAAATAAGCCATTGCATGTTACTAACATGAAGTTTGGTTGTTATGTAAGACTTGTCAATTTATCTCAGTTGGTTAGAGACATGATTACTAATCAATGGTCATGATTTCAAATCACGATAGGGTAATGTTAATTATTACACCCCTAAAGTTGATGAGGATAATTCATCTTGTTATGGTTGGAAAACAAAGTCAACTCCAAGTTTGAACTGGAGTTTGATGATAAATATCTTCTGAGACTTGGAAGGAATTGCTGTTGATTTGCTGTTCATTCCTGTAGACTTATTGTGGAGTATTGGGCTACAACCACTCTACCACTGTTTCAGTAGCAAGTAGGTCTTTTTCCTTAGCCCACACCCTGCCTTCCTCTTTTACTAGGGCTTGGGACCAGCTATGGCAACTGCCCTGCTATTCACTTATATTTGGATGGTTGGAGAATCTCAATTTTGAAATATACTCGGTTAGTTTTTATTCTCCTTTTTAAGATCTTCGTAATCAGTATTACCTCGGTTGGTGCCAGTGTTGCCAATTTAGGTATGATTTTTTGATTCTGGAAATCACTCACAAATTTTAAAAATTTTAAAAAATGAACATCTATATTATCAACAATGGACTTTGAATCATTTGAAAATTTTAAAAAATATCTAAATATGGTCAATACTGGAATCATATATTGAAGAAGAAACAAAACAAAAAACATCTAAATTGGTAACACTGGTTAACGCTTAAGATACATTCCTAAAAGAAGCAGCTCTGAACAAAATAGTGCTATACAAGGTTATTATAACATAACATAAGTATAGTTTGTGCCAGCAATCATTTAAAAATTTATGATGTCATCGTTGAGCTGGAATGGTTTAGTGCTGTGTATCTTATCAGGCTGCTGCTTTCTGGAGATAGCGAATATCAGTAGGTGTTGATGTATATCTACTTGATAAATTATTGTTTATGTTTATGTGTTTATTCTCATACACATGGCACATTAGCCAAAGTGTATGGTATACAGTTATTTTGAAGATTGTCCATGATGCTGTCTTTTATCATTACTTATTTCGGGAACTTGACTTTACTAACTTTATCATGGAAAATATCTAAAAAAGAGAACCTTTGCGAATCAGCACTAAATGAGGGAGTGCTAAGAAATGTACTACTGTAGTTATTCCTCTTGTATACTAAATGACTGACAGGACAAAGAACTGCACTTGTCTCCTTTCGAAATATATGCAAGTACCTATTTTCAAAATAATAATGATAATAATTACGTCATTTGGAATGAGTGGCAGGTTACGATTTTACAGAGTGCTTGATTATAAATTGCGCAAAGTTGAAGTAAATTAGAAAAAAAATTATAAATAGCTATTTGAATGTGAAATTTTAATAATGGCAGTTTGATCTTTACTTAATGTCATCTTCTCTTTGTGTGAACTTTGTGTGAACTTGTGTTTTTCACTTTTCTTTGTGCCCCAAAGTTGAAAAAAATGTCAAAGCTGTCACAAAGAACAAATCCAGGCGAACTTTCAAACCTTTTATTTCAAGAGAAATGATCGTCAGGATAATAGACTTTGGCCTGGCCTGGTCCTGTCAGTAAAATGTATTTTCCATTTCAAGTACATATTCACTGAAATTTCTAAGAGAGAAATCTCTGAGAAAAAAAAATACACCCCCCCCCCCAGTTATTTCACTATGTCTGACATTTATATTGGGTAAAGGAATAAGTTAATTTGGTTTATCAAGTAAAAGACAAACTCTGTTTTTGACATTAACTTTATTGAACATCATATTTACCTTTTTGCTCCACAATTTTCTGCCGAGTTTAGAACATTTTATCTTTCTCAGCAAACAACTGCAGTCTTCTAATAAATTGAATTTTTTACCTTTGAGATAATTCTGTAATGACCGTAATAAAGATTAATCCAAGGGTGCAATATCTAATGAATATAGTGAATGAGTGAAAACTTCCCAGCCAAGCTGCCTTAATTTTCTCCCTGTCAACAAAAAAACATGCAATCTAGCTTTATCCTCATAGAATTACATGCCTTTTCTTTTAACCAATTCCAGATTTTTTTTGGTGATTGGTGCCTCAAGTGGGTCTCATTGAGAGCAGTACTAGTTCAAATTAATTATTTGCTTCTTCAGAGGGAACTCATAGTAGAGGAATCCCTTCAAATCCCATCATATACGCAGTATCAGCTGAACTTTGGATGAAAACCCACCTTTGATACTGTTAGTAGGTGGTTCATTTCACTTGATTTATAATCCCTTGCATTCTACACTGTTGTAAAATATCCACTCATTGCTTGTCGCTATTTGTTTAAAAAATGGAACTCTTAAATCTCTTCCTGAAGTCTTGTTTGCTCAAGTCATGATGCAAGTCTAACATAAAAGCAACTTTTATAACCAGGCTCATGCAAATGATTTTTAACTCTTCATTTGAATATTTCCAGTATTTACTGCCTCCTGCATGGTATAACATTCATTTCACTCATGCAACATCATGATCTGATTGCTATCAATGTCAACTGGTCTACTTGTCAGTGAAGCACTGTTCATCCAGAAGTATCTGCTTTAAATGTTATTTTCTTGATGGTACCTTTTCCATGAACTGTACAAATTTTTCTTTGGAATTGAGTCGCATTTTTCCTTTTTGATATGAAAAAGCATGATATATGAAAAATGTTATCTTCCATCTTCAATGTTAGAATCCATGAACAAAAATCCACCATCATCATTATTATTAATTTTTGCTTCTATTTACCTTCATCTTGGTTGCTGTTGCTTTTTATCGCTACTAAACTCAGAAACTTATTCTTTATTCTGATCCGCGCTGTTGATTTATCTGCTCACTGCTGAAGAGTATCCGGCCTGAGTTTAGGTGCGATAAAATGCAACAACTATTAAGATGAAGGTAGATAGTTGCAAAAATAGATGATAATGATTTATAATACTTTATCTATTAAATAAAAATACCCCAATTTAGACAATTATTTCCAAATGCATGCTGATATGACAACTGTTACTATAAAGCAAAATGCATTGATTGTAGATAGTTGAAAAACTAAAGACTCCTACTGCTATGTAATGACAAAAACTGCAATATTATCAACACATGATTTTAAAGATGCATAACAAATGACTGAATGATAGTGTGTGAATGTGTATGAGTGTGTGCGAGTGTTTTCATCTATATGTGCATGTTTCTGTATGTTTTCCTCAGTGTGTGTGAGTGCGTGCTTTTCCAAGTGTGCATATGTGTTTTTCTGTGAGTGCGTAGGTGTTTACATGCATGTATTCATGTATTTTCTCAGCCCAATATCCTGTCTTGCCTGTGTTAATTATAGTAAATAACCGGGCCCACATCTCAATCATCTGACATTAAAGTGAATGTTGGAAGTTTCACCATGAAGAAATAAATTAAAAATCAAAAATCTACTCCAAGGAACAACATGTCTGGTTAGTCACTCAATAGGAACCGTCATGTGATCAAGGTCTTTTGGCAGTATGCCATGTTTGGGGTGATCAATTAAAAAATTGTAAAAAGGAGTGATCAATGAACACGTTACTTCTCTCGCCTTTTGTTGGATCACTATAAAGTCTGATTAAAAAAACAAGCAAGAACACTGTCAGATGCAACCTAGTGACCAATTTAGCATGAATTTACATTGTCAATTGACCCCCCCCCCCAATAAAACTATATTTGGAGGGAATATTTTTTTTTTACACAGGATAAGTAGTAAATGTTTGAATTTTCATCCCTCAAGCTTCATTGGTGTGGCCTGTGTACATGATACGTACATAGCCAGACAGTCGGACAGCCAGCCAGACCAACTTTAAAAAATGCAGCAACTTATGTTGACAGTTTTATTTGACAGGTTCTAACAAAATTTGTTATAGTTTTGTTGATGGGGGGGGGGATAATGTACAATATGACTACGTATGTCTAACATTGAGGCTTATATCAAACCAGCTGCTATTTACCTCATAATAGCATGTCAGCCAGTCAGCCAGTCTAGCTCAGAAATCTCCTCCTCCAACAACTGATTTTTATCTCTCCTTCCTTCTCTTCTCCCTATACTCAAGTCACCCCTCTTCTTTTCTCTACCTGTGAACACTTTGATATGACAAACATAAAAGGATGGATCAGTAAGTCTGTAACCTGATATACAGTTATTTGCCAAATTTTTATCTGAAATTTTCACTGTACAGATAAGGCTCAATTTATCAAACATCAATTATCTGAATTTGGGATTATCCAGATGAGATTTCAAGATTGTGTTCAGTATGACTTCCTTTTATATGATCAGACCAGTTATCTGAACATTCATTTATTTTGTTTGGATAATCAGGGTTGCTCTACATAATATTGTTCAATTCATGTGATTAATAGTCACCACTGAATCAAGTGTATTGACATACAAGGAGATTATGTTGTAAAATGAATATTTTCTTTGTAAAATGAATGCTTTTTCCATCATTAGGTTGTGGAATTATTGATGTACCTGGTTTAGTTGGGGTGGGATTATTCTCATAAGGAAATTGGCTGTTGAATATAGAATGACTGATATCTGAATAAAGATTGTTTTTTAAAATATTGATACACGCGAATGTGACTGTCTTTTCACTTAGGTTGGTACATGTGTTTCTCACTCTTGCCGAGAAAAGATGTTTTCTATCACCAGTTGAGGTCTGAATATATAGTTAATGACTGAGTCGTCTGATTTTACCACAGGTAGATGAAGTCATATAAAAAAAATTCCATTGAAAAATAAATTGTCAGAATAAATTCTATTTATGACATCACTGGTGTTTTTGACTTGAAAACATCTGAAATAGACTTTTAAAAAAACATTTACTAAAATCTAGATTTTAGAGAATCTAGATTTTATTATTAAATCTGTCAATATAAGGACCAAAAATGTCAAAAAGGTTTTTTTTTCCAAGAACCAAAAAAAGAAAATTTTTTAGAAGGGGCCTAGAGGAGTACTGCCAACACACACAAAAAAAAGAAGATGCTAACATACACCTAAACACACGCACGTATAAGAGAGCTTAGAACGCTTGGCCATCTTTGATGGCTACTGTTCTCTAATTCTAAAAGTTCCATTGAAACAATGTGGGTGCTAATGTCTAACCATCATTTAATGAACCAACTGAATCTGATTGTATATAATTCTTACTCTATGGGGCTAATTTAACCCATTGAACCCTGTGACCTGATCACTCGCCAATACACAATCCCTGGACCATCTTGTCTCCAGCAGATCTAAATTGTCCGCAGCTGTTTGTGCATCACCTGCATTACCGATGACACGCCCTTTGTCCATTTGATCCCTCTGTCCAGCCTCATGATGGTTGTGTTGTCAGGGCTGTCATTACCACTGTCCGTGCACACTGACCTGAGGTCACTCTCAGCATAGCCACGTCATAAACCATTTTATCGTCATCGGATTCAAGCACTTTAGACAGCACTTCTCCGCTGCTCATGGAACTTACCCACCATCTGTTAACTCCTGAACAGCTAGGTTGATCTGCATCTCAATCCATATGCATACAGACACAATAACGTTTCAAATCATTTGCTGAAATGTGTAAACAAAGGGTATTCCTGATGGTAGATTTATTAATTACTTCCCATCATAGTCAATAATAGAACAACCATTGCGTCAAAATTTCAAGTCATGTAAAGAAAATTCCATCAGAGAATAAATATGATCAGAATAAATTCTATTTATAATATTACTGATGTTTTCCAATGGAGAACATTTAAAATAGACTAAATATACAACTAGATTCTAGAGAACCTAGACGTTACTTATAAACCCATCAAAATGAAACCCCCCAAGAGGTCCAAAAAGCTTATTATTTATGTAGACAATATAGACCTGTATATCTCGGAATTTTTGAGATGAGGTATTATTATTATTTCTATTGATATTCGGACCATCCTCATCTTTGTTGTCAACTTGAACTTGTTTACATTTGTGAACAGGTTAGTTGAAAGATATCAAAATTTTTTCTTTCCAATTCACTATACTGTAAACAAGTTTATTTTTTAGTGGATGAAGTGTTATGAATAATTATTAACAATTCTTTTCATATTTATGCTATTGTACACCTTCATCTTAATATTTTTATTGCTTTTTATAGTAACTTTTCCCTGACCAGATGAAATTTTTAAAAAGCAATAAAAATGTTAAGATGAAGGTTAATATTAGCATAAAAGGATGAAAAAAAACTTGGTAATAATCACTGTATTGCAATTCTATGAAATTTATTGTTTTGGTTAATCAATTGTATTTTTTTTTTTACAAGAAGTTACCACACAATTCCTAACACTCTTTTAATACATATTGCAATAATTAGATATCTCCTCTGAAGGTTTAATTTTGGTTATAACAGCAAGAAAATGGCATAAAGTTAGTCATGAAAAAAAGAATACCCTTTTGTTTACTCAGAGAGGATATCTGAATAGATTAAGGTCGTGTTTACTTTTTTGACTGAAAAATATTTATTCTGCTATGATTGATAGAACTGTCACCAGCAAAAAATGAAGTCCAATTTTGAAATTAAATTTTTCTGCTGTAAGCTTTACTGTATTCATTTGTAAATTCACAATTTAAGAAGTTTTTGTCTTTCAAAAGCTTTATGGTACAAACCGCATTGGTTTTAAGCACTAAAAGGATAGAGGGTGTAGAAATTAATCAGGGATTTAGTATATTCCTAACCCCTGCAAATGGAAATGGACAAATGTACTTCATCTAATAAACTTGAATGATAAAATAGTTGCTTTTGTAGTCAATTTCTGCATCCGGCAATATTAGGCCTTTTTTGTGTGTTTTTGGTCAGAAACATCTCCCACTATTTGACAATCCAATTCTGCACTAGATTCTGGAGAATCTAAATATTACTTATAAACCTATCAAAATAAAACCCCAAAAAGGTCAAAAATGTGTATTATTCATCTTGACAATATAATCCTGGTTGGATAAAAAATGAACCTGAATTATGAACCTAATGTCTCCCAATCTAATGCTCTAACCTTTTCAACTTGGCACGAAGCCAATACTAGTCTATTGTTAGAGAATAAATCTTGTTATTGAAAACTGTGACTGTTAAAATCAGATCCCCTTTTAATTGAAGGCACAAAGAAAGACAAGTATTGTGGAAAGAAAACTAGTAAAAACTAAAACAAAACACTGAAAAGTCTTCATGATGGGATCTGATATTGATTGGAAGGAAAAGAAAGAAGGAATGAGTCTCCTAAGAAACTGATGGACATGGACTTTGTTTCCTTCAAATCAGTTAATTTCCTGAGACTCATTATTCACTGACCAACTTATTTGGTTCTGTTACATTCTGCTTTTCTGATATTTTTCCTTTTCTTTTTTTGTTTTTTTCATTTCTTTTACTTTTCGTTGTCCCCAATTTTTTTTTTACTCAAGATATCAACCTTCCTATCTTTCTACCTGTCTTCCTTTCTCAATACGTCAACCTTTCTTTCTTTCATTTTTTTCTTTGTCTTGATGTATCAACCTGTCCTTCACTTTTTCCTTTTTCAATATATCAGTCTTACTTTCCTTCTCTTTTCTTTCTTTCTTTCTCAATATATCGACCTTTTTTCTTTCTTTCTTTTTTCTTCTTTAATCTGTCAACCTCTTTCTCTCTCTCCCTCCCCTATCCCTCCCTCTCTTCTTTCTTTCTTTTATTTTATTCTTTTATTGTTCCTTAACATTTATTCTTCAATTTTCTCTTTCCTTTACTTTTCTTTCTTTATTTCTACAAAAGAATGAAGAGAATCATGAAATATATTATATGGAACTCCCGGACAACATTTCAGCTACAATTATCCATTTTAAAATCTAAAACACAAGGGAAATATTTGAGTTCTATTTTTACTTTTATTTATTGCTTTGAGAATTCAAATCACACAATATAATGAAAACACACACACGCACATGCACGTGCGCGCCCACACACACATGTGTACATTAATTAGTATCTCAAGAAACCAGGAGGAAGTTTTCTTTACAGTATTTTCTTCCTATTCACACCTTTTCTGTTCAGCAGATGATGTAGTTTCAAAAACAACCAGATGATAATTGCTCTGCAGTTTTATGATTTAGGGCCAGATGATCTTCCATACTTTTCCAATACTATCATAGGTTGTACCTCTCTAATTCAGATCTCTGTGATCAGGTAATTCCCAATATTCAGCAGATTTTAAATCTGTTGCCATTAGTTTGTGGATCTGCCATGAGAGTTCCTCAGTTTGGTTACAAACCAAAGTTTGAAGCATAATTCTGTGGTTCATTAACTGATCTGTAAAACCAATTGTGTAAAAACATAACCATAATTTGGAACTGAATCAAAGAAATCTAAATTCAACAACTTTTGATGTTTTTTTTAACATAAAATCATTTGTCTATTAGTTTTTTTTCTGAATCTTATTAATCATTTTTAATGCAAAAAATTAAAGATCTTAAGCAAATATAAATAATTTTCCATTAGTATAAAATAATTTACATCATATGATTATGAACAAATATTTATCATTCTCCTTTTTTGGAGTCCATTTTTGTTTTCCTATATTTTCTATGGTCCAGCAATTGCCAGGTTTCAAGGTTGTTGAAGAGATAAAAGTGTTTTATGCTAAAGTTGGTAATCCTTAGTTATTTTGTTCTAAAATATAATAACATAAAGATTGTGCAACACACTCTCCTTTTCTGGCTAAAAATGGACAGTTTATTTTATTGCTCGATAACTTTTATAGTTAAAAATTACGCATCAAACCCCAACCCTAATTTTGGAGCCTCTTTATGAATTTTCGAGTATACATGACATTTTTAGCTATGAAGGTATCTGGAAATGACAAGATGAAAAATCAAGCCAATTTTAGCCATCAATTGGAATAAGTTTTGGCAATTTCTATGCTGTCATATTTTAGGACGGAATAACCAAAGATTGCCTAAAAGTGTATTAAATGTTTTGTCATTATATGATAAAAATCAAACTTTAGTTTGGTGTTTGATTTTTCTCTTCTGACTTCAGTATTAACTGTATATTTAAGATAAGAAAAAATTCAGTGGTTTTACTGTGCACTCTATCATAGCATCAGTGAAAACTCAGTTCCTCTTTCACACATACCATATCAAATAATCGGAAATTGTTCTGACCGAAATGAAATGAGTGGTAAAGGTCAGGAAATTTATGCGAGAGGAACACTTGAACGTCAATAGAGAGCTTTCATTTTGTTTGAATACAGATATAAACGTGGAGATTTATGCTTTGATGGTTAATCAATAAATATTGTATCGCAGTGTCCCATCCGATTCAACATTTGTCAATGAATGTATCTATTTGTTCAGTTGCGTGATTTGTAAGTTTATACCGGTAGATTACTGTGTAATCTCTTTAGAGTAGTAATTATATCCCTTTTAGGTAGTGCAAGGTCGGAGAGGCAAATCTTTTAAATATTATAGCTCAACTAGCTGGAGTACTAGACGTGGCCCGGGGAAAAGAGATGTTCAAATATAACAACACTGGAAAGCAAATGATATTTTATAGAGATTTCCTAGAATTAAATGAGAGGATGGGGTACATTCACCCTACTTATTTGGATCCATACTCACTCCCAGGAATTGACCTGTAGGAATCTTGAATAAGAATATACATTTTTAAAAGTTTTACTCGAGACGAATGTAAGAATGATGTGGTAAATTTACATGTCTCCCTTAGATGTGGAAATACATCAGAATAGTAATTTAGACCCTGAATTGATCTGATCCTAAATCTAATTTTGGGAACCTTAAATGTCCAATGTTAATCCTGGAGTCCAGTCAGCCCTATTGACAAATTTGTTGCCCCTAGAGGGCAGCCATTTAGCTGACTACGAAAAATGAAGACAGAAAACAAACATTTGTCATCTTTATAGTGTTAGATATATCAATGAATTACTTTTATCAAGACATAACTTGAAATTGAAAGCCTTTTCATGTTTGGATATGCTGTTACTATAATGTTGTTGTTTTCATTTTCCATTTTAGAGTTTACTTGGCAATCTTCTTTCTAGTTCTAGACTCTCTATCTATATTTTATTACCAGTCTATAGCATAATATCTATCTATCTATCTAAATATGCATTTATCTAAATCTGTATCTATCTATCTACCTACCTACCTATCTATCTATCTACCTACCTACCTACCTATCTACCTACCTACCTACCTATCTATCTATCTATCTATCTATCTATCTATAAGCTTGTGCTGTCCATCTGTCAACGTATGATATATGTACACTTTTACTTTATCATATTGTACATATTATCTATCTATATTTGACATTGTTTTATACATATAATACATTTTTTACTTTTAACAATAAAATATATCCTATATCATCGTATGATATGCATTTTATACATTATAATCAACTCTTGATCAAATATGGTATTCATATGTGTAGATTGATCTTCTGTGTTGAAAAAAACCCAAACGTCTGATGGTTTATGAGGTTTCAGAATTAATGTATACTTTAGTGCTTCCCAAGTCTGTCTTATGACTTGTTATATCATTAATTCCGAAAATTCTTTATATCTACAAAGTTTGGCTGTAATGCTCCAACTAGATTGACTGATTTGTGAAAAAAAAAATTAAATAACTCAAGTGTTGAATTTCATAGATATTTAGATGAATTTTATTTATGAATATGACACCTAAACTGAAAGTATGCCGTATTTCATAGATCAATTTAGTTCTTAGTTTTCTGATTTATCTTCTCCTTTACCATATTAAAAACCATCTATCAAAACTGTCAACATAAGCTTCTTCAGTTTTTAAGTCATACTGGCTGACTGGCTGTCTATCTGTCTAAGTGTATGTCATGTGTTCAGGCCTTATCAGTAGAGCAAAAGGGCAAAAAATCAAAATATTCCATCTTATTATGTCTAGAAAAAAAAACGTTTCTCTCGTTTTTTGAAAATTCCTCCTCAAAATAAGTTTTCTGGGGGAGTCAATTTGCAATGCAAGTTTATGCTAGATTGGCATGTTTGTGGCTGGCAGTATTCATACTTGTTTCTTGGAAATGCAGACATTTCAGTGATCTAAGAAAGGTGGGAGAAGTAACTTATTCATTGATTACCCTTTATTCCATTTATTTTTATCTATCACCGCCAACATAGCGTGCTTTCAAAAGACATTGGTCACATGATGGTTTCTAATGAGTGACTAACCAGACTTGTTTTTATTCTTTATTTTGGCTCTATTTGTATGTGATGTCTTTCTAGATTAGATCGTTATGGAAGACCTTCTACAAGTTCCTGCTTGATCTCATTGCTTGAGCAACAGAATCCCTCGTTAGTTCGAGAAAGATTACGATCTCACTTCCATAGTTGTCTTGGCATATTCTATTTCAGGATAGTCTTTTTCCATTACCTATCTTTCCAGATTCAATGACTTGACATTCTGCACAGCTCATTCAAAGCCTTGTAAAATGCGCTCATTTTACCATCAAATGCATCTTTCCTCGACCTTTTTAGATTGGTAGGAACCTATGAAATAATTTACATATCTCAAGGAATCTTTGCATAAAGGAATTATATGTACAGCTAACAGCACATCAGTGTGTACAAAAATTAATGTCTTATAATCCAATAGTGATTATCAGTATTCTACGGAACAGAAGAAAATAGTTTCCTATATATTTGATCTATTTGTTGAACATTATAAGATACTCTATTTTTATCAGTCCCCTCTACATTTTTTATATCAAATTTCTATTGAAATTATTATGATTGTAAAAACTGCAGCCATAGTTCTTTTCAGTTTGTTAAAAATTCTTGGGCTTCTAGTATGAAATGTCAAGACAGGTATCATGCGTTATATGAAGAACACCTCAAATGAAGCAAAAAGCCAGGTGCTTTTTTTCACACCTTTATAAGGAGAGCTAATCTAATGTGTATCAGCAGGATACTATCCTTAGCAAAAGAGTTCTATTCTTTGCTGGTTATGAAAGAATTCACTTGAAAGAAAAATGTAATGAAATGGCCAATTGTCAAAATTCTAAAGATTTTAATAAAACAGTTAGAGAACTGGTTAAAAATTATGTCCTTTCACTTTAAAGGTTCCACAAAATAACTACCAAATGAAACTAGTCTTGAGAACTGAATTTATACACCATACCCAAATGAGGAATATTGTAACAAAGCAATATGTTACTTTTAATGTCACTTATTATCAATTCATCTCATTGGATAGATTGAATCTATTAACATTTCTGCTCAAACAAGTCAGGTTAGTTACTCAATAGAATCCGTTATGTGACCATCTTTAAGCAGCATGTTGTGTTGAGGGTCATCAGTTTCAAATATTGGAAATGGGGGTGATCAATGAATAAGTTACTTCTCTCACCTTTGTTGGGTAGTGATCACCAAAAAAGTCAGGATTTTCAACGGAGAAATAGAGCGTGAATTCTGCCAGACACAAACTAAATATCCAATTTAGTATAAACTTACATTGCAAATTAAACCCCCTCTAAAAACCTATTTAGGTGGGCATTTTTTTGAAACAAAATAAACGTCTTTTTTTTCTAGACATGATAGAGAGTAAATGTTTAAATTTTCAGCCCTCTAGGTCCATTTGTGTGACCTTTTATGCATGATACCTACATAGCCAGCCAAACCAATTCGAAAACTGAAGAAAATAACAGTACCAATCATACTGATCCCTGAATCTCCAAATCTAATAAACCTTGATTAGTGGCCTTAAATGATTTTGACCAGTTTTTCATAATTTTATTGTTTTCAATTTGTGAGGTTTATGAAAACTTTCCTGAATTTTTTGACAAAATCTTTCATTCATATAAATTCATAGCATCATTATTCAGTCATCAAAGTATTTTTCCATGATTTTCTATGATCTTACACTTCCTTTCAGCTACATTTTGAATTCCATCATTAAAGAATGATTCTGGTTCATTCATTGAATTCTTTGAACAATTTTTTGATATTTTGAAATTTTCCAAACCATTGGAAAGAAAAGGAATGTTGCATGAAGTATAAAAAGCAATAGTCTGAAGATGAATCGTCCAAAGAATATTTTGCATGAAGAACTTTCTCTTCCAGCTTCATATTTGTTTGCTGCATTGTATTTGCATGAGGACAAGCATTGCCATTCAGAGAAATCACTGTTCAACTTTCTTGTGCAGAAAAAGTCTTCCTCTGTTCCACTGGGATAGTCAAATGAGCCAATTGCTCTGTAGCCGTGTATGATTTGTATAGATTCCAGCAATTTGTAATAAAGTCATAATTGGCCTCTCTCTGTCTCAGGAGACTGGAGTATGCACCAAGGATTAGTTTATGATTGAGCTGCAGTGCCTACTGCGACTGGGCAGCCTGATTCTCAAGCAACAAACTATAAGCCTCTTCTACATTGTATCTTTATTAACTTCTCAGACTAGAACCTATCTTGACACAGTGGGACAAAAACTGATGCATTTTAAAGATGAAGATATCTTGGATGTATTGTTGATAAACTTTCTAGATAAGTTTTGTGAAACACAGCTCTTCTATAGTTTGATCATGTAACACATGACTTCTCACCTAAAGTCAGCTATATATTATGTTTTATAAAATATATAGTTGTATTATACATTTTATATTATTGAGCTAAACAGCCACCAGTGAAGCAAAGGTCTAAATAACTGTCTCAACTCTAAATTCCAGTCTTGCTTGTTTATGGTCTATATCCACCCTTTGCCTGAGCGGGAGCTGTTTAGCTTAATGATAAATGCAGTGCTACGTTGAGGTGGCTATTTTATAATATTTATCATATATTATGTGTGATTAAGCTTAAGTAGAGGGAGATTTTCTCCTATTTGTAGTACAGTTACCCTTGCCACTCATTAGACCATAGATGAGCTTAATCCGTAAATAAATTTTGATACCTCCCCTGAAAACCCTTTCAGTCCATAAAAGCCATAAATCTTTCAGCACATGCCTTTTGATAAACAAACACTTCAACATTACCAAATTGTTAATGTACAAATAAATAAACAAATACAGTAATGCATACTGTAAAAAAATATATACTGTTGACTAATGAAAACCATAAATTTCATTAAACTACCGTACAGTGAATTGGAAAAGAAAATTTAATGTCTCAAGTGTCATTTGACTAACTGGTTCCCAAGTGAAAACAAGTTTTCTACCATGATTATCAAGTTTATATTGTCTACATAAATAATTTTTATTTGATAATTTTCTGTGATGTACCTTCTTATTATTAACACGAGGATTATTACAATCAAATCAGTACATAAAAAGTTTCAGGTGTTTTTTTTCAAAAGTTTGTGGTAGTTGCTACATTATGAATATACATGCATTTATATTTTCCCAAATTTCTTACATTTTGTTCATACTGTACAGCATATTTTTATAGTTCTGGTTTTTGTGGTATAACAGAAGACTCCCCAAGATATTCCCATTAAATTATCCAGACTGAATCATGAATTATCGAAACCATGAATTAAAAACCTGCGAATGGCAAGGAATAACTATATTTGCAAGTAGGGGTGAAGATTATCATATGTCTCAAGTTTGAAAACATGAACATTACAATGTTATTGCTTATTCAAAATAGTATTCTCATTTTTGTTGTTTTTATCAAAATGCTATGGCAGATGAATTCCACGGCTTTCTTCAGGTAAATGTAATGTACGGTGGATCGTCATTATTATCAGTCTTTTATTGTCCGGTGTTGGACTTAGACATTCCCCAGGATTCAGCACATCTCTCTATTGCGGACATTGTGGGGCCAATATTTTCTGAATCTGTCCAGTTTATCTTGCCATCTCATATTCTGCCGGCCCCAGTTTCACATTTGATCTCTGGGATCCATGTTGTGAGTTGTGATGTCCATCAGTTGTCTGCCATTCTTGCAACATGAACTGCCCATTGCTATTTGAGTTTCCTAATGGAATCTGATATGTCAGACTCCTGTTTTTTCCTTAATATACTGTGTTGTCTTGTGATCTCTCCATGTAATGTTGAGCATGATTCTCTCATGTACATGTTATGTAGTTCTCTAAATAACATTTAATTCTTAAATTCATTCTAGTAAAAAAGGGCAATTCAAGAGGATAACTTCTGAATAGCATACCCTCCTTGCACTTTTTGGTAAATTTTATTATTTTTCTTGAATTCAATTCACAAAAGTGATCCATTTTTTTTTTTTCAATCTCAGTCATTTATGAGTTCTGCTGCGGTTACAAGTGGTCTATGAATCTGAAAGTCTAGACTATTCACCAAGTGACGGATTTGCATGAAAAAAAATGAGGATACTAGTTTGATTTAACTATCATGTCAAAGGATGAGATTTTCTTGTTTGATCTGTTTTTAGGTTTTTGTTTTTTACTATCAAGCTACACTAAGCAGATACAACTTGTTTTCCATTCTATGGTTTAAATGTATTCCTAGTTGAAATGTGTACGAATTGATGACTTGATTTTTCTCCAAGATAATAAATCTATGTTTCTTTCCTTTTGCAGAGCATCCTCATCACAGAGATGCCGGACAAAATTCTCCTACAAATCTTTTCGTTCCTTAAGCACAAGGAGCTGGGCAAAATCGCACGAGTGTGTAAACGATGGCGCCTGATAGCCTACGACAGTCGCCTGTGGCAAGCTGTTTCCTTGCGTCCAGAATTCTCTGGGCTGCACATCAACAGTATTGAAGCACTGTTAGCCTTAATAAACATTCGCTTTGGCAACACCCTCCGCTACATCGAGCTCCCTTGTGAGCTGATCACGGCCCCTGTGCTACACGATCTGGCCAATAAAAGCCCAAACCTTAGGTTCATGACCCTGGACTTTTCCAATGCCATGCAGTTGCATGATTTTAATGACCTGAATGCCTTCCCCTGCAACCTTCGCAGCCTCTGCCTTTGTCTGTCGGAAGTCATTTTTCTGGAAGGGTTCATGCGGAGAATTTACAGCTGCTTATCCTCTCTTGAAGTGCTTCACCTGATTGGTAAGTAAAACTGCAGATTTTTTGTTCGCACACATTGATAGTGCATTTATACCCAAAGATGTACACACACACACACACACACACATATATATATATATATATATATATATATATATATATATATGCATATATATACACATGATTCTAAGAAAATATTCCCCCAAGGACCTGACCCCCTGAAAAAAAATATACCCCAGAAAAAAAACAAAAAACAATTGGTGAAAAACAGTATACAGCAATACCTTACATAGTACAGTTAATATGTTTGAGTGTTGTACGGTTTGAATCTGCACCAATCAGAGAATTGTTTCAAGAGAAAGATTGATGATTAGTTCAAGTCACAAATGGAATTTATTTTTGTCATAGAAATAAACCTGATCACATATTGCATAGAATACTAACAAAGCATTAGGAGTTTAGGCAAAGACCAATCAAATTAGAACTTTTATTTCAAAATTCGCTTTTTGTGGATAAATTTGCCTGATATTGATTACTATAATTTCCTGTGATAGTTTTAATCTTTTGAAAAAGATGGAGAACTATATTGATTCCAAAAATTTTAATCTGGGACTCTCGTTTGTCGCCCATGAAATTTTGTTACAACATACAGAAATGGAGAAAATTTCAAATAATCTTTTATTTTTATTAAAAGTAATAACAGCAGGAATAAATAATTTGTATGAAAACCTGATGCCAAGTGTAGAATATGCTGCCTGAAGCAATAATGACCATAATTTTCAAAACATAAATAGAATAACTAACAGAAGTGTTTTAAAGATTTCATTGAGTAATGAATTTTTTAAAGAAGAAATATCTGCACCAGAGAGAGTCATTCCACACTAATTGTATTTTGAGACGCAAATTACAAACTGCAAGAATGAATCATGCATTGATTGAAGCTGCGTTGTGCGTGATATTTCACTATTTGCTTATACCACTGTCAAACAACAACAACAATCTCGAGAACAAGCAGTCATTGAATAAAAGTAGCATCCTTTAAATTGATAATACAACAATTTTGTTGAATGTCTCATGTCCTTAACTGCAATTTAGCTTCTCTCAATTTTGTTTTTATTACAGCTAACAGCTTTTAATCTTAGTTTTTAAGTATGCATATCAATAAATGTTCAGACATTTTGTTTTTATTACTGCTTATTTCTTCTCAAGAAACAGTACACTGAATTTATTTCCATTTCTCTTAATAATACTATATGATATAAATTTCCTTGAAGAATTTTGCCACTACTGAATCTCTGAGGTGCGTACTTTTATTACTTAAATATGTTTGCTGATATATTTATTTAAATTACATTTTTTGTTGGGAAAGGGAGGAATTTTAATACTTTTGAGTTTGAGATAAGTAACAGTGTGTGTTGGTGGGGAGTAATCGTCATAAAATGTTGTAGAACACTGCTCTACACTCTTTATGGTTTCAATGTTCCCCGGAGGGGTATATTTTCTTTGGGAGAGTTTTTCCTGCCAACACACACACACACACACACACAAACACACATGTACACACATGAATACCTTATGTACAACTATTTTTTCCAGTTTGTGACAATAAAATTCGAAAAAAACTCCCAAAATCTAGAATTGTGGATATGAGTATTTATTCACTAGTATTCCTTTCAACTTAATCTGTGTTGCTTTTTCATCACAATCTCTCAGACCACCATTCTATCACAATGGATGAACAGTACAGATGTAGATAAGAAATGAGCTCTCGGTGGGACTCAAACTCACATCCCTTTATCCTCATTTCCTTTCTGCCCTAGACTGATGATCTGAGTGGTTGCAATGAAAACCAACTAAAATTAAGATGAAAGATATACTTGTCAAAAATTAATAATAGTTGACCATGCTTCATCTAATAAAAAAATGAATGAAATGGGAGGGTAGTTCTTGGGGACAGGAGGATATTCAAGATATATTTTAGTAGCAATCTTCTACACAATAAACATTCCACTCGTGGAGATGCTGCACTCACCAATATTTGTAGTGTAAGCAAGTACAACCTACTGAATGATCCAGGTATCAAATGTTGCACTTGACCATTGACGAAGATACATGACCTGATCTCTGGGTTACACCATAAAATGAAGAATGATACAGTCTTTTCTTGTGGGAACATTGTTGGGTTTATATAAAACAATCGTACTACACCATTATCCTTTAAACTGCTGGCTGGGATGGATATGTCCACTTCCAGTGTCTTTTTTTTTTCAACTGACTGAATCCAAAATCTCTCTCCTCAAGTACCCAGTCATCATGGCCCTTCTGTTTGAAGAGTCAGCCAATGAGGAGAGAGTGAGCTATTTTTAAGCTGAACATTGATTGGCCAGACAAACCAAAACTCTTTGGAGTTTGTGATTGGCCGACTAATCCCACAACTAATTCCAGCTTAAACTAATGGATATATTTCTTTTGTTTTATGTGCCAACACTTGTTTCACTATATATTTGCAGCATTTGGATTTATTCAACAAAAAAAAAAGCATTAATTATTTTGTTTGGATCTCACCAGTCGTATAATGCAGTCTGCGTCAACTAAACCTGAAACAAACCTCCTCAATTTCACATCTTTCATTATGTCCTTAACATCAACAGAAATATTCAAATTTTCTCCATTTACTTCTGTATTGCCATCGATGATGAGCTTGGTTTGTGCAGCATCTGTATTGTGAATCACAAGATTCATCAACTCTTCATTGGTTGATTTCTCTCAAATAAGTTATATAGGGTGTACAGATTCAGGAGAATTTGGAGCTTCATTTTCCCAAAGCAAACGATCATTGCCTGTTCTGAGTATCAATGATATATTGGAATATATTGCTTTCTGCATTATTCATGGATGTGCTCTTCCATACTGTTTGTTGATCACCATCACAACCATCTTTTAATAGGAGTTTGATGGATATTTCTTCGTCTAAATGTGTCCCTTGGGGATTAATTACTTTGAATAATGACACTGAAGTGTCGGTCGTTAATTCCCAATAACAAACACTGACACCTTTTCCATCCATAATAGTTTAAACAACTGGTCACAGTTTTTTGCGAGCATCTCTCAGTTTATTCATGTCAGAGAAATAGATTCCTTTAACATCAATTGACCTCATGTCATGCATTTGTTATTTACCGAGACCTAAAAAGTGTATCACAAAAACTGCACTATTCAGGTGAAAAGAATTAGATTTGTATGTAGCAAACAAGTGGTGGAATATGATTGGCTGATTATATATAATGAGTTACATGTAAAAAATATTTAAGTTTCTGTGAAGAAAAAAATTGGCCTTTTAGGTATCGTTTTCTTTGGAACTGTCCAGTTTCTTATACAGAACTTTTAGATAAAATCATAAAAGTATTCCTGAGTAGAAACAGACTAATCTCTTCTTGAATGTAACCTCCTCAGAGTCTTCTTTAAGAAAAATATATACTTTAGGATGTTTCTGTTCAGGAATTTTGAGTTATTTTACAAGTATTTGCAAGAAAACTGTATGATTTATATGGAAATTTTGCAGAAATTTACACTTTCTGCTAAAAATATGCCAGGAAAACATCATTTAGGTAATGTCATCAGTCGTGATATCCATTAGTTGTCTGCCATTCTTGTAACATGACCAGCCCATTGCCATTTGAGTTTTATAATGTCTGGAAAACTCAAATGGCAATAGATTGGTCATGTTGCAAGAATAGCAGACAACTGATGGACGTTATGTCTCACAACATAGATCCCTTGCAATTACATGTGGAACTGAGGCCGGTTGAATATAAGATGGCGAGAGGACCTGGACAGGTTCAGAAAATATTGGCTCCGTGATGCCCATGATAGAGAGGTGTGGCAAATCATGGGGAAGGTTTATATGCAATGACAGACAATAAGAGACTGACTGACTGACTGACTGACGATGATGATGATGCTGACATGACTCAAATGATGTCTTCCTGGCACATTTTCAACAAAAAGTGTAAGTTCCTGAAAAATTCCCATATAAACTACACTGTTTGCTTGCAAATACTTGTAAAATAACTCAAAATTCCCAAAGGGAAACACCCTGAAGTACATATTTTTCTTAAAGTAGACTCTGAGGAGATTACAATAAGTCTACTTCTACTCAAGAATACTTCTAGAGTTTTATCTCAAAATTCTGTGTGAGAAACTGGGCAGTTCCACTGAGAATGATACCTAAAAGGACAATCATTTTTATTTTTTTCATGTTTCGCACAATCAAGTCATATGTAGGCTATATAAAAAAAGCACATAAGTTTGGTTGGTGCATTATTTTGCTATGCTTAGTCAGTTTTTTCAACTGTAATTTGGTAATTTGTGAAACTTTTCATTCAAAATACAAAAAACAGCCCAATTCAACACGTCATAACTTTTGATTGGCTGAAGATATTAGGCTAGCTAATTTTTTTGTTAACTAACAAATGCTATGCGGTGCAAAAGTTGAATCAAGATAGGAGAAATCTGGAGAGGGAGTTTTTTTGGCTATTCCCCTATTTCTGCCCACTGTGCCCCCCAATTAGACACCCATGCTTATGATTGCATGTTAGTAAGTTTATTATTCAGTGAAAATGCAGTTGCTAGAAATGCTTGTTTAATTATTCATGAACTTACTGCCAGAGACGGGGAGGGAAAATGTGTATTGTGAATATCAAAGTAGAAAGAGTCTGCTTTCTGTGAAGTAGACTCGGCCATCACAATGGAGAATATGAAATCCTTCAAGAGTAATCTTGAAAGAGATATTTGTCACAAAAAATCCAATTATCTTTTTTCATAAAAAAATAATTTGTACACAAAACTGAGTTTGAGAAAAAATTATTACAAAAATACTCAGAAACGATACACAATTTACAGGCAGTCACAGATACTCCTTTTTAGTGAATTATCTTCTTGGCTATGATTATGGTACGTATTTGCATAAACAAACGTTCAAAATCAGTTTGTATTTTTTAAAAAATGTGCTTAAATATAAACTACACTAGGAGCAATCACCCGTGTTAAAATCATAATATGATGAGGGCCATGTCTATCACACAGAACCAAACAGCAATTCTTATGAGACCACTCAATTTTCCCTCTCTCCCTTCCCAACCTCTTATTGAGCTTCTTGATTGTCTTTTGTCACCTTTTTAAACTCTTACTAAACTACATATTTCTCCCCTCTCCCTCCATACCATATGTTACTCTTATAGTATCTGTAGCAACCATCATTTAAGCCTGTTGTTGAACGCATGATAACCATCAGCGAAAGGACAGGTCAAGGACTGTTACACTAAAATTCCTGGACAATCTGCAGATGGAACTGGTTTAAAAATCAATCACGCTATCTCAATCAATCGATCAACAAAGCAGGAGAAAATTTTTGTTCAGTGAAGCAAGGGCAAAGGTCAGATGAGGGATCAAATACATGGATGAGAATCTTTATGGCAGGAATCAAAGGTCATCTCAGCAGGAGTTTTGGTCCGCTTCTTTGGCCTTTCTGGAAAATGCCAGCCTAAATTGAGATTCAAAGTCTAGATGGGCCAATGTACCGAAAAACCAATAACATGAGTGATTGTAGATATTTGGAGATATTTGTACATTACCATTCAATGTTTTTATATATTTGTAGATTAGGGTTCATGATTTATAGTTTTATTGATATAATCAGGAGTTTAATTTATACTTAGTAGGTTCAGGGTTTTTCAGTTTTCAAAATCTAGCAAGTCATTTTTTTTTTTTATTGCTTTTGCTTACAAAGTTGGACATCCATGTTTGGCTGTCTGTCTGCTTCTTAGTCTGTTTCCAGAAGTTCTCAATCAATTTCAATGATATTTTGTGGAAGGGTTAATTGATTCAATTTTGGAACATATCTAGGAATTATTTTTGCTATTTTGTCAACATTATGGGATAGGACAATTTTTCGGTGTTTTGAATGTAATAACACAGCAGTGACAAAATTACTCCCTCTAAGGGAAATAACCAGGTGTTAAAATGAATCAAGGCTCAAAAAGATGTCTCTGATGAATACTTATTGCAAGCTTTTTACCCATTACCCAATTGTTCAGTTTTTAGTGGTTATGGCATTTGCTGAGGCATGTGCTTCCTGAGTGCTCTCTAGTTTAAATTAAATTCATCAGAATGTGAAGTTCATAAAATTTGGCCCTTCAATTCTTGATCTTGTTTTCTAAAGTTTTGAGTTGAAGTACCATATTTTGCAGATTATAAGATGTACTCTTTTTTTTTCAAAATCTGTGCCTCAAAATCACTCCATATCTTTCATGGTAAAAGTCAGCCTATAAGTCAGGTTTCTACAAATCATCAAGTGGCATATGGTGCTTTTGATGTGTTGTGTGCTATGGATGCACAAAAAAGCAAAAATACTTTAGTGTCAGTAAAAAACAGCAAACATTAAAGCCTTTTTGGTATAATACTGGTAAGATGGTCCTGATTGTAAATTATAAAGTTTTGCATTTTCACTCATTCAATGTTACAAATGGTGGACAAAGCAAAAAGAAATAAAGAATCAATGAAAGAAAAACAAAATTTCAATTAGACATCATTATCCACTGATAGGTGTGTTTAATCCAAATTCTGTTTTTCATTAATTCTCTAATTTCTACAATCAGGACCACCTTCCCTACATTGTGCTAAGAAGGCTTTAATTGTTCATTGCTTTATACAGACACTGAAATATTTTTATGCTTTTGTGTATCCATAGCACACAGCAGACCCAAGATACAAAGGACCATACACCACTGTAATTGACCTAGTTCAACAATAGTCAGCTTCACAATGATTATATATGGTATATCACCAATACCCTAACAGGGTGCATCCTATGTGCCACATGTCTTTTAGGCGACAAAATATGTTATCTTTATTATTATATAATTTGTTGACTATTGTCTTCATCTTTGTCGTTATCAATACAATGTAATGGTATATTATTTAGCTAACCATACTTCATGATGAAGTATCATAGTTATTTACTTATCATGACTGAGTTTGACACAAGGTCATAGATATGGGACACAATATGGATGTCCATTCGGATAGTGTAATGGTTAGTACGTCTGCCTCACATGCAGAAGATGCCAGTTACGATTCGAAGTATGAGCAAAGAGTGTGGAAAACTCTTCTTTAGAACAGATTCTCCTGTGCACTCAGCAGCTAATTGAGTATATCATAAGCCATGTGATTAGAGTAAAGGTATCCCTTTGGTAGACTTGCATCATGCCAGTGGTCATAAAAAAATAATGAGAATAAAGTCCTGCTTTCAAACAGACTCAATACTTGCAAGAATCACCATGTTGACACATGCAAAGAAAATTAAGACTTTGGTACTGACTGTTTATACTTCAATGGGAGTTGTCTCTTAAGAGATGGATGCTGTACCTTACACAGTGTGGATCAAGCTCACCACTCAGTACTAAGGATCTTTAAGATCAGCTTGCTAACTCTTATTCCTTGATGAGGTGTCATAGTTATTTACTAAGCTTACCTTAGTTTAAGACAAGGTTTTAAGTATTGGTCTCACTGTGAGGATATCATGACGAGAAAACTTAGTTTCTTCCCTTGCATGGCTGAAAATGATTCAAGTGGCTAAGGTAGCCTCTTCCTATGTTTGGGATTAGCTCTTCTTCAATTACAAATAAAGCTTGTCTGCTCTTGTTACAGTTTAGTGGTTTGAACATGTTATTCGAGAAATGTAAGGTTATCTTGCTGATATCAAATGTATGATACTCAGGATCATGTATTTGGGGATTAAAAGAAAAACTGATTTTTGATTAAAGGTTTCCTCTTGCAGCAGTCAAAATTTCAATGTGTATGCATTATTAAGGAAGTGTAGGTGGCCCAATGGAGACTGGAATTTGCAGACTGAGTCCAAAGTGTGTCTTAGACAGTTTGCATTCACTTCACACTTATGCCCTTGGGAAATGCATAAATTCACTCATGAGTAAAAGCAGGGCAATAGGAGCCCTTCAGTCCTGTAAGGCAGTCCATCTTGGACATCAGGCTAGCATCCCAGCCCCGTAAAAACCCGCAATTGCTGGAAATAATGATTGGGTCTCCCTGGATCATTCAAGAAAGAGACACTAAATCATTGACTTGTGTGTAGCACAACACAAGAGGCAACTTTGAGTGAGTTTGATACATTATAGACAGCCGAGGAAATTTGCTGCCTATAGATATATTGATGGTGCTTTTTTCTTTGGCATAGCCAAGGTGGCACAAGGCCATGTTTTTGAAGCATTAAATGAGTATCAAACTCATTAATGATTTTTGATGCAAGCTTGCTACAAAAGCAAGACTGCTGCTGCAGGGTCAAACTTTATTTCTTCTCCTATTCTGACTGAAGATGAACACTGCAACTTCTGTTTGTAAATATAATGAATGAACAAAAATTATGAATATATATATTTTTCGTATAAATGTATTGATTTTTTAGAATGAAATAAGCCTGTGTGCCTCTATATGATAAATTTTCCTTAATATCTAAGATTTATTAATTCAGCTCAATCAAGCCTGCTGGTAATCCGATGGTTATGAGTTCATATCATGGTAAGGGAATGTGGATTTTGCATACCACTAATTTTAGTGAGGATTGTTCTTGTTACAGTGAGAAAGTAAAGTCATCTCCAGACTTTGTACTGGAGTTTGACAATATGCTTGCTATACAGTAACAGTTACAAATCATCATCATCATCATCATCATCAGCCTTTTTATGTCACTTGGTGGACATGGATCTTCCCCAGGATTCACCAGACCCCTCTACCATAAGCATCCCAGAGCCAGTACTTTCAGAACTTATCTAGTTTGTCACATCATCTTATATTTTGTCAGCCCCAGTTATACATGTGATTTCTGGGGATCCATGTTGCGAGTCGTGATATCCAGCGGTTGTCTGTATCATGAGCAGCCTTTTACCATTCAAGTTTTCTTATGGATTCTATGATATCTCGGACTCCTGTTCTTACTCTAACATTTTGTGCTGTTTTGTGAACTCTCCATGTAATGTTGAGGATGATTCTCTCTCAAGTATGTTGCATGGTTCTCAGATTAAGGGTCAGTCTTTTGATATGGTTCCATGTATCAGATCCATAGGTGATTATCAGGAAGATGGATTGGTTATATACCTTTTTTAGCATTTTTAGATTTTTTCGTCTTCGAAGGTTGAGCTTACCATGTCAAAAACTTGAAGTGATTCTTCGCTTAATTTCTTCTTCTTTAGGAGGGTTTCATGGAGATCTGTTGTCCTTGGTGGATATAGTGGTCTACTTTCTTCAGTTCTGCATCTTTGATTCCGATTGTTGTGTCTTCAACATATTCATTGAAAATGACATTTTTTTTTACCAAAGTTCAAGTGGAGACCAACTTTTTTGCTTCCTTCATTCAGTTTATCCAGCATCATCTGGAGGTCATCTGGCTTCAGATGAAGTTTATCTTCTTGTGAGTGAGTGCATGTTGATGAGCCTTGCCGATCTGATTAATAAGATTTAATCTTAACTCTTTCAACTTGCGGCTTGATGCTTTACTTAGGAGCTATAAGCGCCAGTACCAATCTCAACAATTCTTTGTATTTTCAAAAGAATCCTACTATCTTCATATTGAAAGTAGTCTGGTTGTTTTATTATTTATAAAAAATTATCAATTAAAACTGTCAACGTAGGTTTCTTCAGTTATCAAATCAGACCGGCTGGCTGATGATATATGTATGTATGTATGTATGTATCCTGTATATGGCCATACTAGTGGTGTTAGAGGGCTGAAAATTTGAACATTTACTATCTATTGTGTTTATGAAAACAGAAAAATCTCTCCAAAATAGGATTTTTTCAGTAGGTGTCAATTTTACAATTCAGACTTTGTGGTGATCACTGCCTAAACAGGAGGTGAAAAAAGTAAGTTATTCATTGATCGCCCCTTTTTTCAATTAATTTCACTTCAATGCTGCTAAATGATGTTGGTCACATGACAGTTTCTGTCGAGTGACTAAGCAGATCTGTTTTAGTGTTTTTATTCCCTCTTATTGTTGTTTTTGAACACAGCCCTCTCAGTCAATACACCCTTCGACTGCCAGAGCGAACAATGTGAAACAGGAAATAAAGAATTTACTGATTCACTTGAATTAGTATCCTTTTTGATTTCATGCTGTTTGGTCTTGCAGTTAGAGAGAGCGTACTGACCTACTGTGTGGTCATAAAACAATAACGATACAATAAAAACAATACAAAAAAAACAATAACAGTACAATAAAAAGATAAAACTTGTAATAAAATAATAGCAACGAAAAAAAAAAAAGCAACAGTAACAGGTCTGGTTAGTCACTCAATAGAAACTGTCAGGCAACCAATGTCTTGTCATGTTCAGGGTAATCAATTAGAAAAATTGGAAAAGTGGATGATCAGTGAATTAGTTACTTCTCTTGCATTTTGTTGGGCAGTGATCACTAAGGAAGTCTGAATTTCCAAAAAACAAATGGACCTAATCTAAGCATATTTACCATAAGTTTACATCGTAAATTGACCCCACTCTGAAAAAAATTATTTAGCAAGAAATCAGGAAATTTTGAAAAACAAAAAAAACAATGCTTTTTCTAGACATGAATTTCCAGCCCTCTGTCACTATTGGTGTGGCCTGTATTTGTGATCCATCCATCCATCCATACTTACACAGCCAGCCTGCCAGACCAACTTGAAAATTAATGTGTTGATAGTTTCAATGATTTTTTCTGTTGAAGGTTTTTAATGAGATAGAGCAAAATAATTATTGTGAAAATGCTTCATCTAAAAGCAGCAGAGATTGAGAAAAATTCATAATGAAATAATAACAGTGAAAATGCTCAATCTTCAAAAATTTCAAAAAATAAGTCTGGTTATGCTGTTGCTTTTGCAGATGTTAGTTCTTGACTCTGGATACGAAACTGTATCCTCAAATCATGACTTATTACACTTGTTTATTTACTTCTGCCAATGAAATTGGAAGAGGTATATGTATTTATTCATGCTGGTTAATCTATTCGTTTATCAACATGATACCTCCAAAAGTTCTCATTGAATTCCAATGGCATTTTATGGAAGGTCAGGTTAAGGGAGAACTGATTTAAATTTGGGGTAGATCCTGGAATTTTTCTTGATTGACAGATATCTTTTTATTCTTTTGAATCACTGTAGCCCAACGAATGTCCTACTTGACCAACCAACCAACCAACCAACCAACAGATTCTTCACGCTTTGCTCGTTTGTGTATGTGTATGTGTGTTAGTCTCTGTATGTGTGTGTTCGATCACTCCTAGTAACAAATTTGGGGCTACAACCTTGAAACTATCTAAAAACTGTTTTTTTTTTGTTTTTTTATAAAAAGTGCTTTTTAGGTCTCTATGATCAACTTGCACTAACACTTCCCTAATCTTGTGCTGGTATTTTTTTTTTCAAATTTTAAATAAAAAATATATTTTTCAGATAATTTTAGATAATTAGTTCTGGTACATGCATCGGCTATGGTGATTCGTTTATATGAGGTATGGATATATATCTTTTCTATATATATTCATATATTCACTCATGTTAGTCCCCACAATATATCCAAAAGCTCTCAAAAAATTTCAAAGACATTTTGTTTTAGAGTAGGCAATGAGTTGAAGAAGAATTGATTAAATTTTGGGGCTGAGGTATGTGCAGTCTGAGTGCTTTAATCTATAAGTCGTCAAGTATCATGCTTAGCCTCATTTTGATTTCTTTTTATGTCTAAATTAGGTTTTCAAAAAAAAAAATAATTCAGTTTAAATAGATGATTATTTCCATTGTAATATTATATTCTCACCAACAATTCTTTCAAGATGCCAGTGTCCCTTGCTATTTCAACTCCAGGTGACAAATTACTGAATACTGTCATTGAAATAGTGTCTCAGAAATGAGAATAAGGAAATAAATTCTTATCTATATAGTTTCTTGGCTCTTATTTGAATGTTATCATATTGTAAAATGACTTTTGAAAAGTTACACTTGATTGCATTTGCAGACATTTTACTGATAGCATTGAATAAAAACCAGACTTGGCTGTGAAAATTAAGTGTAAAAAGTTTTTATAGATTTTTTAAGGAACTGATGGTTTTTGACAGACATTGCCATAAGTATGTATACAAGATCTTACTGGAAAGTATCCATCCATTTTTAAACCTTTTGGCAACAAGTTTTTGTGGACAATTGGTAAATTTGACGTTTTCTTTTTTGAAGAGCTGTGAAAGGAGAATTGTTCATGATACAAGGTTGCTGCATAGAAATAAAATGATCCGTATGGTACAAGGTTTATGTTAGAAAATAAAATATTATTATCTTATTTGCTTATGATGACGTCATCAGGTGGCAGCCATATTGGATTTTAGAATTCATCGTCTTTTTATACCTCTGACTTTTTACTTCAAAATTACAGCAAAAATCTGAATAGATTGACTGCAGTATCATGTAACTTCTAACCAATCCAAAGGGACCTTACTGTACATGCATGAACAGAAACTCTCCTCTGTTTTTTTCTCAGTCCGTAGTGAGATGTCATTGAGCGTTCTGCATTTGTTTTGCAGCATGGACACTCTTCCTCTTCTACATCTTAGTCTCCTATACATCTTGTCACACCAACCTCCAACGACTCAGCCGATCATACCATCATCGCCATTTTTTTCATTATTGAAACGCTCTGAAACTTTTCATTCAATTTTATTATAAATCATTATTATTGATTTTTATGAGTATCTTCAGCTCAATTTTTTAGTTGCTTTTCCAAAACCAGCCTGATTAAAAGTAATGATGAAACTTCCCTTGCACCGAGTAATTTACTTTTTTCAAGAGGTCAGAGGTTTACAGGATGTGAGTTTTGTGATTCGTCTCAGATTTTTCATTCATTTTTTTTATGAACTTAATTTTTATGTGTAAAAGTTTGGATAAAAAAGCAGCAAAAACAATTTGGAAGAAATTTCTTCCTTCCACAGATTTATTTACTTTCTTTTCCATCATTCACACATTTGAAAATTCAAAATCTATGTGAGCGAATGTTTTTATGCATGGAAGATTTTCAATTTTCAAACAAACATAAAATCTCTATTCACATCCTCCATGCATGAAAAAATTTGAAGGTAAAAAGGAGTCATAAAAATTAATAATGACTTATAATATTTCATTGAAAATAGAATTAAATGAAAAATATCTTTATCTAATGCTGAGTTATTTTGCACAGATCCAGAACCCTTTTGTAAGGAATCATTTTCATCCAAGTCCTACCTCATAATAGATAAAAAAAAAGATTTATGGGGTAAAACTTTTTTGGTTTAGTCATTGGACCTTGCTCATGCATTAGTACCAATTGATGAAAATTGCATCTTCACTTTATGCCATTGCGGCTTACCAAAGGTTTTTATAGGAAAGCAGGGGAAACCTTCATTAGCAGACTTCCACCCACCAGCAATGTAAAAAATGTTTGAATAAAGTCTGTTATTACTTTAAAGTTTAAATTGAATTACTGGCTTAAAACCATTTTCCTCCATGTCGCTGCACAATGTCTGAGCAGAACCGCAAATTTAATTAAGTTACTTGACTATTAACAATTTTTTCTCAACTTGCTTTTAGATCTTAATTAAGGGGAAAAAGTTGATTTGAGACTCATACATTCTGTAGAGATTGTATTTAGAATTTCTGGTGATGTTTTATTAATGCTATGCTCTTTTGAGGCCTTCAGAAAAAAATCTTTTTAGAAAATCAAAATTACTACAATCTTTATTTAATGACATATTGTAACTTTCTACATAATCAAGAAAATTGCTACACTTTGAATTATAGTATTGGTTTGAATTGGTTCATTATTATACATAGTTTTATTTGAACTATTGTTCTCATCTTGGTTGTTATAGATGTTGTTATAGACAAAATGTTTCAGCTTTCTTCAAGTTCTAATTTATTCTTATTTTGCTGTCCATGCTAGGGGATATCTTGTATTCATTGATTCTCACTGTCTTGTCCATAAATGAGTATACCCTACCATTTGCTTTCTCTATTTTCTTTCAAACCAAACATAGCAGTGCAACATTGTATGATAAAAAAAAAGGAATTATCAGAAATCATTTATGACCTAACTATACAGCATTGAAACTCTGTTGCAAAAATATGAATATATTCTCAACCAAAAATGAGTACACCTCTAGAAAAACATCTTTTTGACAAAAGTGTTTTGATGCTGAAGAGTTTGGTCATGAATAATTCCTGATGATATATGTTTTGATCATGTAATGTCACACTAGAAATAGAAAAAAGTCCTGCTGTGTTTGGTTAAGAAAATTAACTTTAGGCATGGGGTGTACTCATTTATTGGCAAAACTGTATATCATATCGTCCCTGTGATGTCGTTTTTCCCTGCTGAACCAGACTATATGTGGATTCCACTACCTGATCCAGATGAGAACAATGGTTGAATATATCAATGTACAACAATGACATACTTCATCTCAAAGATCAGACAATGAATTGGTCCAATTGGCAACAGTGATGGTACATTGGCAAATAATGCTTGTAGCAGTCCATCAACTATTCTTTGCGAACAAAGCAAGTATCTCATGAAAGGAAACCATCTTTAGAAAACATTTCTTCTTGGGATGTCTTACAAGCAATGTTCCCTCTAATTTTAGCAGTCAGTTTGCACAAAAATCTTATGCTGTGCCATTTTAGTTCCTGTGACAAAAGTATGTGCACACAGAATGCCAGTGCAAATATATAAACTTGATATTGTTTCAAAAGATAATTTTGGCACAGCCTATTTCTCATGGCTGATGAAACTTTATTGGCATGTTTTAATATAATACAAGTTGTAATTGCAACTACAAAGTAATGTACTCGAGACTTTATTCTATACTTTGAACTACTTTGTTGTGTTGTATTATTCAATAAAACATCAATGGGTATTTCTTTTTTGTGTAAGATGCTGTGTCAAAATAAATCAATAGCATCAAGGGTGATACTTTTTCTACATGCCACTGCCTGCTGTTGCCTACCATGTGTTAATTAAATATTTTGATGCAAAATACATCTCTGCCATTGCCTGCCATACATTAATGAAATATTTTGGTGCAAAATCTATCTCAGTCACACATTAATTAGATATTTCTATGCATAGATATTTTGATGGCAGGGATAGATCTTGCATCAAAGTGTTTCATTATCGTGTGGCAGGCAATGGCAGGGAGCTGCAGAGAAAGATTTTGCACCAAAATATTCCATCAGCTGTGGCAGAGAAATATTTTTGATTGAAATATTTCATTAATTTGTGACAGGCAAAGGAAGAGATAGATTTTAATCAAAATATTTCGTCAACATGTGGCAGGTACAAAATATACTGCCATTACAATAACACCCATCAATTTACTGATTATCATGAGTAAATTTGTTGGAAATGGTTAAATCAAAACTCATTCAACCACAAGCTGTTCAGATGCTCAATTTGCAAAACTTTCCCAGAGCACAGTTTATATAGGTTTACAAAATATCTGACACAAAACCAACATTGACACTAATCTCTACATTATTTTATTATTCTAGATAACCAACCTTTTGTGCACACATTAATTTCTTTTGTGTGCTGGTTGCAAAACATGTAGGCACACGCACACGCACATCTTAGAGAGAACTATGCTGACAAGACAAATACTGAACAATGCCTGAATGATTTCTATCAAGAAAATATATACCTAACTGAAACATACAAAAGAAGATTAAATTTTTTCCCCGTAAAATTGGTGAATATGTATTGAATTTAGAATTCAATTCAACTTGATTTCTATGTAGAAAATATATACCTCTTTCAAATTTTGTTGACAGAGGTAATGATAGTATTATCTAAAATCCATTCTTATTCACTGGGACATTAATTCCTACTCAGAATTTCATGACATACACATGTCATTTACTTCTTCTTCAAAAAGTAACAAAACAGGTCTGGTTTTTTAGTCATTCAATGGAAACTGTCAAATGACCAGTGTCTTTTGGTAGCATGCTGTGTTGGGGGTGATGAATTGAAAAAAATTCAAAAAAAGAGAGATCAATGAATATGTAACTTCTCTTGCATTTTGTTGGGCTGTGATCACTAATAAAGTTTGGAAACCAGCGTGGATGCTGCCAGACATAAACTTAGGGACCA
The DNA here is from genome assembly GCA_963457665.1 of Thysanoteuthis rhombus. NCBI lineage: Eukaryota > Metazoa > Mollusca > Cephalopoda > Oegopsida > Thysanoteuthidae > Thysanoteuthis > Thysanoteuthis major. The sequence goes on along the minus strand of OY735203.1, from coordinate 66,872,300 downwards.
GTTTAGCATAAACTAACATTGTAAATTGAACCCACCACTAAAAGCCTATTTTGGTGGTAAATTTGAAAAAAACAACAAAAATTGTTTATTCTTGGTACAGTACCAGATACAATATCTATGAAATATAAAATCACATTGTACCATCCAATCTTATCGCCAGCTGACCAAGTAAGTGTACTTGAGGATATAGATGAATTAATGGTATAGTCAAGAGGATAGTTATTAGTTTTAAATGAGGATAAATGTAAGGTGTTACGTGTAGGAAATGGAAAATCATGTTACAATGACTCTATAAATGAAAATATACGAGAAATCGTAAATGATGAATAGGATTTTGATATCATAATAACTGATAAACTATCATCTTTTAAGTATATTACCAGTGATGCTGCTAAGGCAAACCCATTACGATGAACTGATTAAGCATACTTATCCTTATATAAACAGGGACTCAATCGTTATACTATATAAGGATTATGACTGTCAGCAACTCGAGTGCTGTGTGCAGGCCTGGTTTTCCTGTACATGGAGAAAGATAAAATCTCTTGAGAAAAGTCCAGAGACCAGTGAAGTTAGCAACAGAATTGAAAAAAGTATGAGGAGAGGTTAAAGGATTTGGGGTTAAGATCATTGGAAAATAGGCGGGGAAGATTGAGGGGACTTGATAGAAATGTTTATGATTACGCATGGCTTGGAATTAGTAGACCCTAATGTATTTTTTACTAGAAGGGAGTACAAGGGACTGAGAGGCCACAGATATAAGTTAGAACTAAATTGAAGTAGAATGAATGCCAGAAAATTCTTTTTTATCAATACAGTGTTGGGATTATATACCATACCTGTATTTAAATAAAATTCACTCAACAAAACTTTTAATTTACCTTTAAATGATACTTCAAGAAAGCATCTCAGCTTGATTACCAATAATTCACTAATATTAGTGCAAGATACTGTGTCTCCAAGTTCATGCATTTGGTCAACAAGGGGTCAGATGACCTTTGGATAGGTGCAGGCAGTCTTGTTTATAGTAACACTGGTGTCAAGAAGTCTGGCTTTTTAGCAATTTTTTAAAATCAAACAGTGGTGATTTTCAGAGAGCATGTTCTTTCTTGAAATATTATCTAAAGGTAAATTGAAAGTTTTTTTCACTCTGGAATATGTAGTGCTATCAACAGATATAAATGATTTTTAAAAGAATTATGTTTATTACACCATCGCAAATGTTTCAGACCCTAGATATGGTGAAAATATGATTATGGTGAGTGCTTGTATATAAAATTAGTGTATTTTTTGTCGTGTTTTAATGTTCTATTAAAGTAATAATTGTTTTACTCAGACCAAGTTTTCAATACGCTTTGTTTACCATGAAACCAATTAACTCTGTTTTTTTTTCCTTCTTTCTTTTTCAATGAATTTTCTTTTCTTTGCTCAAGGGGATTTCTGGCAAAATTGTTTCCTTAATGAGAAATTAATTTCTGAAATGAATAGTTTTGAGCTTTTCATGAAGTTAACAAATTTATTTGCTATTCACCCCCAAGAGCAGCAACCAATTCAAATTTTCAAAAAGCACAAAATATTTTCCTGTTGATAATCTTCTGGTACTTTTTTCCAAATTCTAAATTAAGCACTGACAAAAACTGCCCAGTGACTCAATAGAAACCGTCACATAATCAACATCTTTTGGCAGCGTGCCATTTTGGGGGTGATCAATTGAAACATTGGATTAATTGATCACCAATAAATAAGTTATTTCTCTCAGCTTTTACTGGGCAATAATCACAAAAAAGTCTGAAATTTCAAAAACAAGTAAGCACAAACTACTGGCTGATTTAGCATAAACTTACACTGTAAACTGAATCCTAATAAAAAATCTATTATGAGAAATTTGAAAAAACAAACAAACAAAAAACATTTTTTGTAGCCATAGTAAGGAGTAAATGTTTTAATTTTCCATTGATATAGCTTGTATGCATGATACATAGCTAGCCAAACCAACTTAAAAACTGAAGAAATCTATTTTGACAGTTTTGGTTTATATTTTCTAATACAACAGGAATAAGAATTGTTATCGATAAAAGAGAGGAGGATGTTACAAATTCAAGTATTGCCCAATTTGGATAAATACCAGACGAGCCTTCATCTTGGATGTATTCCAGAGGGATGTTGTCTGGCTCGGGTACTTTCCTTTGGCTTCATTCTATTGGTGACTACCTGGTAAATTGGTGGGGCTGATATATAAGGTTGTGGAGGATGCTGGGGCACGTTTCAAAGAAAATCTTCGCTTGCGGTAGAATTCCTGTTCAGGAGCGTGCTGAAATGCTCTCTCCAGCACTTCAAGATATTCTTGCCATTGGCAGTGATGGAAATCGGAGATGTTGCTATGGTGTATCTACTTCTCAATATCCGGGTTTTTTACATGTTTGCTGTCTACTAATGGAGACATTATTTTATACCTAGTTCCCAAAACCTTGCTTTACCATATACCTAGTTCCCAAAACCCATATCGATCACAGGTGAGGATACAGGTAGTGTCAGCTGTTTTCAGTGTTCGTATTGAAGAACATGCTGTTGGTCTCTACAGCTTGTTGGTTCCTGTATAAATACCATCTGATTAACAAAAAAAAAGGAAATGTCTGTACCTTGCATAAATAAATTGATGTAGCTTGCCTGTGTACTAGAACTGATTATCTGAAAATTATCTAAAAAATTAGATCTTTGATCTAAAATAATCTTCAGAGGTTGGATCTTTTATCTAAAATTATCTTTTAAAATGGATCTTTTATCTAAAATTATCTTTAAAAAATAGATATCTTATTTAAAATTATCTATAAAAATGGGTCTTTTATCTAAAATTATCTTTTAAAATAGATCTTTTATCTAAAATTATCTTTTAAAATAGATCTTTTATCTAAAATTATCTTTAAAAAAAATAGATCTTATATTTTAAATTATCTTTAAAAATGGATCTTTTATCTAGAATTATCTAAAAAGATACAAGCTCAAAATATTAGCATTGTTTATCCAAAATGACCAAAAATATTTCTAGATGGTGCCTAATGGTGTACGCATACAAATTTTAAAAGGTTGCAGCCCCCAAAATGTGACCATGAGCACCTGGAAACACACACAGATAGATCCCACTTGGCAGTTGGTTGGGCGGGGTATTCGTGGACTACAGTTTATTTTCTAGCATTGCGGAAAAAATAGATGATGGTAATTCTGAGAAAATTCAACAAGTGTTTGTCTTCTTTCCTGGTTGGTGTGAATCTGATTCAGAAAGTGTTGGGCAGTCTAATGTTCATCAACACAGAAACAAGTTTAAATTCCAATTGTGGCTGTTTTTATTTCCTTTGCCTCAATATGCTCAGGAAATGCATGAACCCACTTTCTATACATTCTTTGAATAAGCAGATATTTAGACAAAATATCTTATTAGGTCAATTGGTGGAAAAATAACCAACAAAAGTGGTTCAGTGAAGGAGGTAGACAAGCGACATTGCAAGGACAAATTAATTTGGAAAAATTAACTGATATGAGATATCCTCAACCGTGGACAGCAGAATGCGAACAATCTACCCCCTATCGTGAGTTCTCTCCTTCACAGATTAGTATCCCAACAGTCCTCAAGTATGTTGTGAATGGATGACCTTTTGACCTTTTCCCCTGAGTGAGTTCCCATAGGGACAATAGATGCTGTTTTTGATTTTCTCCTCTTCAGCAATGAAGCTTAGCCTGGGAGTTCTTATTATATTTGAGATGGGATCAAGATCTCTGTATACAGATTAACTGCAGTGACTGCAGCTTATAGAATGCGGAACAGATGGAAATTTATGTTAACTAGAAATCTCAGGGCCCTATTCTTTAGAACTACAGTGGGAAGTCTCCTAGTATACGTTGCCGAAAGTTTGATACTAACAAACAGCATTGAGAAACACCTAGGTGGAAATCATGCAAGAATGTTGAGAATGGCACGAGACATCTCAGGGAAACAGCTAAGTAAATCAATGCATAATAACTTCCTTCTTTTCCCTATTATTTTTGAAGAGTACTCTTCTGGCATGAATTTATCAACATAGATACACCGATATAAGTGGGTATAGATATTGAAATCAAATCAGATTGACCATTGAATATGTAAAAGAATACCAACAAAGCCACAAATAATAGAAATTAATTCCATAGAATGACTAATCTCATATATCTTCTTTATTTGATGAACAAAAGATGGAATAATTCTGTCAGCTATGCTGACCAGCTGTCTACATCTACTGGGTTGCTGTAAAGGAATAAATGAGAGTCTAATCTGGAAAATGACCCCAAGAGTGTGAGAGAGAATGTAGTCAAAGAAGCTGCCAAAAGTTAGTGATTCATTTGTTCACTTGGTGTGGTCAAATGTTTTACAAAGAAAATGTAGGAAAAAATTGTTTTTGCGGTTTTGTTTGCTTCATTAGGTTTCCCTTTATTGTTATTTGTTTCTATTGAGTAGGTATATAAATGCACTGACAAAAGATGAATCATTTCTTTTTTTGGTATTTCGGAATGAAAATGGAATCTCCAGCTGGAAAATTAAGTTTATCACGAGGAAATGCTTAGAAAAAAGTCTGTTCTGATTATAAGAGATAGGAAAAAAACATATGTTTTTTTTCAATGGGTAGAAAATTCTAACCACAAAAGCTTGAAGCAGGTTGTTGAATACATTGAAAATGTAACATGAATCTCATTTTGCTTCTGATGTAAAAGACCCGGAGGGATTGGTATTTGAAACTATCTATGGTGTGGGTTAAGTATTATTATGATTGATCTCATTTCAAGCGGATAAAATCAGATCCTTGCTTTTCCTGGAAGTTTAACCTTGAAAATGCTGACTCATTCTTCTCTGATCCACGCCTGTAGAAGTGGGGCTGGGTGGGGGATAGGTCTATGGAGGCATAAGGAGGATCTGTAAATTCGTAATGGTATAAGGATGTTAGAAACTGTCAACCCAAACTGTCATCATAGGTTTCTTCAGTTTTCAAGTTGGTCTGGTTGGTTGGCTATGTATGTATGTATGATGCGTACAGGCTGCACCAATGGAGCCAGAGGGCTGAAAACTTGAACATTTACTCCTTATTATGTCCACGAAAAATCATCAGTTTTTTAACCTCCTCTCCCACAGTAGTTTATTTGTGGGAGGTTCAGTTTGCAATGTTTGTTTATGCTAAACTGATCACTTAGCTTGCGCCTACTTGTTATTTTGAAAATCCAAACACTTTAGTGATCAATGCCCAAATAAAGGTAGAGAGACATAACTTATTCATTGATCACCCTTTTTCCAATTTTTTACCCCCCAACCCAGCATGCTGCCAAAAGATGTCCAGGTTATGGTTCCTCTTGAGTGACTTACGAGAACTGTTGAGTTGAGTTTTATCATTGTGGGTGTGCTCTTCTACTTGTTATACATGTTTAAGCAAACGTACATATATACTATACGTCAGCAGTATATATCATATGTTCTTATTTGTGTATACACACACACACTCACATAAGATCTCTTTATATCTAAGGGTGGCTTAATAGCCCTTTTTAAAACACCCCTCAACTCTACTATGTACTTAACTGTGTAAGTTTTTAAATCTAAATTCAATATTACATTTATTGAAATTTCTTGCTCTGCTTTCATATAAAGGCTGAAGATTGACTGATTTTGAAAAGTTAGCCTAATTTGCAGCTGATTAATTCTAACGTGACTTCCTTTTAATTATCCAACTACAATCAAAGATATCTCTGTGTCAACAACTGACCGTGTTAGTCAGCACACAAGTGCAGTGTCAAGTTTGAATTTGTTTAGATCAGCAGTTCTTGAGAAATCTAATAGAAAAAAAAATTTCAAATTCAAAGAATATAGATCTTCTTTCAGTTTCAGTAAATTATCTTCCTTGATTTCTGCACTTTAGAGATCTCTAAAGTTTGATATAAAATATCTAAGTTGGCAACACTGAAGAGAAGTCTCTAAAATACGTTGAGGCCATAGTTTCATATGAAAGACAGAAAATCATTTTATATGACAATTATGGCAGGCTGTTCCACACACCATAAAGTCCTCCCTCTTCCAAACATGATTGCATCATTTCATCTGAAAAACAAAATTATTGTATCTCACAATGTTGATAAAATCTTTAAAAAAATATAACCAATTATTCCTTCATACATACCCTACTCTTCCATAAAATGTTCTTAAAATTCATTGAGAACTTTAGGAGATATTGTGCAGGCAAACAGATAAACAGACAGACAGACAAACAGACTGACAAATATCAATGATTGCATAACCTTTATCTAACTTTGTTCACAGAGGTAAGAAATTTATTCAATCTTGGGGAAATGGAGTGTTCAAAGGAGTGTCTCTCATAAACAATTATTATGATCTTTTGTCGAGTCATAGTCTGGTCATTCAGTTTTTAGTAACAACAGTGTTGGCAAAGGTATGTACTCTCCGAGTGCTTCCTAGTTATATATAAATTTACCTACATCCCTGTGTACATGTATTCTCCGTACCAAGATAGAACATTTATTGATTTGTAACTCATTCAGGTTCGGTACAAAAAACTGTGTTTGGATGAGATTGCATTTCAAGAACAAAAGGGACTTGAAATATTAGCCTGATAGAATCTCATTTCTTTTTCTCTTCAGTTCGATTCATTCACTCGAGATAACTTATGTTACTTAATGAAAAAAAAAAGAGCATATATGAGTTTGAACATAAGAACACATTCCCACTTTGTTTTTTTTCTGTTCAGATGCAGATAAGTGCCTCAGAAACTCATCCAGCTAAAAAGTATTTGAAGCAATAATTTGTAAAGTTAATCTGTATCACACACACAAAAAAAGGTCTGGTTAGTCACTCAATAGAAACGGTCCCTTGACCAACGTCTTTTTACAGCATGCTGTGTCAGAAAAATCGGGATAAGGAGTGATCAATAAATCAGTTACTTTTCTCTCTTTTTGTCAAATCGCAAAAAAATTTGAATTTTCAAAAAAAAAAGCAGGCACAAAGTAGTAACCAACTGAGAATGAACTCAAATTGTAAAAACCTATTTAAGAAGGAATTTTAAAATAACAAAAAAAAGTTTTTTCCGGACGTTACAGAGAGTGATTGATCTCAGCCTTCCAGCTCAACACATACGTATATAGCCAGTCAATCAACCATCTAGACCAACAGAAAAACTGCAGAAACCTATACTGACGGCTTTAGTTGACGGTTTCTAATATTATTCTCTCATTTGTATTAGCATGTTACCTTTTTTAAACATCAAAAAAACTAAGGATGGTGTAAATAACAAAAAAATGACATTTATTTAATCAGAATATGGAGGAATAAACTTTTTCCAACAATCCTTTTATGATGATATGCCATCTCAAGAAAAGGTTTAGTGGTACCAAATTCAGTAAAAGCACTGATCATGGCTTCCATATAATTTAAACTTCTATTATCAATATGAAGATGATGATCTGTTGGAGATCTATTCATGTAGGACCAATTTTTCCAACTTTTTAACCTTTTTTATTGCCTTCAGATGACATGATATGATTGCTTTTGAAAAAGCCTCCAGAAAGTGCTTGAACAATTGTTTGTGATTTCTTGGCCATTGCTATTGATATTCTTTTTATCATCGACGTTTACAAATTCTTCAGTGCTGAAAATGATAAAACTATTTGTTTCCAATAGATTTTCAAGTTAATTCCCGTTGAAATGTCCGGCACAAAAAATAAATCTTTGCATAAAACAAAAACAACCAATATCATCCGAAATGCAAAATAATTCATTGGAAAATGGAAAAATTATAAATATGTATATGAAGTGTACACATTAAACACCATATAGTCTGCTTTCTTTCTTTCTTGTACTTTCTACTTTTTATCTTGAGAATTGATTTAAGAAAAAGGAATAATGTGATGTAGTATGACATGAAAAAGAAAAGTAGAATATTCTCCTTTCTTTGCCCACTCTCTCTATCCTTCCTGTCTTATAATGCTATGAGGCAATTCAAGTTTGGTTTGAATGAAAAACTTTTTGGCATTGAACTATCAACTTTCATTGCAGTAAAAAATTATGTACATGTATGTATAGGCAACTTATTGCATATCAATTTGTTCTGTTTTTATAATCAAAATTTGATTGGGTTAATTCAAATATTGTGTTTGAAAGGAAAGCTTTGATATCATTATTCTAATGCAAAATATTATTTACCACTCTTGAAAAATAGATTTACCATAAAACATGTGTAGAATATTTCTCTCTAATTTCTCTAATTATTATACAGTCGTTTATTGTTATCTAAAAGTCCCTGACTCAAAGTGATCACAATAAGTGGCTTCCTCTGTAATAAAATGAGAGAGTAGTATTTCAATCGTTTATACATATATGGCTTCTTTGTGTAAGAAGAGTAGCAGGGATTTAAAGATAATAATATCCGACTGATAACATTGGGCAAAGGGTATCAACATTTATGGACAATTTAGTATTAGAAAAAATTATCATGAAGTTTGTTTTTATCTTTTTTATCATTTCAATTCATTTTCTACAAAGTGTTTGGAATCGACTGATTTTGAGATGAAAACAAAAAACAACTTTGCCTTATTTCTGACCCATGATTTTGGGCAGAAATTCAAGCAATGGACAAATATATTAGTTGCTAACTGAATACCCACCCATGGATGGGTTATTCAGCTAGTATATGTATACACATATTTATATATTGAATGGGAAGTAAGGTTATAGTTTTGTCTTATACTTACATTATAAATAGAAACCCTTAAATTAAATGTTTAAAAATGCTTTTTTCTCAAATGTTTCAAGTTTGATTTCAATTAAAGGTCTCCTTCACTTTTGATCCATTAAAGGCAAGTCTATTCATTCTAAAGTCCTGAAGAGTTATATATAAACATTTAAAATGAGAAAATATGTATATGGGCAGAAAGTTGGCATTATAGCTATGTTGTATATGGAATCCCCCCTTGAAAAATATTTTTCTCAAAACTTTTTGTTTCAAAACTTCCCCCCTGGTCCACTAAGTAGGCATACCAAATTTGGCCGGGCTGCACCCATGTTTTGGTACTTTTTATGGCATGACAAACACAAAGACACGAACACCTCTCACTTACATATTTAAGATGCTACCTGAGTTTGAAAGTTATAAAAACATTTAGTGCATTTTTTAAAACTTTTTTAGAAACCCTCAACTAAAACTGTCTATACAGATTTCTTCTGGCTGTATGTATCATGCATGAAGGCCATACCAATGAAGCTAGAGGGTTGAAAATCTAAACATTTACTTTTTATTTTTTTTGTTTTTTTGTTTGGAATAAGTTTTTAGTGAGGGGGTTCAATTTGCAATGTGAGCTTATACTAAATTGATCCCTTAGTATGTGTCCAGCAACATTCATGCTTGTTCGTTGAAAATTCAGTGATTACTGCCCTACAAAAGTGAGAAAAGTAATTTATTCATTGATCCCTGCTTCTACCAATTTTTTTAATTGATTATCCCCAACACAGTATGCTCTCAAAAGATGTTGGTCATGTGATGGTTTCTATTGAATGACTAATCAGACCTGTCTACTTTTTGATTTTTCGTAATTTTGCTTCTCTTGTTAACTTATTCTATTCTCAGTTCTTCAATGTGAGACTTTTGGGACTTATACGTCCCGAGGATTTTTTTTATGATTATGGGATATATACGTCCTGTAAATCTCTTTTACAGGACCACTGGGACATATTGTCATGAAAAATAAAGTACCTAAATGAGATTTTCCTGGCTTTTACAATTGCAGACAATGATGCTATCATTGTACAAAGCCCATGCAGAAATTAGTTCACAGTAAATAACTGAATCAAGAAGATATGTAGAAGAAGTGATCTGCTAATTCAGCATTTTTTATCTGTCTTGGGATATCTAACTATAATTTGAGAAATCTGCTGATGTGTTGGTGTGTTTGTGTGCACCAAGATAAACTGACAACTGGCCATTGTATGAAATTGATATTTGCCAGAAACGTTGGTCTATGCAACAGCCATTGCAGTGTCAAGTTTGTGGTTGTTTGGGTCAGTGGTTCTTGATTTACAATAAAAATCTATACTAAAATGTTCACATATTTTGTGACCATAAAAAGTGACATCTTTTATGACGCAATGTGCATCTTTAATCATTCCAATGTCATGTGGTTTGAGAATTGAGAGAGAATAATTTTTTTTGAAAAGTTTTTTTATAAAACAAGATTAGATTTAATTACAGTTAGATGACATTATGGCATTTTAATAAAAGTTCTGTTTTGTTTGTTATTACAACTACATTTCTGTTTTGATAGTTGGTATTGATGAAATAATAAATGAATAAATAAATAAAGAAAGAACAGCATCTCATAATTTCTAGTTTTAACCACCCTGGAGATTTTCTTCTGAATGGACATGCCTTAGTATGTCTAAAAAGACAAATGTATCCCATCATGATATGGTTTTTCAAATTATAGAAAATAATAGTTTTCCTTTACCTTGAAATGAAGATTAAATTTTTTTTTTGCTTTTTAATTCCCTTTTAAAGATTCAGTTATCAAGCATCTCGATAGGTTAGATTTGAGAAGATTAAATTAATCTTCTACCCTAAATCCATACATCTTTATATAATTTCTTCATTCTCAATATTCATTTACAACTTATTAATGAATATTTTTGATATTTTAGCTTTTTCTTCTTTCCTTGTCTTTTTTATTTTTTATTTTCTATTAGATACTGTCAATCAAAACTGTCAATATAGGTTTCTCTAGTTCTTAGTTTGGTCTGGCTGGTTGGCTATGTATATATCACGCATGCAGGCTGTACTAATGGTGCTAAAAGGCTTACATTTTCATCATATACTATTTATCATGTTTAGAAAAAAAATCTCCTTTTTGTTTTTTCAAAATCTCCCCCACAAATAATCTTTTAGCAGGGGGGTTCAATTTGCAATGTACGTTTACATCAAATTGATCAATTAGTCTGTACCCAGAAACATTCTTGTTTGTTTTTTGAAAATTCACGATCCAACAAAAAGTGTAACAGGAGTAACTTATTCATTACTTGGCCATTTTTCCGATTTTCTCATTGATCATCCACAACAGGGCATGCTGCCAAAAGACATTGGTCACATGACAGTTTTTATTGAGTGACTAAAATTGAAGATGTAGAACTGGAGAAAGTAGACCACTATATCTACCTAGGACAACAAATCTCCATGAAAAGAAAACAAGCAAAGAATCACACTAGGTTGGCAAACTTTTGTCAGGGCAAGCTCAACCTTCTTGGACAATAAGATCCTGTTAGTGTTAAAAAGAAGCGTATGCAATCAATGAATCCTCCTGATAGTCACTTATGGAGCTGAAACATGTACCTTAACCAAAAGACCCTTGAACTGAGAAGCATGCAACGTGCTCAAGAGAGAATCATGCACAACCTCACATGGAGAGATCATAAGACAACACAGTATATTAAAGGAAAGACATGAATCCGAAATATCATAGAATCCATAAGAAAACTTGAATCGCAATGGGCTGGTCATATTACAAGAATGTCAGACAGCCGCTTGACATCACGACTCATAACATGGATCCCCAGAGATCACTCACAAAACCAGGGTCAACAAAATATAAGATGATGCGATGAACTAGATAAGTTCAGAAAGTACTGGCTCTGTGACGTCTACAGTAGAGAGCTCTGGTGAATCTTGATAGAAGTCCATGTCCTACAACTGACGCAGAATGGCTGATGATCATGATGATGATGAAGCAAACTTGCTTTTTTATTATCTAAATCTTATTCTCCATTTTCATTCTCTTATTTAATTACACTTGTAATCATTCTTTTAATTAAATCAATCAATTACTTTTTACCTTTATCTTAATTTATAAGTTGCTTACCAACACAACTTGTTTCTCAGGCCGATTCCCTTTGGGCAGTGAGTAAATTGCATTCGATCAGAAAAAAAAAAAAAAAATAATAAGCCTTAGGTGGGATTCGAATCCCCAACTCCAATAGGAAGCACCTGTTATCCCAGCCTTTCTTCTGATTGGGTATCTCATCTTCTAATGACATTTTGTTGAGGGGTAGCCTAAGGAAGAAGTGATTAAAAGTTTGGTATGGATCAAGGATTTTTTTTCACGATTACTTCCCCTGCATCGTGGCTATTTTTGAAGCGATTTTCATTCAGTTTAGGCCAAAGTATGCACTCTCTGGTTGCTTTCTTGTTATATTTTGATTTTAATTATTTTAAGCCAGACGTCAATACCCTGAATCGATTATGTTTCACCCTAGCAACTTTTTCTTCTATTTTGGGGTCAGACCAGCTGTACTTTTTATCCCTACCACTCCCTGCCTCACATAATGAAATATTTTGATGCAGAAACTATCCTTGCCATTTCTTAATACTCCTAGTTCTAAAATGTTAACGGAAATGTGGCAGGTCACGACAGTTTATTTTCGAGAATTAGTAGTATTAAGAAGTGGTTAGGAATGGTAGGAATGAAAAGTACCACTTGGTTCAGGCTGATGAAGCTCATTATGATGTATTTCTCTGGAGAAAATGATTCTACTTCATGTTATCTATACTGGTTAGAATCTCCACAAATGATACTTTTAAAATACAAAAAATCAACTGGATTTTTTAAGTTGGAAAACAAATCCATTCTTTATAGTATTAGATCCCAAATCCGATCGATCTTTCAGCTTGCATGCTGATCATCTTTAGCAAATGGATTTTTGTGGGATGGGATTGCAAGCTCCAACCCTGGTTTTTTGCAATCTACAAGGCTAGACAACCCAGTCATCCCTGTTATTTTATCCATAGGTGAAAGAGGTGCAAAGTGGACATAGAGAGTTTGGGTCAGAACTAGAATTCAGCTAATCAAATAGTATTAATATCAACCCTAATATCTTTACTTTCTCCCATATCAGTTTCAATTGAACAACCCTAGCCATCAAAGATACAAAGAGTTCTATCCTTTTTTATGTGTTTGTGTCTACAGAGTTGGAAATTGGCATCAGCACTCCATTAAACCCTTTCTGAAAAAATTGGGGGGTTTTTTTGGAAAAAAGGATTTTTTTTACCCGAAGGAAAATACCAGAGTTGTCATAAATAGAATTATAGAAGTATGAGTGGAGTTTTACCCTGCATCAGCCAGACTTGATACTACTATTGTAATTAATCACATTAATCACTGGGTTTTTAATCACTGTTACCCACAACTGACCGGTTTAATCACTGTTTCTGTTTAATCATATGTTCGAATATTTATATGCATCTATTTATCTATCTATATATCTATCTGGATGTTATCCAGCCCCAACTGTTTTTAGTAGAAACTTTAATTTATGCACAAACACTCCTTCCTCTCAATGGTTATAGAGAATGTCATCTTTGTTTTTTGAAAATTTCCCCCCAAAATAATTTTTTGCAGGGGGTGTTCAATATGCAATGTAGGTTTTGCTGAATTGATCACTGGTTTGTGCCCGTTGTTTTTTTTGAAAATTCAGACCTGGTGATCACGGCTAAACAAATGGTGACAGAAGTTATTTTTTCATTCGTGAACAATTTTTTTTCCAACTTTTTAATTGATCATCCCTAATACAGTATATATGCGTGATAGTGATTCATAATTTCCCTTGGAATGCTAGTTGCTATATGGGCCAGTTTACCTAGTAAGTGCTTTACTTTGAGCCAGTTATGATTTGTTTGAGTGCATGTGTTCAGATGTGTCAGATTGGTGATATGATACATGTGTTCATTTGCAAACTGTACTTATTTCATAGTTCAATGTTTTTTCAACTTCAAATTAAAATGTGCGTATGTTAAAACTCTGTACACTTGATATGAATGAACAGGAATAAATAAGAAGGTATACAAACATACACAGATACACTCACAAGCACATTTGTATTCCACTCTCTATATTTCAAGTTTATGCACTTGCTAGATTATTAATCAGACATCCATGTTTCATATCCAAATATTTTTGGACTCTTATTTTGTCTTTGGAAATATCCAATTATTTTTTTATAATTGTTTTCATGATTTCTTTCGAACCTAATTGAAGTAAAACTTTTAATTGGTCCAAGATATATAAAACCTTTCCATGTCCCTTTACAAAATCTGTGTATATTACAATTTCAGAGGTTGTCAATCTGTTTGTGATTCTAAAGAAGGATACTTTGCATAATTGCCTTCAGAGTGGTCTGCCTTAAATTATAATTATTTGTGTTAATAATAATTTGAACATTATTTAGCAGGTGATGTTTTGAATCATTTGAAATAAATAACCAACATATTTAAATTCTGTTTAGTCTGGATGAACTGAATGAAGAAAGCAAGAAAGTTAGTCTCCACATGAACTTCAGTATAAAAAATATGATGCACAACAAACATGTTGAAGAGAAAGACACTATCAAAATTGAAATCAGATGGAGCTGGAACATGGAACCTAACCAAGTGATAGACTCTCAAAGTGAGCACCATGCAAGGTACACATGAAAGAACCATGCTCAATATCACATGGAGTGATCATAAGACCACACAATATATTAGAGAGAAAACAGGAGTCTAAGATATCAAAGAAACCAGACAAAAACTTGAATTGCAATGAGCTGGTCATGCTTAAAAAAATAACAGACAACCACTGGACATCATGACCTATAACATGGATCCCCAGAGATCACATACGAAACTGTGGCCAGCAAAATGAAAGATAAAAACTTTTTTTCAAGTGAGACCAAATGTACAATCTGTAATGAACTGTTGAAAAATTTTTACTTGTTTTATAACTACTGTACTAATGGTATTGGGCTCTTTGAACAAAAATCTATTTAATACATATGTATCGATTAAATGCGGAAATTTGGTCTATGATAATGGATAAACCTTTGTTTCACTGTTTCATATATATGCATATAAGTAAATGAATTATGCATATTTATGAAATAGTGAAATGAAGGTTTATCCATTATTATAGACCAAATTTCCGCATTCAATCAATAATCAATATATATATATATATATATATATATTCAAACATACATCAACATTATTGAAAATAACTGACAAACTATCTATTTACCTTTTTAGTTAATTTTTCTTGTTTGCATACTAACCTTTTATTAAAATCTACGAACTTTGGACCATTTTCACAAAATTTTGATGCTGTTAAAAGAATATTGGTATGCAAAAAAAGAAAATTAACTAAAGAGTTCATCAGTTATTTCAAATAATGTGTTTGCATGAATACATTCATATATATATATATATATATATATATATATATATATATATATATATATATTTTCATCTCATTTATTCTCAATTCTATTTCTGCTCTATTTGTTTCTATCAATGTCAACAGTTATTTATTGAAAAAATGATATATGATCCAACAGAAAGAATTGTATTATATTATATTGAAACTCGTATTTGAAATGAACTCCAATCATTGAACAGTTTGTATATCATTTGGCCTAGACAATGTAGATAGAATAAACAATTACGTTTAGCTCAATGGTAGGTGAAACGCTACGTTGAAGCGGCTACCCTATGGGTTGCAGGCTCGATTCCTGCTGTGGCCCAATTTTCTTCAATTGTTCATTCTATATAAGTTGTCTAAACCAAGTGATATATCAGCTGTGTAATGACGGGAGATTATTTCAAATAAAAGTTTCGATATAACATAATGCAATTTATAATCATTCTGTCAGATCATGTATCCCTTTCTTAATATATATATATATATGTATATATATATATATATGTGTGTGTGTGTGTGTGTGTGTGTGTGTATGTAGTTTTAGTCATGATGCTCTGTAGATTTCGCCCATGGCTTTCTGCTCAAACTGGAAATGATTAGACAAAGATTGAGTTTGTGTGTGTGTACCAGCAATAATTTTGCCTATAAATTTATTTTGGAAGTTTCCTTCATTTGAAGAATACCACTTAGTCTTGGATATGCGCACAAGCATTCAAAGCCCACTCACATACATACACACGTGTCTTCCGAGTTATTAACTCTGTTGAATGGTGAGAGATTTGATAAGCTGAGAAAAACATTTTTGTCCACATAGAAATCAATATTAACTTTTAACTAGACTAAATACCTGTCCTAATGGATGGAGTAAAGTGCTGTCAAAAAAAAAGAATGAATGAAACAGATAGATAGATGAGAATCAGACAACTTAATTTGTTTTCAAAAATTGATTTAATATCACTCTTTTTTTCACACTGTCAGAAAAACAAGGAGGTGGGGCCAATACTAGAGGAAGTGGAGGGGTCTATAGTTATAAAAGGGGATAAACTCTTTTAAAAAAATGAGATAATGTCCAAAAAGGGTTAATTTTTTGTTGAAAAATGGAGAGTAATATTAAAAATTCATGGGGACAGGGGTAATGTTAATGTTCAGTGTATATATATATATATATATATATATATATATATATATATATATATATGTGTGTGTGTGCATATATAGAGAGCCATGTAATGCAAAAAATCATCATCGTAATAAAAGCATGTGGGTAATTTTTCAATTGATGAAGAAAAATTATAATTTGATTCTGTTGGGACATTTAAAAAAAAAACTCTAGAAATGAACACATCTGCCAATTTTTAGGTCTGTAGACAAAATGGTATGGCCAGAAGTACTGGAACAGACAAACACACAAATATAAAAATAAGATAGAACCATTTGCTAACCTTGTTCAATAATGGACATGTCTGTCCACTTGAAGTGTCAGAAGCTCCTCTTCCTACCTCCTTATCAAACTTTCTTTTCTCCCCTATTGCTTCGTACTGTCATTTAACTACTTTTCTGCCCTCTCTCAAATCTTCTCCCCCCCTCTTACTCCCTACCATGTCTGTCACACATATTGTCTGTAGTAGCCAAACCTGATATCGTATTCTTAAGATGTCAGCAAAGCTAGCCTGATATTATATGCTTGAGATGTTAGCAAAGCAACGGATCATAAGGTAGTAATGATAATGGACTGGACGTCTTCTTACTAAATTAAATAGATTTATAGTTAAGTCTAAATTGCATCTCTCCCAAGTCTGCCTTGGTCAACCAGTCTAACACTTGAGCTGATTTCCTGCTCTCAAACAGGGATTGAAACTGGCCTGCCTGCAGGGAAGTAGCCCAGAACGAAGTCCATTGGCATGATGTGGTTGTGGCCCTATGCTCCACGAGAAGTCTACTCAAATAAACGAAGGGAACAAACTAATTGCGCATCTAGATTGCAGGGTGTTGCAATGTGTATAGGATAAATAATATGATTGTATTCTGGATGTTTTAAAATTGACTATTCTAGGAAAATAACCAGTTCGAGAAAATGTCCGTTGTTTAGGCCAAAGAATATTGTATCATCTTTCATGCTTTCATATCAAATGGCTGGGTTCAGAGCCAACCGGGAAGTATCATTTGGATGAGAATTGCTTTGGGGATGTGTAAGGACATAAACAAACTTTCCTTTCATTCTATTTTTGTCTTCTACGCAATGGACACTTATAGTAACACAAACACACGCATAAACCAATTATTTCTCTCATATATAATCTCTCATATATCTATTTATTAATATATATATATATATATGTGTATTTATATACATGTATATATGTATTGAGAAATGGGCATATTTGGTGTGACAGAATGAATTATAAATTACGTTATATCATATAGAAACTTATTTGAGATGATCACCTGTCATTACATAGTTAATGTATCACTCATCCTAGACAATGTTGTCATTATGTTGTCTAGGGCGAGTGATACATTAACCGTGTAATGATGGGAGATCATCTCAAATAAGTTTCTATAATTCATATATATATATACAGATATCGCCTAGAAAGCTTTACAGCTTTACACTCTAAATTTATAAGAGAATTCTTCAAAATTTATTTCGTTTCACTCAATTATTTCCAAATATCTGTTGATGCAATTTATGTAAGCTTTTCAAAAGGTTCTATGTTTTACTCAGAATCAGATATTATAGTACTATGTGTTGATTTTTTTTTGTTGATATCATCAGTTGTTTACCATGTAACTGTTTCATGGATTAAAAAACAAAACGGTTTTATTAACATGGCTCCCCAGCAGTATTGATCCAACACTACCCCTCCTCAAGCTATGATTTTGATATTTAATTTTGTTATATTTTTTTCTAGGACCATGTCATTATACATGCAGTTAGATATTTCATATAAGGTACTACCATAATGTATTGTAAGCAGATGTTATTTTATACTGTACATCATTTGATTTTTTTAAACAAAGGGCTTGCTTACTCGTTTACCCAAAAATCATATTTGATGATGGGGAATCAGTAAGTATAACAACAGTTATGAATCTCTTTGTTTGTGTCACTTCTGCTGAATATTGAATGTGTTATGTCATATTGAGTTGATTTTCTTCTTATATATTCAAACAAAGAATTTCCGGATGACATCAAAATATGCCATCAAATCCTTCAAATGCCCAAGTTAAAAAAATTGCTAAAAAGGTTTCTCAATGGTCTCTTGTAGTATCATGTGTGGTCAACAATATACTAAAGGTCAACCATAGTCTTTACCACTGGAAAGGTATAATTTTCAAGATGGCTTTCAAAATTTTAAATGCCGATTACTCCCCCTATTCATCCTAGACAGGATTTCTTGACGCTTTTTTGGAATATCCAGTGTATTCAATAAAATATTAAAAGCTTACCATAATCTGACCACTTGAAAGGTGTAATTTCCAAGATGCATGAAATCTCTAGGGATCCATGTTGTGAGTTGTGATGTCCATTGGTTGTCTGCCATTCTCGCAACATGGAGAGCCCATTGCTATTTGAATTTTCCAGTATATTCTATGATGTCTCGGACTCATGTTTTTTCCCTGATATACTGTGCTGTCTTATGATCTGTCCATGTTATGCTGAGCAGGATTCTCTAAGGTGACCTCCAAATCCTTCAAATCTCCATTTAGTCAAATGCATTTATGGTTTGACCAAAAAAAATTGCAAGAAAATTTCTTGTGCTGGTTTCCTAGGATGTCCCCAACAAAATACCAAATCTATTCCACAGTCTGAGCACTGGAATAGAGAAATTTTTAGGATGATATTCACAATGGTCGCCAAATCTTTCAAATACCCATGGATACATGTTGGACGAAATCTTGAAAATTTTCACCATTCCAGGGGTCAAACTGTGGTAGGAGTTTGATTTGTCATGAAGCATACCTGATATTACAAAAATCTTTTGAGAAAACTTTTGTAGCAATTGTTTTTGGGGGTAGGATGGGTTATTTTCATAAATGCAGCCAATTTATCTAGCAGCCGATTGGATGCCATCTTGAAAATCATACCTTTCTGGTGGTAAAATTTTGATTTGTTATCAAGCACACTTGATACTACAAAACACTGTTGATAAACTTTGTTTAGGATGAATAATTGACAAGTAATGTGCATTTTAATGATTTGGTGACCATTTTAGACCTCATCTTGAGAAAAAAAAACCCTTTTCAATGGTCAGACTGTGGTTGACTTCTAGTTTGTTATTAAGCACACCTGATACCACAAAAAACATTATGAAACTTTTTGTTGCAATTTTCTAGGAGTAAGGTGTTTTTTTCTCATAAGTGCACTCAACAATATATTTTTATCTATTTTAAGTCCTAATTTCTTGCATAATACAATGTTATTGATTATAATGTTATCAGGTTCATGAGTAGATATTTTATACGTGGATGATGGTGTTTCTTTTATACCTACTTCAGACAATATCCACTGAATATAATACCTTTTAGGTATAAAAGTTATATTATTTACTGCTTCATCAATTGGAACTATTACAAATTTATTTGAAATTCCATATCTTCCAATACTTTAGGATTTTTAAGTTTTAAACTCGTTTTTAAGAGTATTTAAATCATATTATGCTGCTTTCCTTTCCATATGTCAAATGCTGATTCTATTATTCAATATTTATTTGACATAAACAAAATGAAAATGTCCAATGCTTTTGCAATTTCATTCAGACATGTGCCATAATTTAAACACGCTCTATAATTAGGACCTTTTGTGAGGAGTTTTCTTGACAATTTCTAGCTTGCCTGTCAATATGTGGCCAAGATTGTTATCACTTAATTCACATTTAGTGATATTAATTTCATCATTCTAGTCTGTATGTTACAGATGGATTATTCTCTTCTATTCTCAATTTATTTGATTGAGTTTGTAGGACTTCCTGATGATTAAAATTACAAGTAAATTTATATCAAGTTTTTTTTCATACAAAATAATGTAAACATTATGAGGGATACTTTTCTCTTTCTCAGTTGGTGGTTTATATTTGTGTCAATTATATCAAGTGTATTTACATTCTATTTGAATAATATTGTCATCTTATACATCAGTTCAGATTGTAACATTATGTGGAAGCTTCATCTCTCAATACCCTTGCTTTTGTTTGATTAAGAAGTTTTCTGATACAATTGAAAGATCTAGAAAAATCATAATCTATACATTGGTCTCAAAATATACAGTTCTTCCACTCGCATAAGAGAAAAACAAAAGCCTTTAGACTATAATCATCATCATCATTATCTGTTGTTGGATGTAGACCTTCCCCAGGATTTGCACACCTCTCTATTGTGGACGTTGCTGAGCCAATACTTTCTGAATTTGTCTTGTTCATCTCTCCATCTTGTATTCTGCCGGACTAGGTTGTGCATGTGATCTCTAGGGATCCATGTTGTGAGTCATAATGTCCATTGGTTGTTGCCATTCTTGCAACATGGCCAGCCCATTGCCATTTGAGTTTTCTAGTAGATTCTATGATGTCTCAGACTCCTGTTTTCTCCCTGATATACTGTGTTGTCTTGCGATCTGCCCATGTGATGCTGAGTAAGATTCTCTCATGCGAGTGTTGCATACTTTTCAGTTTGCAGGTCTGTCTCTTGGTTAGGTTCCAAGTTCCAGCTCTGTAGGTGACTATCAGGAGGATTCATCGATTGTGTACCCTTCTTTCTAGGATTAATGGGATCATCTTGTTTTTGAAGGTTGAAATTGTTCTGCTGAAGGTTTGCCATCCTAGGGTGATTCTTCACTTGATTTCTTCTTCTTTTGTGGGTTTCATAGAGAGTCATTGTCCTAAGTAGATGTAGTGGTCTACTTTCTCCAGTTCTGCATCTTCGATTTTGATAGTTGTGTTCTTACTTCTGATGTGGTTGTTGCAGATGATCTTTGTTTTGGTGAAGTTCATGTGTAGGCCAACTTTCCTTGTTTAGTTCATCTAGCATTACTTGAAGGTTGTGTAGGTTTTCTGTGAAAAGGACAATGTCATCTGCAAATCTGAGATTGCTCAGATATTTGCCGTCTATTTTGATTCCTCTGTTCTCCCAGTCTAGATTTCAGAAGATCATCTCGAGGCAGGCTGTGAAGAGTTTGGAACAAAAAAAAAACATCGATACACTGATCCGAGAGGATAATAATTCATTCAGTTGATCAGTCCATAAATATTGACGTAATTGATCCAATAGGTAAATCCAAGACAAAGTACTCCATTCAGTATATCACTCAAAATCTTTTCATGTCCCATGAGGCACGGTCAGCTGGTCGAAGTTGGGTCATTGTTGTCATAGTAATAGTAGTAACAATTTTATTTACATATTTACACAAGATCCTAATAGTTTTTCTTCTTTTACTACCCCTGCCCTAGAAAGCCTTCAGACTGATAATTGATTTTTTTAAATGTAAGAAAATATATTAAAAAATGAAGTGATGCTGAAAATGAAAAAAGTTACCCTCTACTTCTATGGAAGTATACATTTCTCCAATAAATGTGGGATAAAAATGAGAGAATTTAGACTGATTACTTTTTTAAAAAATTCTCACTTTATTTTGATGAAAATATCATTTAGTTACACAGATAGAAATATCGAGTGCCTCCATTTACTTAGACTAGCAGTGTAGTGTTGGATCACTGTCCACTTTTATCTGAACTGGAAGTGAATCGGTCAAAGTGAAGCCCTTGAGTTGCAAACCTCTGGAATGGAAAAAGTGGGGTCTAGTTCAAATTCATTGTTTCATTGAAAATCAAATTGTCTTGTAAAATATTTGAAAACTCTTATGCCCTATGTTCACCGCCATGAAAAGCTATAAGGCAATGCAAACTTTCTGCCTCCTATGTACAAGATTGTGGTCTACAATGTGGAACAGACGGACAAATATCCAGAAGACTTTAATTTATATTCCAATATGAACGTAGACAAACACAAAGAATATACTACTTTTATCTGTAAGGAATACAGTGATTAAAAACAAATGAAGGATTTGTATGCACACAAACAAACATATGCAGAAGGCTCTGTATGAGAATGTATGTCATGAAGTCCTTTTATATCCTGAGATGTTAGATGATATTTTACTCAACATATCTAAACACAAAACTCACATGAATCTTGATTCTTGGAGGACAAACTCAAGCATAAATAAAAAAAATAAAAAAATAAAAAAAAACTTCCCCTAGATAACAATGACAATGAAGTAGAAGTGGTAGTAGTAGTAGTAGTAGTAGTGAAATCTATTCGAGTAAATCAATAAGTCCACTGCCCAATGACTAAAAAAAAAAAAAAATTTTTCCACAACAAATATTGATTTTTTCTATGTAATCTCCTTTATTGTCAATGAACTTAATTCACTTGTGAATGTTAATCAAACATTATACAGGGGAGACTTCAGATCAAAATTCAGCTAATGACTGTTTGTATTTGGCTATGGATTTATTGATTCAGCCTTGTACATTCAAATGCTTTTTGCAACACTTTTCAATCATTGTTAATTGTTTTGACTCAAAGGTTCACCGGGTTCTATGACAATAACTGATAGGCTCAAAGTAAGCCATAAATAAGAGTTATTTCAGTATTTTTTTTTTCTGGCTTTTCCACTTTCTTATCTTTGAGGTCAACTGACTACAACAGATCCCATTAAACATCAGAGGTCACATCTCTTTTTATGAGTGGATATATCAAATGAAGCAGAGAAAATATATTGCTACTTTGCAAAGTATTGGATTTGAACAAAGGGTAGTGGTTTGTATCTTTTGGTTGCTCTTTTCAATGTTAGAAATCAAACTGAGACATAAACTCCTCGGATTCATCTGAGGAGAAACTCAATCAAAGGCAGAAGCAATTCTACTTAGTGATTCTCTCTTGGTTATAAGAAGAATCTTGACTCTTGATCCTAGATCAATTGACATCTGAGATGCATGTACTCAAAACTGGTTGAGTTTGAATCAGGAAATTATATTGATTGATCATTGATCCAATTTACCATGGACTTTTTTCTTTTTAGGAAATTCAGCTTCTTCTGCACTTGTTGCATAGTTTAAAGCTTCTCAAGCAAACATCTAGTAATAACACAGGAAATTCATTCCAAGAGTTGTTCAGACCATTTAACTCGTTCTTTATGTTGCCTATGTTGTTACTACAATCCATTCTACAGGCTTCTTCAGGTGTATAATTTGTAGAAAAAGTAACCTTCTCTTTCCTTATGGATTTTTCACTTGGAGAAGGCTGTAGATTGAATCAGCCAGAATCTTATGGCAACAACATAAGAAATACAAATAATGAGTTTAGTAGTCTGAACAACTTTTGGAATGATAATGTCTCTTCTCAAAATTATAGCCAGGAACTACACAAGCATTTTTACTGTGAGTATTGGAAAGTGTTCCAAAGTTGTATCATGGCTTGACCAATTTTTGATTAATGTTTCTTCAGTTGCTATGAGACTTTTTTGCTGGTAATTTAAATTTCCTTCTATCTATTTTATTTAAATATGCTTTTGAAAAGTTTCTCTATAAAAATATTGCTAAAAGGTTTCTTTTTTTATTTTTGGATTCTTCAGTTTTGTGAAATTCTGTTTCTCTGTTGCACTCATCAGCCATACTTGCAACACAATGTTTGTGTAACCATACTATACTACTAGCATTGTACCCATCCTTTGTTGAATTAGATAAAGCCATGTTAAGTCATGTTAAATAACTCTTATTACTGTAATGTTCTATACGTATAATATTATAAAGTTATTTGGATCAATTACAAAATTTTTGATATGTAGGTGTATATTGAACTGAACCATTTTTCTTTTGCTCTCAGGATTCCCTCCCACAAAATTTTTAATATGTAGGTGTATATTGAACTGAACCATTTTTCTTTTGCTCTCAGGATTCCCTCCCACAAAATTTTTAATATGTAGGTGTATATTGAACTAAACCATTTTTCTTTTGCTCTCAGGACTCCCTCCCACAAAATTTTTAATATGTAGGTATATATTGAGCTGAACCATTTTTTTTTTGCTCTCGGGATTCCCTCCAGTTCATGACCCTAGGTTTAAGCCTACTCAGTGTAATGGTTAATCCATCACTGATTTTGCTGCACATACTGTTCCTACTTTTATCAAATTTTGTTGTTTTTTTTTTTGCTGAGAACAGGGTCTTCTTGAGCCAAAAAGAACTTGATATGCAAGTTGATTCATTGTGTATTGGTCAGTGACACAGACAATTATGTTTGCCTCGTCTCGGCTTACAAACATGAAGCCTTGTTCGATCCTAATCCAATCAAGCATTGCTTCCTCACGCGACCTTGAGGTTAAAGAACTGTAACACATTGTGAGATGTTTGTTCATTTAGACTGCGTGATCATTTCACTCCCTTTCCTATCTTAAGTGAGTTAGTTTTCTTGCCAACCAATCAATGAAACAGTCTCAAGGAGTGAGATACCAAAAATATTTTTGACGAACCTCCAGATAGGATCATCACTTCAGTCTATATGAAAATCTTATGACCATAGCACATTACTAACAATAGTAATTTCCTTCTTTCCAAGCATACAGCCAATTTTTCAGCCCTCGCTTATCTGTATGTATTTCTGCTCTCAACATGTAAAAACTGTATGGGTCACTGATCCCACAATTTTCTGTACTGCACTTCTGATGAAGTTGTAACACATGAATGTATTTTCTCAATGATAAAAAATTTAGAGATGTAACAAACATCTTCTCCATATTTCATTTCCACTCCGTCATTTACTACTACTACTTATCCCAGTATGATTCACCAAATGTCTTCCTGTTATCGCATAACTCAAGGACAGGTAGAGCTATGACCACCATATTTTCTATGGTAACTAAGAAGACCCTTGAGTATGTTTTAGCAAAGGGGTTTGAATCACAATGTAAGTATAATGCTAAACTGGAACCTTACAGTTAAGCTTCACCTATCACAAAATCAAACCGGCCCACTGGTTGAACAACCCATACCAGCTGTCATCTTTCTCCACGTTGTGCGAAAGATTAACAGATAAAGCTCCGGTACTGAGGTCAAACCATCGTGAGGATTTGCACCCAGATGATAAAAACAAAACTAAGTCAGGAGCTGTAAAAACAGGAACCACAACACTTGTTAAGAAAAACCAAGTGTTTATTTCCTATCGGTGATCATTCGTTATTCATCAGCTTATCCAGTATTTGAGGCAATGTGACACCTCTCTCTCGGGTTAAATGGGTTGGTCAAGTATCGGTCACCTTGCAAGACAGATGGGAAATGCTTGTAGTGGCAGAGAGTGGTCTATGCAGAAATGACGGGGTTCAAGCCTGCATCCCCCAAAAACTGGGTCAGACAACTGCCTGCCATATCTGCTTTCTGAGTGAATTCTTCAAGTTCTGGCTTCCTGATCTTCTGGTTCTAACACCAATCTTCCGTCCCAGCAAGTCAGATTGCTGTTACTATCAATAAAGACGCAAGAGGCAACTGGTTTTATCTGCTTTGGGAGCTTAAAATCAGCTACTTTTATGAGGATCAACCAACTTCTTGAGCGGGTAAGATGAATTACCCAAGGCTCCAAGTGATCACTCTCCCTTCCCAACTGAGGAATTCCTAAATTTGGAATTTGATTCCAACTTCTTTTTTTCTGTATCCATCTTCAGACCTACCATTTACTCATAATCTCATTGCCCCCCCCCCCCAAATTCATAGATGGGACCGCACTTCCTTTAATTTCATTCAGCCACACACCTTTTTTTTAGCATGGTTTTCAGATAAGTGGCCCTTAGCTGAACAATAATTAATTTTAGGGTGGGTCTGCATAAAGAAAAATCTGATAAGAATTAGGGAATCTATCAAATGTTCCCTTAGGCCTTAAGACAAACATTGACTTTTTTCCTAGCCTGAAGTACTTTTCACAAAAGGCTTCTGAATGAATTTCAAAATACAAACTATATTTTCTCTTCTCTTATTTGGTTTTGGGAATATTTCACAAATCTTCCAAAATTCTTGGGTGCTACTTATTCATTTGTAGAATTCTGGTGGTTACTGTATCACATACTGAATTATTATTCTTTTTATTTAACTGTATGAAGTAGACATATAGCAGAAAAACCTGCCCTACACGTGGGTTTTCAGCTAGTTTAAATCATGAAGTTGAAGATATGGTTGGCATGAAATGGATGAGATGGTTTAGTACCATAATTAGAATCCAGTAATTGATAAGAACTATCATTTGGATGAGAATTGCTTTGGGGATATATGAGGACAT
Organism: Thysanoteuthis rhombus; assembly: GCA_963457665.1. Lineage (NCBI taxonomy): Eukaryota > Metazoa > Mollusca > Cephalopoda > Oegopsida > Thysanoteuthidae > Thysanoteuthis > Thysanoteuthis major. The sequence continues at coordinate 66,845,690 of OY735203.1, read as the reverse complement.
TAACAAACTTTCCTTTCTTTCTATTTTGTCATTTACACAATGTCGACTCAAGATCTGTTTCTGGAAAGATGGTAAAATATTAATATGAAAAAATAATGCTTTATTTCAAGTGAATTGGTATTTATACTTCAGCTTGAAACCTTGGCTTATTAGTGTGATTTTTAAGTACTGAGTGTTTATTTTTACAATATAGTTGTATGTATGCATATGCTGGAATCTTGTCCGCATTTTCAAAATGGTCAACTGAATTGGTTAAAAAAAATGATACATGTCGTGCATTAATCTTATCTTGAAGTGTTATTTTTTCACTCTCTATATATATTATTACTCTATGATTCACTATTTATGAGCTATCTCAAATCACATTAGTATTATTAACGTGACGTTTCAGAGAAGGCTATAGAATGAATCAGCCAAAATGTGGTGTTAACACAAACAAAGAGATCAATCATCCAAAAAATGCATTGAACATAAATAACCTTCCTCAAACCTGTAGAGAGATATTATATATATATATATATACATATATGTATATATATATGTATATATATATATATATATGTATATATGTTATTACTCATTTAGTTTTTTTACATTATCGAGGTCAAAAGATACATTCACTGTGCATATAGAGTTTCAAAATAACACAATTAATAATCATATATATATATATATATATATATATATATATATATATATATATATGTATAAATGAGTATCAATAAAAGTTTTATTCACCAGTTACATTGATGCGATTCTATTTTACTACGTCAGTTGCATTGATCAAATTCTATTTTACTACATCAATTGCATCCCTTAGTGTGAAAGAAGACATCTACACATTGCTAATTATTATAAGTGCAGTGGCAGCTCAGTTGATTCATTAACAGTGAGTAGAGTGCTTTCACGTCGTCCCATGAATGTCTGTATATAAATGTGGACATCTATGTAAATGAGTTAGTTCAAAGCATCACAAAGGATAGTAGATTAAACTTACTGTGTTGTTTTGTATGTGCATGCATCTTATTGTTCTCTCGCCATCGCTTGGCTAAATGGATGGTCCCCACAAAATTTGGGTAATCACTTCTGTAGAAAGGTTGCCAGTTCTGTTATCTTCTGGCTACTGAATAGTTTGGCAGGAGCTTTAAATTTATTCAGGCAGTGGATGGAATAAATTGACCATTCACTGATTGGCCAAAAGTGTTCATGAAGTAATTACAATAAAAAACTGTACTCCTTAATACATACTTTGAAAGGCTCTTAGAGATAGTCACTGAGTATTTGATTGGGGGGGGGGGGCAGGTATTAAAACAATATATCTTTGCATATCAAGTATGTGTGGAATATTAGTTGATATTTTATGATCTTATATACTATATTGATTGACACATAGACCTATGGCATCATGATCTGCTAAGTGGTTTGTCTATGTGAGAGAGTTATGATGTGGTGATCAGTCTGTAAGATTCAACTGGACCAACTAACTCAATTGAGTCAACTGTCTTCTGGATGTGTAAGTTTTTTAAATTTCTTTATTCAAAGAAAATATTCAACTGAATCATTTTAAATGGAAATAAAAACCCAATAGATTTCTCGTTATATGTATTTCAAAGATGACAATCTTAATGTATCCCTATATAACCTTGTTTCTTTGCAAAGTTTGTCCAGGGAAGCAGGCAAAGGTCAAACAATGAGATCAGTCATCATAGTTCATTACACCTTCTATGTTACTCTCCTCTTAGGCAATCTCTTTGCATAAGTATTTTGGTTGAGACAAATCATTTTTGGAAGAGTAAACTTTCCCTCTAACTCAACTGGGGGTCGAGCTACTGTAAAAAAAAAATCTTACAAGCTGGTGGTGTTTTATTGTTAACATGGAAGATACAATCTCCTAATGGATCAGAGAATTCATTAACAACATTGGTTTTGCTTAAGAGGGGTTTCGGGTTCAGTGTTATTAGGAATAATAAGGTTAAATGTTTGAAAAAATTTACAGCAGATAATTAATCTTGAATGTTTATAACTGTCATTAGGCAATGAGTATTCACATATTATATTTTTGATAGCTATTTCATCGTATTTGTTGTCTAGATGCATTTGATTGCGATAGAATAGATTCATTATATTATTGTTTTTGTCATGATTGTTATGGGTATTATGTTTATCAATTTTCTTCAAAGCCAATTTTATTTTTTTCTTACATAGAACAATTAGAGAATCCATCATTGATGAGTGTTTGATGTTACTTAATTCATTGTGAAGTGATGTATGTGAAGAGGAAATTAGTTTGGCTCTGTTGACTGAAATTTTTTTTTTGATGACAGTGAAAAGGAGAATTTTTATACATGATACACTTAATCCAAATATCATTAACCTTATATGTAAACAAGAGAAATTCATTATAAAAAAATTAATGAAACAATCCTTATCTGTTGTTTTAATAAGACCTGCTGATGCATTTATATATGTATGTATGTTTTAAGGATATAAAATATATACTCACACACTTATAAATGTTTGCTCAAGGCTACTCACCATTTCTCACATGGAAACCAGTGTCAGGCACTGTCATTAAATTTGTTGGCTAATTTCATTAAGTCTTATCCACTTTCAACATGGAAACTCATTAAACGATGAATAGAAAAGAATAGATTATTTCTATAAAAATCATAAAAATTAATTTCTATTGATTGTGCAAAATAAAACTCTTCTTTGCTAGCCTTAATGAATGAATGAATAAAACATGTTTATTACTTTAGTTTAGGCATCATAAGGAGAATTTCAATCTGTTATTCAAATACCCATAAATTAAAATCAAATGTGAAAAGAAATTAAGAATTATGAAATTTCTTTGTAAGTTTTTATGTAAACTTTTTTGGGAAATTATTTGTTAGTCTATGATATTTGGTGTTACAGATACATCCTTTTGATAGTCACCTATGGAGCTGAAAAATGGAACCTAACCAAAAGATTCACCCTCAAACTCAGAATCATGCAATATACACAGGAGAGAATCATGCTCAATATCACATGGAGAGATCACAAGACAGCGCAGCATATTAGAGAGAAAACATTAGTCAGGGATATCATGGAAACTATTAGAAAACTCAAATGGCAATTAGCTAGTCATGTAACAAGAATGTCAGACAACTGCTGGATATCATGATTCATAATATGGATCCCCAGAGATCACATGCGAAACTGTGACCAGCAGAAAATAAGATGGCATGACAAACTAGACAAGTTCAGATAGTACCAACTCCATGACACCCATGATAGAGTGGTCTGGCAAATCTTGGGGAATGTCTATGTCAAATGACGGACATTAAAAGTCTGATGATGGTGATGATGATGATCATAGTAGAGTAACTTTTGGCCCATTGTATGTTTTGAGAACTTTCTTATTGGTTTGATAAATACTGTGTTGCCGTGACATTCTCGGACTTCCAGCTTGTCTTATTTTCACATCCTATTAAATATTAATGTCCTGGAAATCTCGGTATCAATTTTGTAAGTGGTAGTAAAGTGACCAATATAGCATGTCATGCCAACTAATAAATCATACTTCAAGAGCTGATCACTGAACTCTAATAATCAGATAACTCTTTTTGCCGTGACTCCAATGGTTAGGGAATGGCTTTGTCCATAAGCCTCTGTCTGGGAAAGATTCTGCACAACATGGAGCTATCACGCATAACTAGGAAGAGCTCAATGGTTCGTTCAGCAATTTTCAACCAATGTGCTTTGGCACATTAGTGTGTCACACAAGAATTCATAGGTGTACCATGGGAGTTTTGAGGGAGTTGATCCTTCTTCAAACAATGTGTTTCCAGCATGGATATCAAAATAACATATGAATACATTCTGACATTACTGGTACTTTTATCGAGTGCTTTAGACTCTTCTTTTTTTCACTGATGCAATCTAAACATATTACAAATATATATGCAAATTATTTTGTTTATTTTGTTTATCTGCAGTGTTCACGTTCCTGGTAAAACCACAAAGTTATTATGGATTGGTCCAATGAAACAGACTTATTATAAATGATAGCTTTTTCACATGGGATAGTCTATTATGACATAACAATAAAGATTATATTAAAGAAACTCTCAAGACGTTATGTCTGATTACACATTAAAACAATTCGAGTTTGGTTGAGACTTAAAAGAAACTTTCATTAGCAAAACTTAGATTATTAAAAAAAATTAGCTTCCTAGTGCCTCTCTATTCATAAATACCACCATCATTTTTGACGGATATATGCTAGTAAATTGATAAATTTGTTGTTCATTAAAGGTCCAAATGACATTTTGATATTCTATCCCAAATTCCATGGTGTATATCCACCAAATTCTACTGCGGGCCATAAAATGCATGAGAATATGAGAATTATCACACAACTACCTAGCCTTTTATTATCAACATTCTTATAACCACATTTGCCAGTGTTAGATGAGGTATTGTATGAAAGGAAAAAGAAAAGTGAATTTAGGATACTTCTTATAATTATCTGGCTACTATCACATGCGATTGACTTTTTGACAAAAGAACTATCTGCATTAAAAACGTACAAAACTCATAAAATATCAATTTTATCATAATGATTGTTATGACAAAAGAGAGAAGAAAGATAGGAGATTATTTTGGGTATCAAATCTATCCTTAAATACCGATCAAGTACCTAGACCCTTTGAGTACCTAGCTCACTGCGCCAGGAGATGAAAAAGATCGGAAATCATTTGTTACTGGATTGGGTAAAGATCTTAAAAGTTTAGTTGATGGTATTTGCTTAAAGGAGTCAGATCCAAATGATGATTCTGTTGGTGTGAACTACTGAAATTTCATTAGTCTAACCTAATTGTAAGAAGTAATATGATAAAGCATTGGAAAGTGGTAAGTAAGAGTTATCAATCTACTTATAAAATGAAGTGAGTGATTTTTTCTATTTCTCTGTCTGTGACTATAGATTCACCCATATGCTAGGCTATAGTATTCAGAGTTAACACCCCCTTTCACAACAAATGAAACAGGCCATAGTGTATACATATTTAGCTATGATAGATTTAGTCAATCAATATCAGTTTCAGATATAAGATGTGAAGTAAATTATTGCAGCTTCCCATTTCTGGGGTGTACTAGTAAAGATTTGAAATCATATGGCCTCAAACAACTATACAATACTCTGTCTATTTGATGAACAGTAGGGCTTTTTGCGTTAGTTTCTTTGTTTCTCTGTCGGTAGTACATGATTGAAGTGAGATAAAACTCACCATCACAGTCAATAATACAGCAACTGTTGCATCAAAATTTGAAGTCAACTAAAAAATTACATCAAATAATAAATATGGTCAATATAAATTCTATTTATGACATTACTGGCATTTTCTCTGGAAAACGTCTAAAATAGAATTTTTTTAAAAAAAAACATCTACAAGAAAAAAGATCCTATATATTATTATTAAATCAGTCAAAAGAAGGCCCAAAGAAGGATATTTTTTCCAAAAATCAAGAATTTTTTAGAAAGGGTCTAGTGGACTGATGCTAATTTTCAAGTCTGTAGATAAAACAGTATTGCCAGGAATGCTGGAAAACACACACCCTAACAAACACATGCACATATAGAAAAGGATAGAACCTTTCATTGTCTTTGATAGCTACAGTTGCTCAATTGAATACATTTTTTAAAATCAAATTTTTTTAAATGTACATATATATATATACATTCAGGTTTGATTGAATATGATAGACTAAGAATGCTTTTTTCATTTTTGTACAAGAGAATGCATGTCTGAATCCAAGAAATATATTTATTGTCTAAAGGTTTGAGATCTAGCGCTTTTGACAATACTTCTTAACCTCTAACACGGTAGATTCCACTTGACTTTCAAATTCATAAATTGTTCAAAACCACATGTAATTGACAGTGGAACTCTTCAAGAGATTGCATTAAAAAATAGTGGAAATCTGTGAATTGAATTTTTCTGAAATTCACCAAATGGTCAAAGGGAAATAATTTTGATCAGAAAGTATTTCCTTTGAAATTGGCATTCTTTTTTCTTTGCATGAATTCAAGAGTCAATAAGGATACAATGGGAATAGAACAGTTTAGCTCTGCCAGTTGGTTACAAAGCAACATATAAACAATTTAAATATACGCAGTATCAGTTTTAACTTGAAGTATATATAGTGAGAACTATAAATAAATTATTTTCTGTATTTGATTGGTTTATTCATGAAACTTTCACTATTAACATATTCATGGCTACCTTGTTTAGAGCAACATACAGTGTAACAAAATCAGCTCATCCTCTGCTCTGTGTTGCCAGGAAGAAACTGAGCCTAGTGTGTTGCCGTAACTATTTATATTGCCTTAAATAAAACTATAGAAGAAACAAGCATGTGTGTCAGAAGCAATATGCAACATACCACAAGACACATGTGTGTTGTGTTACAATGAACATATTATACAAAAACCAAGATGAATGCAATAAATTTTTAGACAATAAATCTTAAGAATCCTTAATTTCGTTTAACATATAGATTTATGTATATCTGTATACAAATACATTTTTCAATCTTTAGATTCAATAACACTAGGGCACTACTCATTTGCATGGTGCATGTTTGAAAGGGGCCAGACTCTATGGTGTGGGGAGCAATCTGCCATAATTGTGACATAAAATAGTTTTTCATATGTCACATGAAACTATGGCTTGCAATTATTTTGGTTACTTTTCTTGCCAATTTAGATATTTTATATTGAAATTTGGATAATTCTGAAGAGCAGGAGTCAAGGGAGATAATTTACAGAAACTATGAAAAAAGATTTATGATCTTTATATTTCATTTATTTTTAATTGATATCTTGAGAATTGTTGATCCATTTCTGCACTGCCTTATGTCCTGACTGATACATCTGGAAAATGTCAAATTCGTATAGTCATTGTTTAATTGCGGTGTATATGCACTGACAGACGGATATTTGTAGTCAGATGCTGGATCCTAAGTGATCAAAAATGTCTGGAGGATTAATAAAGATACTGAATCCTAAATTATCAACAATGTCTGGAGAATTAATTGAGATACTGAATCCTGAATGATCATTAATGTTTGGAGGATTTATTGAATGTACTCTACTATCATATCTTCAGTGACTACATGTGAATGAAATCAATGCAAATATCTGTAACTCACATAAATGAATCACCATTGCCCACATGTGTACCAGAACTAATTATTTCAAAAAAATTATCTGAAATTATCTTTCAAAATGGATCTTCTATGTAAAATTATCTAAAAAATACCCGCACAAATTTTGGGCATTGTTGGTCCAAAACGACCATAGAGACCACAGGTGGTTTATGGTATACTCATACAAATTTTCATGGTTACTCACTAAAAATTTGAACAGGAGCGCCTGGTGACGCACAGATAGAAAGAAAGATCCATCGTCCACTTGGCTGGTTGGGCGTGCAGGCCGTTAGTGAGGCCATGGTGATTTGATTTTTAGAGAAGATAAAACACTGGCTTTATTGTCTTCTACCATAAAATTGCATCATATTCTGTCTACAAGTTTCATTGGTTCCTGGTTAGGCCCATTCTATTGGATGAGGTTTGAAAAATCTTCTTGCTTGATGACGTTTTTCAAGATTCAAATGGGATTGCTGAATTTTACTAAGTGCGTTGTTAGAAAGTTTTTGTTGTTCTTTTACGAACTGAGTGCACTGAACAAGGGAAGGGTTTCCCCTTGGTCTAATTATAGCATCCTCTCTGTATCCTGTTCACTGGTCTCCTGATTGGTTCATGACGTGTTTATTCTCACAGGAAATTACTTTCAAATAACAAGATTTTCGCTGCAGTGATCAGGAACAAGAGAAAAATAGGAGAGAAATATGGCAAGAATTTCGTTTTAGCGAACTTTGCAAACACGTGAGAGAAATGTATCACTATGTTCCCAGGGTCAATGAGTATGAGTCGGGAAAGAAGCAGAAAAGAAATATCCAATGAAAAATTAGGAAAACCAGACCAGTCCGAACATATGAGGTCAAATTGGGAAAAATCCAGCCATTTATTATTAAAGGAAAAAAAAACCCACCTAGAGTAATGTGGTTTTACCCCCCTCCCCTTGAAGTACTCCCCTTGGGATCTCATACACTTATCCCAGTATCCTCTGTCGAGATCACCATCAGCTGCTCCATCATGATCTCCTTAATCTCTTTGGGAAGAGCCAGAAGTTGTAAGGTGACAAATTTGAATTGTACATTGGCAAATAGACCTGGGTTATATAATGTTTTGTGAAAAAAATCCTGTACGTGATATAAAGAATGACTTGCTCAGTCATTGTTACCTTTAAGCAGACTGACCTGTCAAGATTCAATGTTACAAAAGAGTGAAATTTGTGAGACACCCCAAGGGGGGGGGGCACTTGAAGGGGTGCCTGTTCCCCCAGAAAATTTTGAAAATTATGTATCTAAGTTTGGTTAAAATTTTGTTTCAGGTCATATCAGCCACTGAAATCGAGTGGTCTCGAAGTCTATCAAATATGTTTCATTTAAGATGAGATTCTTTTAATCAGAAATAATGACTAATTAAATAAATTTATCACTTTTTATAAAATGCGTGAATATTTTCCTTCCATGTGTGTGAGCATGTGAATATATCAAAATGCGTGAGACTTGGAAAGTCTAGATGGAAGAGTACACGGTTGTTACGGACATAATCATAAAAAAATTATTCTGCCTATTGGTTTTACAGATACTAATTTGATTGCATAATTTCCTTGTAGACGAAATCTGTGAAAGGTTTCAGTTTTGCCAGAAATAGTCATCGTTTACTTGAATCTATTTATTTTTATTTTTACTGCTGTCTCTTTTTAACAGTCAAAACAAAAGCAAGCCTTGGACAAATATGATTATTTTTTTGTTCTTTTGGTAAAATCTACTCTAAGCTTCATTTGAGTTCGCCTTTCAGTATCGATCTATCAAGTAAATGTATACAACACTGTGAAAAGAAACTGATGTTCAAAAAATAATGTAGTCATTACAGAAATATATTTCAATGAAAATCAATTAATCTAATTATTACTTGACCAGATTTTTCAAAAATATTACCAACTTTCTATTTAGAATATAGTGAAAAATACATTTGTTTGCAGTGGTTGTCTGTTACCTGTCAACTTGGGTGTGGTCATGTGTAGAGTAAGCACCCCAGTTTTGATTAAATAAAGTTCTGTTCAAACTGAAATTACGTACACTTTTTTTTTATTAAAAAAGTTTTTGTAAGAAAATAGCCTTGGTGTTTTGATCAAATGAACTTCTGATCAAATCAAAACTACATATTTTTTGTAAAAAGGTTTGTGAAAAAAATTTTGATGTGGTTAGCTATTATCTTTTTTGATTATAAAAAATGTTAATTAAATGAAATTTTTATTAAAATTTAACTACTTTTTTATTCATTCAAGACAGAGAGATAAAGCTAAAAAAAGTTGGATTGAGATAAAATAACTCAAATAATTTGTTTATTTTTTCTCAAGACTTTTGACATACTACGTGAATTCATCCAGCGTAATCTCAGAATTTGAACTTTTCAGTGGGAAATGATCTCTCAGTTTAAAGTTCAAGTTATCATCAGTTCATAGCATTGTTAAAGATAGAGTGATATGATACAGAGAGTGGGCAAAGAAAGAGGAATATTTTTTTCTCATTTATGTCACATTATATCATATCATTCCTTTTCTTCAGATCAATTCATCGAGATAAAAAAATAAAAAGTACAAAAAAAAGAAAGAGAAGATAGAGAGAGATTAAGAAAGAAAGAAAGCCAATTATACAGTGTTTTTAACCAATGCATACACTGTGTGTATATGTTTATAACTTTTCATTTGCCAATGAATTATGTTGTATTTTGGACGATGTTTTTTGTTTTATTTTGGATATAATCATTGTTTTCGTTTCCAACATCTTAATGGGGATTAGCTTGAAAACTCAATTGAAAACAAATAGTATTATTACAGAAACGAAGTAGACAAATGCTCTCAAAAGTGTATATGCAATAGTTTTTTAACAGAATCCGTTCTTTATCTTGTGTTATTATTTGAGAAGCAGTCTTCCACAGGATAAGAAAAGAAATCCCCATCTTTGCTACTCTCACAATGCTTCTTTGTAATAAACCCCAAGAACTCCACTCTTCAAAGTATTGAAGGAAAAATGGCTGAGATTTATTTACCTTCATCTGTAATTTATTAATGCTAATTCTGTAAGCCTTTGATGCGGGCATTTTTCTGTGAAAGTCATTTCTTTTCCACCTCTCATTTTGCTGATAACTGACATGTCCTTGAGACATGATACTTCAGATATTTTCCTACTGCTCCTCTTGCTTCTGTGACTGCTTGATGTATTTAGCTGCAAGGCAATGACTCTAGTGAGGATCCATCTTTTATTTTCTGATATTATTGCAGCATATGCTTTGAGAAGTACTCAATCCCATAGATTTCCTTTGTCTGACATTTGATGCTGTACTTACATTCTCTCTCATTCAATGAAGCACTTGTCAATCTTGCACAAGAGCAACCAAGTGGAGTTAAATCGTTAATCAAAGAGAGTATGGAAGCACAGATAGCCGCTTGTGGTGCTATATCCAAAGACTGATATTATCTTTATGGAAGTGCAGGTGACCCAGTGGTTAACAGTACAGAGTTTGGAATCGGCAAATTGGATTCAAAGTCCAGTTGGGACAGTTTGCGTTCATTTTATACTGATGCATTTAGCAAAGTTATGAATCCACTTCTCCTCTCTCAGCTATGGGTATATAGTAGATAGCTGTGTCCTTTAGCCTTGTAAGGTAGTTCATCTTGTGCATCTGGCCCCTATAAAAACACACAATTGCTTCAAACAATTATTGGGTCTTAAAGAATAATCTTGCAACACCTGATGTCTACAGTAAATGTTTATATTAAATTACTTGCAAAACGTTTCCATTAAAAATCATCTGCAACATATTTCTGGAATAAAATTATTTCTGCTGTATTTTCATGCAAGTATTTTCATTATGAAATCATTCAAAATACATTAATTAGTCTTCTGCTCTTCCAACTGAGCTACTAATACTCTTACAGACGACAGAAGGTTGAATCTAACCCTCAAACTCATCCATTATTTTTCCTTAATCATTTCATACCATATTTGTTACTGCTCTTTTATACACTAGTTTTAGTAGTACTAATATTATCGTGATATATTTTTTATTAGATAAAGTATTACTATTATCAATTTTTAATTAGTATGTTATTTCATCTTAAATCTTTTAATTGCATTCTATCATGACATACTCATACCATTGGTCTGCTGCAGTTAGTAAACAGTGTAGATCAGGAATCGAAAAAAAAGAAGCTCTCAGCTTAGAGTAATGGTCCCAAACCACCAGGCCCCTGTGCCAAAGTTTTTGAATTAAAACTAAATATAAATCAGGCTGCAGACCATACTACCAGGCTATGAAAAAACAATATGATTTAGTGAATTTTTTTTTTCAAATAAAAACACACATTTCTTTGGATCTTAATGCTGAAGTCAATAGAAACTCCCTATAAGAAATGAAATTGAGTGTATTAGCCGCTTCTGAATAACAGTTGACATCATCTATAGTTTGATCATGATCAACACACCTACACCCAGCATCATGTCCGCAAGAATATTGTCAATATGAAACTGGTCTACTGTGTCTAAAAAAAGTTAGGGACCCGTGACCTGGGACGTATTGGTTAAACTGTTTTCATTTCCTTGGAATATTTGAATATACATGCTTCCATTCATTTTGAAATTCACCAGTATCACAAATTGTCCAACCATCGTGCATAGTGGACTGTGGACTTATCTCTCTTTGCTTGTCTGTGAATAGGACCAACAATATCCAAATCTTGTGCTGGTATTTTTTTTTTTGATTATTCCTAACAAAAGAACTTTTTTTTTAAGATGATTTTATATGGAAGATCTATTTTTTTTTAAGGTGATTTCTGAAAATAATTTTAGGTAATTAGTTCTGGTACATGCTACAGTAATTCATTCATTGAATGTGTGAATGTTCATTCGTATCATGAACATTAAAGTATTGCCTTCTCAAACCCTTTCTCTCTTTGATTCCAGGAACCTTTGAGTTGTCATCTGATGCGGAGGAGGAAAATTATGAAGTAATCAACATTAGCAAGATCAAAGCTCATACGCCCAACCTGCGAATCATCAATATGTACGGAATCGGATTTATTGATGACAGCCACGTGGAAATGTTGGCCGCAAATTGCATTCATCTCGAAGTTTTGGCATTAAACTTCTGCTTACGTGTAAAGGGTTCTTCATTCAATCTTCTTGTCCAGAAGTGCAAAAAACTGAAGACACTGTTGCTGCAACACACAGGTGAGAATGGTCATCTCTTTTTGTCATATTGTCATATTGAATAAACAGAACCATCAAAGGTGGTAAAGGATTCTATCTCTTTATATGTGAATGTCCTTTTACTCTAGCGCTCATAGCCATATTGACTTGAAAATTAGTGTCAGAATTCCAGTGGCCCTCTTCTAAAAATATTTTGTTACTTTTGGGTAAAAAAGCATTTTTGGGCCATATCTTGACGTTTTTTCTTATAACATGGAGATTCTCTAGAACCTAGATGATATTTGGCCAATTGTCCTATATGGCAGCATTCGTGACAGTGAATTTAGTGGTTTGCTTGCCTATTAACTTTGCATTCATAGATCATATGATCTAAGTCATTGATAGTGACATTAAGGGTCATCAGATCCTGTGAATTTAAAAAAATTCACCTTACATCTTTTCAGGTGGACATCCTTCTTTTTTTAGAAAGTTCTTACATTCTGTCCTCTATTAAACCAGATCTCACCTGGTGGTTTGAATATCTCCATTTTCCCACAAGTTTTATGTTGTTTTTGTTTTCTCTTCTGTTTCTGGTCAAACAACTAAATTCTTGTTTTAGTTATTGCAACTTGTCTTTTCTGTTGTCGGTTTAATTTCTGGCCAAACTCCTAAATTCTTTTTTCAGTATTGGTACCTATACCAGTTCCTCAGAATCAACCTCTTTTAAAATAACGTCACTATTTGAGGTGACTGTTTTAGATTTTGAAGAATTGTCTTGCCTATTGTTTGTTTTGTTATCTTCAATAACTTTTTCAGGAATCACGAGTTCTTCATTTAATAGAAGTTCTGTGTCATTATATTCCTCACTGATTTCTTCAATAATTACCTTGAGAGACAAATTCTTTGTGAGGAAATTTCTCATCATTAATGAAACATTCAAAGTTGCAAGTTGCAAGTTTGTCAATCCATTTAATTGATTTTAGAATCTGTTGTTCTAACTTTTCTTACTGAAGAAACATTTTGAATATTTCTTCTTCCATTATATTTCATACATAAAATGCTCTGATTTTTCTCTGGTAATTAAAGTCCATCATATTTCTTCATGTGACTTTTCCTTCAATCATTGATTATATTCTTTTTGATCTGTTGCTAGTTTTTGCTACATGATTTCTTTTTTCTTTTATTTATGACTTTAATTTCCTCTGAATTTTTTTCAAAAAAAATATCTAACATTTCGTAGACTTTTTCAAGGCTCCGTGTAAATCATTGACATCCATTTGTAAAACCACTTGTTTCACACTGCTGGGCAGATTAAAAATATAATGGACATTGATTTATCCTTATTGATTGTAGAGGTGTGTGCCCGTAATAATATGACAGAAAATTGACACCAAGGCCCATTGAGCAATTGGCATTTCCCCCGTCATACATGGGAGTGGATCTATGATACTTTTTGGGTGTCCCTATGCATCTGGATCAGGAGACTGTTGCAGTATAAATCGAACAATGAACAGTGTCATCATCATCATTATCATCCTTTTATTGTTAGTAGTTGGACATAGACCTTCCCCAGGATTCTGATTCATTTCGCCATCTGATATTCTACCTGGCACAGTTTTGCATGTGATCTCTCGGGATCTACATTGTGAGTCGTGATGTCCAACAGTTGTCTAATATTCTTGCAACATGACCAGCTCATTGCCATTTGAGTTTTTGAGTGGATTCTATGATGTCCCTGACTCCTATTTTTTCCCTGATATTTTGGGCTGTCTTGTGATCTCTTAGATCTTTGACAGCTGTACAGTGACACTGGTTATGTGTTCTGAGACGGCTTTGAGACCTACCACGTTGTTTTTGAGTTCCTTATTGATGAGAAAACCTACTGCACTTTGTTTTACTTTCTCTCTTCCATAGTTGTAAAGAAGATGTTTGTGCTTTAGTTTGATTAGTTTTTTTCCAGCTTGTCTCATTTCATTAATACCGATCATGTCTCATTTGATATTTTTGATTTCCTTTCAAGGTGGGTTAGGTGTATGACTGTTGAGAGTGTTCTGATGTAGGTGCCAATATATAATGTTGTATTTTTGGTGATGTTTTGGGGTTTTGTTTGGGTAATTGCCATCAAAGCATATCATCCCCCACCCAAAGCAAGTAATGTGGTGAGGCCTTTAGGGACCGATGATCCAGCAGGAGCAGCCAGTATAATTTTGATTGTGTAAACCATGGGGAGTTTTGGACCATACCCTGCCACTCTGGCCTATGATGTGTTGGAGGGATCTGGTGGATTGGTCACAACTGATGTCAATCAGGGTAGCCGGAGTGCTCCACCAGCTCATGGCACTCATCATATCCACTCTTGATAAGGTAGATATAGATGTTTACAGCATTATAAGGGATAGAATCAGGTATGGAATGTGGGACGGACAATTTAGTTTTTTTTTTGTTAAGTGGTATTATAGCTATGATTTCCTCTCTCGTCAACTTGTGCGTATTAAGTATTGAAACATGAAGTAAGCTTGACAAAGTTAACACAAGCACATTTGAGTCTGTATCAGGGTCCATCCTTCTCTTGTCTGAGGGAATGATCAATTAATTGGTCCAACAAATTTGGTTCTACAAGTAATTTGGTGAGTCATATTAGTTTTGTCGTAAATCTCTCTCATTTTTAAAGTTTTAACTTTATAAGAGTCTATAGAGAGGTTTCACTTAGATGATAAACATTTTGCACTTGACTGGGTTCCTTTAGCGATTATCTTGAACTACTGCTTTTAGCCAGACTTAGTTTTTTCGGTGTAGTGTTTGGGTAGTCACCCTTGGAGCACATCATCCCCACCCAAAGCAAGTGATGTGGGAGATTAGATGGAAATAGACTTCTTGCACTAAAGATTGACATTGAGATTAAAAAAGTGGAACTCCACAGGAACTAGTGCATTTAGTTAGACTTGGTTGAAGGGATTTTGGTACTATGATTGATAGTCTGAAATAATCAAACTATATTTCTTTTTGTTAAAAGTCCAGACAAGTCCATTCAACTTGTCTTTTTTACTGGTTGTAGATAGATTTCTTCCCCCATCTTATTTCTATGGCCCCAATTGCTTGATAATATATCTTAACTACCAAACTATTGAGGATAATCTATTAAAACTCTATTTGGGTCACAATTTCACCTTTTAAGAAAACAGTGACTTAAAACATACAGCCAAAGCTACTCAGTAATATGAACATTCTTTTGGTGGTGATATATAGATTTATAGCTTTGTGCAATACACGCTTTGTAAAGAAGGAAAGCAAGACTTTAGTGTATCTGTGTATACATCTATGTGTGTGTGTGTGTATACTTTTGATGTGACTGTAAAGAACTACAGTGATGATTAGGTCTTAGGTTTCATACTTGGTGCCAGATTGGCTATATCCATCAACTCTTAGATTCATATAAAAAATTGAATCTCAACTATGGAAATAATTACTCATTTAATTTACCTCCCTTTGCACTTCAGGTTTTTTTTAAATCTAAAAAAGTTCTATTCACAGAAAAATTCCATTGTTTTTAATCTAACCAAAGATGAGTTCCACTGTCAATTAGAAGCAGTATCAAGTGGTTCATGAATTTATGAGTTGATATCTGAGGCATATAAGCTGTGGAGAGCAAATACCACCCCTCCATTCAAGCAAAATGTATTTAATTTTGGGCTAATCAGATAAAACCTTAGAGTATTTTGGAAAAATGAAGCCTTTGTCCCCTCCGATATAAAAAGAATTTCCATACATCTATGGTTAATATTGATTTGAAAATAAAAAATTTTCTATTTTCAAAACCGTGGGAAGATACTTTTTTTTCCTAGGATCAGTTTTGTAACAAAGACTAACTCAAGTAGCGGCTTTCATTTGTTGGTATTCATTATCAAATGTGACAGCAGGTAGCAAGCGCAGGAAAGGCTGACATCAGTGCACCAATGCAGCCAGCGTCAATTTTGACAGGTGAGCAGCTGCAGAGTGCAGTCAGAAAAGGTGCAGGGAGATCTTCAGACATCACACTTGGTTCTCATTGTGGAAAACTGTGCACTGCATGGATCGACAGCCACCTCCAAGCTTGCAGAAGACCATCCTCCCCTGATCTTTACAAATGAAGAACAAACCAACAACTATGTACACATTGGTGTTCCCTGTTATAAAGCAGGTGTTGGGGTCCTAGAGAGCCAGCTGTGTTACAACCAAGCCATGTTCAGAATTTAGCTATTTTGGAGCAACCATGTTACAACCAAGCCATGTTAAGAATTTAGCTATTTTGGAGCCAGAAATAGTTATTTTCAAGCTAGATTAATATTTTGGGGTCCAGCTTCACCTGTGTTTTCTTATAACCACATTATATCAATCTGCATTATAATCATGGAGACTCACACTGTTTATATATAAGAGATTTACCTAGCCTAAATATACATGTAATTGAAAATTGAGGTTTGTATATATATATATATATATATATATATATATATATATATATATATATATCTTATTGTTGTTGGAGTGATCATTAGCTTCACTTTCTTTTCTCTATGCTATTGACAAAACTTTATGCAACATGACTAAGTCGTAAAGGAGTTGGAGGTTTAGATTTATGAATTTCTTTAGGGCATTAATGGAGGTGTTGGTGGCATAGTGGTTAGTAGACCATGAAATTTTTTACCTTGGGAAAGGCATGAATACATCTCTTCTCCTCCCCTTCCCAAGCTATCAGCTGAATAGTGAAAATGAAAAAGTTAAACCCTTCATCCAGCATTGTGAATGGGTAGAAACTGTTGGGTGGGGAACGTGTACCCAAAAGGAATGATTGATGGGGTTCAGGTGAAGCTTCAAAAGGCCTAGAGAGCTGAAAGCGGATTATAATGAATATTTCAGGTTTGAAATCGTCATGTGACCAATGTTCCTTGGCAGCACGCTGTGTGGGGATGATCAATTGAAAATTCAAAAAAGTCTGAATTTTTAAAGAAAAAAATGTGAATGCTGCCGGACGTAAACTAAGCTGCCAATTTGACATGAACCCTGCAATAAATACCTATTTAAGAGGGGAATTTTCAAAAAACAAAAAAAAATGTTTTTTCTAGACATAATGAGGAGTAAATATTCAGCACTCTAGCTCCATTGCATTATGCTTACAAAATCAGCCAGACCAACTTAAAACTGAAGAAACCTGTGTTGAGAGGTGGTGACAGTTTTGGTTGAGGGTTTCTAACAAGTGGATGGGTAAGTGGCTCAAGAACATTTGCAAGAAAAAGAACATCTCAGTTCAAAAATTGCGACATTGTATACACAATCTTTGACAGCATTTGTCTACAGTTGTGTCTCTAATAAAACTATTTGTTTCCAATTGTATTTTCAAGGTAATCTCATGTCACAACAAAAGTAATGGTCCCATCAAGAATAAAATGAAAAAATTTGGTCCAAAATGCTTGTTCTAAACATACTTAGAGAGTTTATATAAACACTGTATAGTCAGCTTCCTTTCTTTTTCTCCTTTCCCTTTCTTTCTTTCTCTCTCTCCCCTCTTTCTTTCTTTCTTTCTTTCTTGTATTTCTTTTTTTTTTTTTAATCAAGACAATGGATCTAAAAAAAAGAATATGACGTAGTGTAATGTAGAGAAGAAAAAATATTCCCCTCTCTTTGCCCACTCTCTCTATATGTTTACCAATGCTATAGACCAATTCAAGCAAAATATAAAATGCAGTCTATATCTCTCTTCAACCACTCTCTCATAAGGTCGCTTAATTCCTTACAAACGCTGTTTACCAATTTTGAAAATTGGTCTTAACATGAAATTTTTTCTCATTCTGAGTACTTTCAGCCTTTGTCGCAGTTAAAAAGATATCAGTAACCATGATCAAAATTTGAACTTGGTTTGCAAACTTCATTTTCTCAGTTGTATGTCGCTGCTCTAATTCAGAACTCATTTTTGCATCTGTGTTTGTGTCTATATGTTCGTGTATGAACATACATGAGTAAATGTGAGTGCATGTCTCTGTACATGAATGTCTTTGTACATATGTGCAAGGAGATGTATCATCGGTCTGCATGTATTGATGAATATAAGTTGGTGTATAAATTAAATAACAATCGGAAAAATTTCAAATAATTCATTCTGACTCGCGTCTTTATCAAAGATTTGAACGCAAATGAAACGTTCTCCTCCAGTTCACACTGTCACTTGATAAAATCCCACGGCATGAGTCAGATAAATTGTTATTTAATTTTATGTCAGATATCATAACCGCATACTTACAAAATAAATCAGTGCGTAGGGTGCAAGTCTATATTCGTAAATGAGTATTTGAAATCAACTAAAACTGTCATAAAAATTGTCAACTGTTACGCAAGTTGGTTAGTTTGCCTGGCTCGCTAGAGCTAGAGGGCTCAAAATTTGAATATTTACTCTTTATGTCCAGAAAGAAAGTTTTTTTGTTTTTCGAAAATTCCTCCTTAAATAGGTTTTTAGTGTGTGTGTGGGGGGGACTCAGTTTGCGATGTAAATTTGAGCTACATTAGTCCCTTATTTTGTATTTGGCATTGTTTATGCTTGTTTTTTTTTAAAAACTCACTTTTTTTTGTGATCAACTAAGAAGGCGAGAGAAGTAATTTATTCATTGATCACCCCTTACCCCAATTTTTTTATTGATCATCCCTCAACATGCTGCCAGAAGATATTGCTCACATGATGGTTTCTATTGAGTGACTAACCCTGTCCTGTTTCACATCTTTGTTTACTTTAGCGCAGTTGTTATACATGATTTCATCTAATGTGTTTCCCCAGTCGTCTAGACTTGACCTGATTCAGGCCTCTGACTGTATATGTATGTTTGTGTCTATGTGTAAGTTTGTGTTTGTATGCATTGATATTGGTAAAACTCTTTGCATGAATATGTGTGCATGGATATACATATATACACAAAGGCAAAATTAATATGCTTATAGCCTAACAGTTAGGAGCTGAATTTTGATATGAAATTTTCATTGGATAAAGTTCAATGTATGAGATTAATGGAGACATTGGGTGAAATGCATTAATGATAAAGGAGATCATGTTGAAAAATGAATATTTTGTGTGTAAAATAAATGTTATACTTCATTCTTGGGCTCTCACGTTGACAAACCTATTTTATGTGTATATATATATATATATATATATATATATATATATATATATATGTATACATAAATCTGTGTGCATATGCAATTGTGTACACAGGAATGCATATTAGTGAAGTTTCAGATTTACTTAAATCTATTAAATTAATTTAAGTTTCTGATAAAAAATCTTATTTTATGTGTAACATAAATAGACTTGTAGACAACACTTACTTTCAGTAGTTCATATGCCCTGAAATGCATTTTTAGCCAATCTTGGATACATTAACTCACCTAATGTATGGTTTTTTAGTTGTATTCTAATTCAGACCTCCCTACTCTCCATAACTGTCTGTATGTTTGCTTTAATGCATAAATGACTATATGCAAGTGTATGTGTATGTATAGGTAAATCTGTGTACATATGCAAATGTATATATATATATATATATATATATATATATATATATATATATATATATATATATATATATGTATGTATATATATGTATGTATATATATATATATATATATATATATATATATATATATATATATATATCAGAGAGAGAGATACATAGTTGAACCGGGGAAATTAGAGTGAGAGAAAGAGAGAGAGTAATGGCCTCTGTATGGTGGTAGATAGCAGATGTTATTACAAATCAACATACATATATCAAACTAGCCGCTTCCTGTTTACTTGATGAGTATGTGGATATCATTTCCAACAATATTATTGAGTGGACAATATAGAAAATAGTATTTAGATCAGTATTAAACTTTTAGATATTGTTTCGTTCAAAATTACTACTTTGACAAAGCTGAAACATGAAACATGTAAGTATGATAAACTTGATTTGAATACTACAATTTTCTGAATTGTCCACTCAGTGATACATATAGATATGTATATATATACATATATCTGTGTGTGTATGTGTGCATATACAAATCTGTATACACAGATTTTTCCATCTAAGAAGCTGGAAGTTGGCATAGGCTATGTGTGGTTGGCCTCAAGGTTCATTCAATGTCACTAGAGGTCATTTCTAGCCAATTGAAGCCATCAGGCTACAATTTGGTATCTAGGAAGCTGAAATTTGGCATAGGGGTACACATTTTCTCAGTAAGTGTCATGGACTATGCAAGGCTGACCTCAAAAGTCATTTGAGATCATCAGAGGTCATTTTTGGTCATTTCAAATTTTCATTAAGACAAATGAAAGCCATAATTTTTCATCTAGGAAACTGAACTTTGGGATAGAGATACATCTACTCACTGAAAAGGTAATGGAATATGTGCGGTCAACTTTGGAGGTCATCCAAGATCTCCAAAGGCCATTCATAGTCATTTCTAGCCAATTAAGGTAATCATAAGGGCTACAATTTTGAATCTAGAAACCTAAAATGAGGCATAGAAGTATATTCTTTCTCGGTGAAGGTCATTGGCTATGTGAGGTAGACTTCAGAAGTTATTTGAAGTCATCAGAGGTTCTTTTTGGTCATTTCTAATTTTTATCCTGACAAATAAAAGAGGAACAACTTATATCATCAAGTTTTTATGGGAGAGGTCTCCATTTACAATGTAATCGTAATGCTGAACTTGACCAGGAAGTGTGTGCGTGAGTATTCAACTAAAACAGATATTAAAACGTAGGTTTGTTTGGAATGTAAGTGAGCCTAGCCAGGATGTACAAGACCCCGAAGATTTGATTAACGTGTTAATTAGAGGCCAATTAAAATAATTTAAATTGTGATGAAATAATTTTTTTTTGTACCAAAACATATTCTACAGTGCATGTGTGCACACTTTTGACAACAGCAATAGGCAAATCATTCCAAGATAACCCCCCCCCCCGCCCCAGCAACGGGGGATCTAAAAATTTCTCATAATCAACCAATCATCAGATGTCCATGAAAACTGTCAGGGTATATATGAAAAGGGTATATACCATAACAAAAAGTTGTTGGGATATTTTCAAGTCAATCACCCCATCCCTTTTATTTGATTTATAAAATCTCTGTAGAATATTCGTATCTCAATGTTGTAATTTTTCTGCCCGGGTAATGATGGGTATCCCTGTTAGTACACATATAATTTCATCACTATGCATAACCTCAAAGTTATCATCTGATGAATGCTTTGTTGATGGCACATTGTTGTTTTTTGCAATTGCTTATGTATGAAATTATAGAGCTGCACTCTAGCAGAGGCTCATTTTGACTTGAGCTTGGTCATTTTTCTATACTGACTAATGAAATCACAACTATAATGAAATTTGATGAGTATCTCGACTATGGAGAACCTCTAGAGCTCCACACAGAATGGAAATATTCTTGCTATCATTGAACTCTTTATTTATCCTCAACCAGAAAAGTACAATGTGAAGATTAAATATTGTCAAATGATTTAGCAAATGTTCAAATCAATTAATTAGATAACGAGGTCTGCAATTACAATCAAATTAGAATGCAATGTGGCTTTTGCTGCAAAAAATCACTCCCAGGTTGCCAAATTGGCCTCTTTTGGGCTATATGTGGCTGTTTTCTTCCAATTTAGCCAATAAAGATCTATGATTGCCAAAATCTTGGCCAATTTTTTTTTTTTTTCAAATTAGTAAGTTCATAAAATTATGTGTATCAATCTGTTAATTGAATTTAGCAATCGATCACTTGCTTTATTCAGTGTAATTAAAGTAGTTCACCTGCACATAGTTACACAATGTTTTAGCAGCGTTTACAATGTCTAATACGCTTGGTCAATGTAAACACTTCAAACAGAATGAAAATAAAGATACTTGTACGTAAGGAGATGGGGAAGGCTCTTGGTCTGCAGGACACACATAATGGTGGATGAAGATGATATATCTATATATATATGGTGTTTGATCAATACTGCTGGGTTGCCATGTTAATATAACTGTTTCGTTTTTTAAATCCCCAAAACGGTTACATGATTCCATCAAGAGAAAATTTATACCATAATAACAAAGTATACATAAGACATTAAAAAAACACTGAAGAAAATTACATGAATTATATTCAGATATTGGGAAATAAGTGACTATAATGGCATAAAAGAATTTTTTTCCAAGTTTTTTAATGTGTTTAGTGTTTAGAGCTGTAAAACTGTCTAGAATATATATATGTATATATATATATATATATATATATATATATATATATATATATATATATATATATTGTTTCAACTCCATAGGCTAAGCCCATATTTCATGTTATGCGTATATGCAAATCTGTGTGTACGCGTGCATATACAAATCTGTATACCTAAATAAATATTTGTGTTTTCATTTACTTTTGAGCAAATGTTATACGTTGCCTTAGCCAATACATCATTGTCGTATGGCTCAGGGTAATTGTCTCCGACTTCCAAATTAGTTTTTTCTCACCTCCCAAACTGACCAATTCCAATTTCAATCTGATTGAAAGTTTCCTAATGCGTCCGTGATGACAAACACGCTTGCCAAATTGTTTTACTCATGTCGCCACTGGTAGAAGCATTTTTCCAATTTGAGTCTCTCTATTATTAATGATGAAGCCTTTCATTTGATCCGTCGTTATCGGCTGCTTCTTCCAATCTGTAATTACATCCAACATGTTTATCCAGCCACGCAAACGGGCAGAAAACTCCTCTCATGTCAATTAACTCGCCTGTGATTGGTTGCAGATGCCAGATTCTCCACTTACCATTCTGCGGAGAGTGGTAGTAAATTTAACCTTATTTGTCTTCCTTTTTTTCTTTCTTTCTTTTTTTTTGTCACTCAATATTTCTGATTCCCCTGTCCTCGCCACTCTTCTTCACCTTCTATTTCCCTTTGTAGTTGTATCCATACATCCCTATAAGACACTTTTTAGTTGGTTGGTTGGTTAGTCAGTTTTCTCAGTCTTATCATGTTGGCTTGATATGAAACTTAGTCCAGACATTTTCAAGTGAATCATACCCATCTTCCTCTTGTTCTCCCTCCTCCTTACAATAAACAACTAATAATGCTAAATATCAATTTTCTCAGCCGTATCATGTTGGATTGATATAAAACTTGGTCCAGACATTCGTGTGAACCTTCGTCATGCTATAACTACTACAGGTGATGGATGCATCAGTGAACTTATGGTTCTTTTTTCTTTCTTTCTTCACTTTTTATTCTTGCTCTCACTTCGATACCTGTGTCTCTGTCCTCTGCCACCCTCTCTTCTTTTTCCTTCTCCTCCTTCACATTGTACATTCTCCATCTGATTTTTTTTCTTTTTCTCATCTTCCCTCATTTAATTCATTCAAAACCTCCTTTTTTTTATTAAATTGATCATAATTCATTTTCATTGAAAGCCGTTGGAAAACACTGCTACTAAAACTGTTAATATAAGTTTCTCCTGTTTTTAGGATGGTCTGGCTGGCTTGCTGGCTATGTATGTATGTATCACACATACAGGCTACAGCAATGGAGCTTCATGGATAAAAAAAATTGAAACATTTACTATTCTGTCAAGAAAAAAACATTTATTTTTTTAAATCGCCCCCCCACCTAAGTTTTTAGTTTTTTTTAATCAAATTTAGACTTTTTTGTCGTCGTCGTCGTCATCATCATCATCATCATCATCAGTCTTTTTCTCATCTATCGTTCGACTTACACCTTCCCCAGGATTTGCCACACTTCCCCATTGTGGGCGTCATGGAGCCAGTACTTTCTGAATTTGTCTACATTGTCTCTCCAATTTGTATTCTTCTGGCCTGGTTTGCGCAGGTGATCTCTGGGGATCCATGTTGTGAGTTGTGATGTCCATCGGTTGTCTCTCATTCTTGCAACATGGCCTGCCCATTGCCATTTGAGTTTCTTAATAGATTCTTTGATGTCTCAGACCCCTGTTTTTTCCTTTATATACTTTGCTGTCATGTGATCTCTCCATGTCAAGTTGAGCATAATTCTCTCATGTGTGCGTTGCATGGTTCTCAGTCTATAGGTCTGACTCTTGGTTTTTGTTTGGGTTCTGTAAGTGACTATTGGGAGGATGCATTGGTTGTATACTTTTCTTTCTAGGATTATTTGGATCGTCTTGTTTTTGAAGGTTAAACTTGTTCTGCCAAAGGCTTGCCATCCTGGGGAGATTCTTCGCTTGATTTCCTCTTTTTGCAAGCAGTTTCTGCAGTTTCAGTACCCAGCAAAAAGTGAGGTGTAACTTATTAATTTTCTTTTTTTATGCAATTTTTTCAGTTGATTACTCCCAACACTGCATACTACCAAAAGACAAAGGTCACATGAGGGTTTCTATCAAGTAACTAACCAGAGCTGTTTATGTAACCCATGATATTATGGGAAGAAAATCTGATAATTACATACTTGATGACATGGCAAATTTACACAGTAAAGAAGAGAAATGAATCGATAAATATGGTCATTAATAAAGATTTGTCTAAAAAACATGCAGCCATTCAATATTGAGATGAAAATAGCCTACCTTTGGTAATAGCCACTTGGTTCCCTTCAAAGTACTCCCCTTGGGACCTAACACAACATCTCTTCTACTTATAACAATCTGCAAAGTCCTTTTGTGGGATTAGCATCAGCTGCCTTGTCACATTCTCCTCAGTCTCATCCACAGTCTGGAATTGCCTCTCTTCCAATGGCAGAATGTCAGAACTTTCAGGTAGCCAATTATAGCTGGCGGAGGTAGGGGGCTGACAGAAGAAAATCTGCTCAAAACGTGAAGAATGGACAGCCTCGGTCATTGTGAATAATACATTCACATAGTATACCAGCTTGTTCAGTGGCATCTCACTGCTAACCTCACAGGAGAGTCTGTCCACACATGCACTGTAAGGTCCTCTTTTATTGCTTGCTAAGTTATATTTAGGTTCTTAAAATATTCAAAATGGTTGGCTTCTTTGTGGACAGACATCACACAAGCAGGCAAGGTTTGGTCTTTTCTTCTCGCTGCCCCCTGACTTTACTGTCACTCCACCATTCTCCTGCTCATCAGTCACTTCCTGCATTAACAAACAAAATATTTATAGTGATAAAAAAATTTTGATGATTTGACACCAAATTTTGAAATTCTTTGCCTAGAATTTGTTTTGGATCTCATCTTGGACGCTGTTCATTTGAAAGTACTGAAAAATAGAAATTGTTATTGGTCAGGAATTGATGCGATCATTAGTAAGTAATACAATAAGGCTATGCATGACTAGTATATCACAGGATTATTTTCGTATAGATTAGTAATTCCATCTAGGATTAGAGTATCTGTGTGCTCTGCCTAGGATCAAAATATCACTACTCGGCTCCTTTTCTTAAAATCAGAGTATAGTATCTGTGCACTCATTGCAAAAGAGAAAATATACATATAAAAAATTATCTAAAAAATATACATTGAAGTTTTGGTTGATGGTTTCTAATAGGACTAAAATAATAACCCACATGTGTACCAAAATGATTATTAGAAAAAAATTATCCAAAATTATCAAAAGAAAATTGATCTTTCACCTAAAATTATCTTTAAAAAATACCAGCACAAGATTATGGCATTGCTGGTCACAAAATGACCGTAGAGCAAAAAAACCAAAATTTTTTGCCTGGATGTACTCATGCAACTTCTCAAGTTTGTAGTTCAAAAAATATGACCAGGAACACCTAGAGACACTCTTAAATACATACTCAAAAAATCAGTTGTCCACTTGGCAGGTTGTTTAAGCTATTTGTAGGGTTAGGGTGATTCAATATATATTGATTCACATTGCATTCTAGATAGGTGGATGTCTTCTTATCCTCTTTCTTTTCTTAAAGCTCTTTCTCTCCCTCTTCATTTTTGACAAACCCCAGTGCAAAGTCTGGAGCTGACTTTGTTTTCTTACTGTAATAAGAATAATAAGGACAATCCTCACCGAAATGAGGGGTATAAATTGATATGTAAAATCCCCATCCTCCTCGTTTGCTTTGAACTCACGACCAACCAATTGCTCAGATTGTCTTACTGATTGAGTTGAATCGTATCAAGAGTTCTTAGATATTAACAAGAATTTATCGTACAAGATATGCATTGGCTTATTTCATTCTAATAAATAAATATATGTGTACAAAAAAATATATATTTTTATGATTTTTTTATTTCTTGTATATACAATTCAAAAGTTGCGTCTTCCGTCGGAATTGAAGTCGAAGTAGAGTTTAACCCCGCAGCAGCCAATTTTGTTTTCTGCCATCTTCTCTTTTTTCCTTCATTTATACCATCCTCTTTATTCCTCTTAAATGTTTATTTTTTGTTTTTCCCTGATTTTGATTGAATCGACTCAAGATGTTTATATGTTCCTATCCTGTCACTATGTCTCCAATTAACCCCAAACCCATCATTAATACAAACAGAGAGAACCAAAATTGCATTCCGAGTGACAATTTGTCAAATTAAAAATAACAGAACCGGAATTTCTCAGAAGCAGTAGAGATAAAAAAAGAGAGGAAAAAAATAGCATGCGTGACCTTTCCTCAACGCAAAGCATTCCTTCTATCTTGTACATTTGTATCGTATGATATCTTAATCAAAAATTTATTTGTTGTCTGCCTACTCCTTTTTTTTTTCGCTGACAAAATTCTCCCGCCTTTTCCTGCTGTCCTGCACCAAATCAACTAAATAACAAATCTCCTTCCTGTCTCTTTTTCTATCTTCCCTGATAATCAGTGGCTGCAATAAATCGGAAAAATATTTCCTTCACCTCTGCCAACGAAGTTGAAAGAGGTATGGTTTATTCACTCGAGTCTGTCTGACTTTCTGCCTTACTGTCTGTCCACACAATATCTCCAAAAGTTCTCGGTAAATTTCAATCCTTCCCTGCAGCATTGGTATACTTGAACTTATTTTCCTTCAGTTTTTTGCGACAATGCCATTTGCAGAGGTATCTTTCTGAGAACTTTCAACTAATTGTAGGATTTAAACATCTAACAGATGATGTTCAATATAGGTGATTACCATGATTTTTTATGCTTTAAATCTGGAATTATATTATGTTTAGCATTGGACAATCTGTTGTATAGAGCATTAGATAAAAGACAAAGCTCAGAGTTGTTGATCTGAGAGATGAGAAATGAGGCATAGCAACAACTGATCGAGTTAAGGCTGATGTCCTCAATAGATTTTTCTGTAGTGTATATTCAAATAGAAATGTGAGCGACTTACCAACGTTTCAATAGTGACACTCTCCATCAGTTCTGGAGACAATCAGTTTTTCTTGTAATGAAATGACAGGAAAGTTACCGTAATTGAACCCCAACAAGTCACCTGGCCTTGATGGATTGCATAATCATATTCTCAAGGAGTTGGCAGAGGAGTTTGTGGAACCCCTTACAATCATATTTGAGAAATTGTCAATGAAAGGAGGGAAAATATCAGAGACATGAAAGAAAGCTAACGTTGGTTCCATATTCAAGAAGGCTGAGAGGAGCAAGCAAAGTAACTACAGACCTGTCTGCCTGACGAACACTGTATGTGAAGTCATGGAGGCCAACATCAAGGACAGTGTAATGGATCACATGCAGGAGACCAATCTGTTAGTGCCCTGTCAATACAGATTTGTCTCAAAGAGATCATGTATTACAAACCTCTTGAAAGTTCTTGATGCTTGGACTAAATTCTTAGATGAAGAAAAGCCTGTAGACGCTATTTACCAAGACTTTTCCAAAGTGTTTGACTCTGTTCCCCATCAAAAACCGATAAACAAGCTTGAATCGAATGGCATCACCTCGCATGTCAACGATTGAAAAGGAGATTTCTTGGAAGGCAGGAAACAGCATGTTTCTGTGAATGGTTGTTTCTCCTGATGGGGGCTTACTACCAGCGGAGTCTCTCAAGGGGGCGTGCTGGGTTCCTTTTTAATCATCATCTTCATCAATGACATGCCAGGGGCAATCAGTTCATTCTGTAAGATATACACAGATGACATGAAGATGTATGATTCAAACAATGAAAGAAACAGATTGCAGTAAGATCTTTACAACCTTGTTGAATGGACTGATTATTGGCAGTTATACTTCAACACTGATAAATTCAAAGTATTTCACCTTGGGAGTAAAAACCCAACCAACAGTTACAGCATGAGACACCCTGATAACACTGATAGGGTCTCCTGAGGATCATTTCACTTGGAAAAAGGTACGGCTGTATATATGGATTGATAGTAAACTTGAATTTAGTGAACATATAGAAACCCAAGTTAACAAAGCCTACATGATACTGGGGTTGATCAGAAGAACATACCATTTTCTGGATGCTGATGGTTACCTTACACTAGCCATCCATTGTACTGGTACATCCTCCTTTGGAGTATGCAAATATTGTGTTGTCACCTTGTTATCAGAATAATAAAGATCTAGTCCAGGGTGTTTTGCAGAGAGCAACAAAATAGGTTCCAGGACTGTCTAATTACGCTTATAAAGAGAGACTCACCAAGTCAAACACACCAAGCATGCAGTGCAGGACGGACAGGAGAGACATTCATAGACAGTCCTCATGTCAAGGAAAGTAACATCACCTGAGGTTATTTGCTAAAGCTAAAAAAAAATTCAGACTCAATACAAGTATTAGACAGTAATTCTTTTGGTGAACACACGAAACAGTCTCCCAGTTTCAGTAGTAGAGGCCAGTTCAATCAATAATTTCTAGTTCAAACTTGACCAACATCAGGCTGGTAGGAGATAAAAGGCCTTAGGCCTAATCTGATCAGTGAATTTGTATTGAAAAGCTTTGATTTTCATTTTTTCAAAAATTGAGTTAATATTAAAGTAGTTGAAGCTAAATCAATTATTCCAAGTGTAATATGGACTATTGAACTCATTCTTTTCGTAGTTACCATAATATTTTGACTGATCCATTCTGCAGCCTTCTCAGGAGGTACAAACCATTTTTTTCAGGTTGAGCTATCCAGGAAAGAAGTGAATACATTACGTTGCTTTGTTTTCTGGTTTTGAAATATCAAGGTTTTCAGATAAAATATTGTTATATGGGATATTTAATAGCAATGTTATCCAATTATTAAGGAACCAATGCTCCTCCCAAAAGTCACCTATGGAGCTGAAACATGGAACCTAACCAAAAGACAGATCCGCAAATTGAGAACCATGTAACGTACACATAAAAGAATCATACTGGGCCTCACATGGAGAGACCACAAGACAGCACAGTACATCCGGGAAAAATCTCAAATGGCAGTAAACTGGCCATGTTGCAAGAATGGCCGACAACTGATGGACGTCACGACTCATGACATGGATCCCCGAGATCACATGCGGAACCGAGGCCGGCAGAATATTAGATGTAGAGATGAGCTAGACAAACTCAGAAAGTACTGGCTCCACGACATCCATGAGAAAGAAGTGTAGCAAAACCTGAGGAAGGTCTGTGTCCAATGACAGACGTTGAGAGGAGAAAGAGGAGGAGGAGGAGGAGGATGATGATTATGGGGAGAGAAATTGTATCTTGTTGAAAAAAATGTGATTCTACTTCCTTACCAATTTTGACAGGCTGCTTCATTTCATATCAATGATTTCCACCCAAATCAATAAAGTCATGATCCATGTACAAGTTTATTTGCTGATTTCTTGATTTTCAACAATTTTATTTCAAACTTTCACCTGGCACATAGCCCATTATCATCATACACAAAGATTTGAGAGGCTTTTCTTATCAGAAATATCCATTGTTTTATCATAAATAGTACTTGCAGCATTGTACAACCCACAGTCAGAAATAACTGCTTTATTTTTGACTATTGTCTTCAAATCTGTGCCTAGAAAACCAACATCGTAAGGAAATTACAAAAAGTATCTTGTCTACATTGCATCACTCTTGATAAAAAAAAATGTCATCTCAGCTCAAGAGGGAAACTTATAGCTTCTGAATATTATAATGATATGCCCTTGGGAAAATCATGTATTCAATGCTCCTCCCCGGGTTAATAGCTGGACAGTTGGAGCCCTTTAGCCCTGTAAAACTGTCACTCTAAGAGAACTATAAAAAGGGAAAGTTTCTCGTCTCTTTTGACTCTTTGTAGGGAAGAAAAAGTCTCCCTTCACTTTTGATCTCTTAAAGGAGGAAAAGTCTCCCTTTCTACTCTTTACAGGAGTTAAAAAAGTCTCATTTTCACTTTTGAGCTCTTGAAATGGGGTAAAAGTCTCCTTTTACTTTTGACCCTTTAAAGGGGCATAATAGTCACTCTTCATCTTTGACTCATTAGATGGAGAAAAGTCCCCCTTCACTTTTGACACATTACATGATGATTTAATAAAACAAACAATTGAAGAAAATCAGGCTCCAGGGGTCATCGAACCTGCGATCAATAACGTATCATTGCTCTTACCATTGAGCTTAACAGTTGCCAGTAATGCAAAAGCCAAAAATAACTGTTTCAACTCCAAATTCTCATTTTGATTATTCAAGGTTTATATCTGCTTCATTGTTTCTTTCAATGCAACAATTATGTTATTAAGAAATAGATACAAAAAAATAAGAAAATATGGATATGGACAGACAGTAAGATTCCATTTTGGCATTATAGTTACATTGTAAATACTACACCCTTTCTGTAACACTATTAAAATTTTTTCCCCAAAACCTTTCATCTTAAAATCTTCCCGTAGGTCCTTTTAGTATGCCTGCCGAATTTTGTTGCACTGCACCCATGTTTAGATGCTTTTTTATAGCATGACAGACAAACAAATAAATAATGTGACATCTCTCACTTATATATACAGATATGTATATACAAGGATGGATCAATAAGTATATTGGTTGACCTATGTGATTGATATTCACTGCTGAATTAAGTGCATTAACAAGTAAGGAGATTATGTTTGAAAATAAATATTTGTTGTGTAAAATAATTGCTACTTCATCATTAGGTTATGACTCATTGATGTTCATAATTATATGTATATATATATATATACATATATGTACATACATACATATATACACACACAGAGTGAAAAGCCATTTTGGAAGACCATGTTGTGTATAAATAATATTTAATTTTGACATTTCACAAATACATAACTAGCTCCTTCATTCATGTATATACACACACACACATACAATCATAGTAAATGTCATGTTAAAAGTATGATGCCTGATGTTTAAATGATGCATGATTCCAAGTGCTCAAAATGTGTGTGTATGTATCCATTGCGGACAGCTTAAATGCATCCATCTATATGTTCAAATCCAAATGCATTCATCTCTGCATGTAAATAGGAATTTATGGCCATTCCTTCTCTGTTAACCTCTTGAGTTGTTTTGCATATGTATGCCTCAATAATGGCCCTCAATTAGATGCTGTCAATCACAGAAGGACGTTCACATCATTAAGGCTCTCTCTCATCTTTCTGTTAATAATACTAACTTTTCGGTATTAGTAACTCTCAACCAAAATTGTCAACACAGGTTTCTTTAGTTTCTAAGTTGGTCTGTCTGGCTATGTAAGTTATGTGCATACAGTTTGTACCAATGCAGCTGGGAGGATGAAAATTCAAACATTTACTCCTTATTATTTCTAGAAAAAATGTTTTTGTTTTTTAAACCTCCCCCTGATAGTTTTTTTGTGAAGGGTTCAATTTGCAATGTAATTTTATGCTAAATTGGTCTCTTAGTTTGTGTCCGGTCTGGCAACATTCACACTTGTTTGTTGAGAATCTAGACTTTCTAATGATCATTTCCAAACAGAAGGCAAGGGAAGTAACTTATTCGTTGATGTCCTCATTTTCCAATTTTGTATTGATCATGCCCAACAAAGCATGCAGCTAAAAGACATTGATCAATTCTTCAATTGTTTAATTATGAAACAAAAAATTATAGCACGTTGTTGCAAGTTGAGGCTTGTACCACGAAAGTATTTTCATTTGCTGTTTTTTTAGGAAACACAGACTTGTTTCTCTTGAAAACTGCGGAAGAAAATTAATCTGTTGACTATGTAGAGATATTGAAAAAAAAAGGGAAACGAATTCTAGTTTTCTCTAATATAAAACCTATGTCAAGTTGTAGAATTTCCTGAGACTAAGAAAAATTAAGAGTAAAACTCAATCTCAAAATGATGGACTCAAAACTACTTATATTAGGTTGGTGCAAAAATAACTTATCACCATCAACTTTAAAGCAACATATCCCAGCTAGAATAACAGTTATCAATCAAAATAAGAATCTTCAAAATCTACATATTTTTGCCAATTAGAAACAAGTCTATTTATTTTGGTTGCATAGAATTCCGGGTTCCTAGAACCAATGAATTCTTCGAAGACGTTTTGAGTTGCTGCTTGGTTATTGAAGACCATCCCTCACAGGAAGTGGTCAAAATGCTTAGAAAAGTGGTAGTCGATCAGGGAGAGGTTTGGTGAGTAAGCTGGGTGAGATACAGTTTTTTTTAGCCCAGTTTGTTTTATTTCTGCAGGGTTGCTTGAATGCTATGCAAGCTTTTTTTGCTTTTAGTTCAAGGCCATTCGCATGACATGACAATTTTTTTTTGCTTTTCCACTTTGGTGCAGACGTCAAACAACTGGTGAACATTTAGTTCCTCTGCAACCATTGTGTGTCCACCTCAATAATGGCCCTCAGTTGGATGCAGTCAATCACAGAAGTACATCAATATCATCTAGGCTCTCATCTCTGTTTTGACATTTTTGGAACCAGTGTTGAGCTGTATGTTCTTTGTTGATTCAGTGGCCAAATATGTGGTTGATATTGCAAGCAGTTTCCTCTGCTTTATATTGCACTTTGAACTCGTTCAACATAATTGCTTGAATTTGTTTTTTTTCATCTTTCAATCGACCGCCTCAAATAAACGAGAATAAATTAGGAAGGAAAACGTTCAACTTGAATAAATAGAGCAAAATTCATACTGTAAGGTGGTAGATTCCATGAACATAATTAAATGTTACTTTATTCCAAAGCAAGCATCAAAGATTAAAATAACAAAAAGTACAATTATTTCTGCACAGATCTAAAAAATAATATGCCACATGCATGTGTATACTTTTTGTCTATAACATTTTACTTTGGAGATGACTATCAAATTCTAACTATGGAGTAGTCTCCCTTTTTTCTTTTTTTTTTGCAAACACTAAAAATTCCAGGTTTATTCTTAATGTAAACAATGATATATTGTGCAACATAATGTTTTT
This sequence comes from Thysanoteuthis rhombus, assembly GCA_963457665.1. Lineage (NCBI taxonomy): Eukaryota > Metazoa > Mollusca > Cephalopoda > Oegopsida > Thysanoteuthidae > Thysanoteuthis > Thysanoteuthis major. The sequence goes on along the minus strand of OY735203.1, from coordinate 66,812,039 downwards.
GATGTTTTATTGAAACAATTGAGCAATTCTAAACTTATTTGAAAACAGCTGTCATATTTTGACGACATGGGTCAACTAGTAAATATCTATTCTATGATTTTTTCAATGTATGTTTTTTTGTCTCTAAATACATTAGTTAGCAAACATAGACCTGTGGTCAAAATCTGTGGCCCACAGCCTCTCAAGTCATTTGTTTAAAATCTTATGTAACATTTCCCTGAGAGCTACTTTTATAATTTATATTGTAAAATTACTTACGATTTGGCTTTGTAAATCAATAGTATAATGATCGTAATTCATATGTTTGTCTAGTACACTTTCCGTAATACGATCAATTTTTGATGTGAATGTCTGGCCCAAATAAAGATGAAAGATGTGGCCTGCTACATCAAAAGGTTGCTCGGGCCTGAAATACACAAACAAATACTGAATCAATTGGGTAATAAAAGCAGCTGTCATATGTAAATGAGTTGTAGAAATGCATTTACGTAAATAAGTTAGTGGATATAAAAAGAGTAGTTTCCCTTCGATAGGACTCTTTGCTAGCTATTTGCATACTGCATTCTGGTTGGTAGTTACACTTATTGTTTGAAGTTTGAACAACTTATATACTGATATTTTCTTCTAGTACAAATACCTTGTACATGTGTTAAGACATTAACTCTTTTCACAACATTACAATTTACACTTGAGGGAAAGTATTCTGGAGCAGTTAAAATGGAAAAAGTATTGAAGCCAATGATTCTTAATCTAAATTATAAGAAAAACGATGGTAACATTGATGTCAAACTTTTACTATGCTCCACAGTTGATGGATAATGTTGATACTGAAATCAACAGTCTGGTCATCATGGCCAAAAAAAAATAAGAAAAATCATTAGACTAGTGTAAAAAAAACATTATGCAGAAAACTGTTTTTAATATTTTAATCTATCTAGATAAAATCTTTCAAAAAATGGCATGGAGTATTGCAACTAGTAAATCATTTGCAGATTACTCTAAGAAAAAAAATTCTGCTAGACTTCAGACTTAGGAATATTGTATTATTTTCTCCTCAAAGTCTTCAAACCAAATTGTTTCTCAATCTGTGAATTCAACAAACTGTGCAGACTACAAAGACTCCAGTACAATCTAACATATTTTTATTTTATTGTAAGGATTATTTAGCATACTTAAGATACTTGAATAAGAGATTGCAAGAAAAAACTCTCTGCTTTCATCTTACGCCTGCAAGACCAAAACAAAAAGTCTGATGTTATTGACCAAATTGACTAAATTCAATGGCTTCCAACGGATATCTCCAAATATTTTGGCAAAAAATCACCATCGGATGTTGAAGACGTGAAAATCGAACTGGAACCTGATAACAAAAGTTGAAAACAAGACTGTTCCCAAGTCTCCAGATAAGGTTCCTGGAAAGTCTCCCTCCCCAAGAAAAGTAAATATAAATCCAGCAGAGAAAACACAGTCATAATTGTTGGAAACATCACAGAAAACCTGAAGCCTGAAGAAATTTCAAGGAGGAATGATTTTTACAAAGATCACTTGACTTGACTTCTTCATTGACTCACATACCTACTTACAAAGCCGTGGCCCATGGATAGTTTTACTGATTGTCTCTGATCTCCAGTCAAAACATCTTTGCAGAACAAGGCCTTTGCTTACCAGTTGTTGTTGAGGATAGGCGACCCCTCTTTTGAAACAACAATCACATGAGTCATTTGTCAGCGGATTGTCTGAACAAGAAAAGTGCTTACAATAGGTGGACACTGCCCCAGACCCATAACAATAGGATCATTTATTGATACACGTCAATCAACAAATGAACCTGTTCCTTATAGAAAAGACAGCGTTGGAAGTCTTGGGTCTGTTGACGCTGACACCACCCAGAATTCACAAGGCAAAGTCAATCGTAACAGACATAGCTGGCTACAAAAGAGAGGCCAGCATCCTAATATCTCCAACTGTTAAATTGTGCTGAGCCAACTTGGAACGTGAAATTGTCTGTTTTCACACAGGTGGTTGATATTATCAGCAGAAATGAAAAAAATATATCTAATAAAACGAAAGAAAAACCTGGAATGACTTTTAAAAGCTTCAGAGTAGAACAATCCGTTAAATTTGTAAAAGTGTTTTTTTGATGTATATTTAAACTTCAGTTTTCTGTAATTTTTTTTCATGGGTCCAAGATTTTGTGCGCTTAGTAACTTTGAAAGCCTGTTCATGTCTAACTGGAATTGACATGACAATACAACCATGAAATTCAAACACACTACTGTCAGGTGGAGCAGCCCTCACTTTTTTCTTTTTTTCTTTAGAAAAACCTATGTAACTTTGTATATTATTATTCTTGTGTTTTGTCTACAAGATAAAATGACTATGAATGAGACCTTTGACAAAGGGAACTAAGAGTTAAGCACATTTATTGCCAAAATAAAATGTCAGAATATATTTGTATTTTGGTGCTGATATTGAAATTGAATTAGATATACTCCTGCTTATCTTTACGGTCAACATAAATGTGAATAAATGGGAAATTTTGTCATTGCAGTTCTATGGCTAACTCAATAAAATGTCCATGTTATTGTGATTGATGGCGACTCAGTTTTCTCTGGGAGTCATGGCTTTTATCTTGCAATGAATAACTTGCAGTGAACAAAAGGCTTTTATTTTGTGATGGATAACTATTACTCTTTGCCACTTGTCACAGTTATTGGGTTTGTACCAAAAGATGGACCCTAATGTCTCATTCTACAAATGACAGTATAAATAGCAAATTTAATCTAGCTTGTAGTCTTAGGAGCAATGCGAAAATTAATGCTTACAAGTTTTATTGATAGTGTTTCTAGTTAATTTGGTACCGTTACAAATTTTTGTGTATGAACTTATATAGTGAATGATTCAATTTGATAACACTCTATTGGAAGTGACAAATTTTACAAGAAAATGATACTAAATGCTTTGGTATTTTGTGTGAGAAACCTCACTGATAGTCCATCTGCATGCTTATACCCTTGTGCAAGGTTTGTCTGGAAAGTATCTAGCTATTTAATATTATTTTTTTTAAAATTTACCTCGGGCAATGGTGCCTTAGTTCTTTTGAAGTACTCCCCGAATCTCAGCATCCCTTTCACATTTGGCAGAATACTCTTTCAGAATTGCCAGCAGCTGCCTTGTCATGTTCTCTTTAAACCTGACCACAATCTGAAATCTCTTTGGGAAATGCCAAAAGTCAGAGGGAGATGAATCTGGACTATGGAGGGGTGGAAAGACCTTGATGATGAAATGTTTTGGGAAAAAAATCCTTCACAAGACATGATGAATAGGCAGATTTGATCTTTGTGAATGCGACAGTCACACAGTTTACAAGCTCACTCACTGCAGACTGAGTGAGTTCCTGGGAGAGTGTCTGTTCACGCACGTGCATTAAGGTTATTTCTGATTGGTTGCCAAGTTACATAAGGACTGCGCAACCTGTTCTCGAGGTATTCAAAATGGCTGGATACTTCATCTATTAACCAACCATACTTTATTGGCAAAACCCCTTAACAAAGAATGAATATCTTACAGCCTTTGAGCTGGCTTTGACAAGTTTCTCCATCTTGGCTAGTAGAAGCGAGAAGTGCCTACATTGGCCTGACTCACTTCTGCTGTTATTTTACCTATAACAGGAGGGTGAAAAGATGGATTCACGCCTTTCCCAAGGGAATTAGCGCCACGTGAATGCAGATTGTCTCAGTTGGAGTTTAAACTCGCTAATTCCTTCTTCTGTGCTGACTAATTTACTCAGTCACTGGCACCTCCATATCTTCACTAGATTACTTCCCCCATGTTTAGAGGAATCAGCTTATTAATTAGTACTAATATCAGTTATCAACTTTATTTGGAATAGGTTTACAAAAATTACTTGCTCAAATTTCAGAAGATATCTTCATTAATTATTAGGACAGTACCCTTTCCAAGAGAGCATGTTTGGAAGAGGCTTGATGGTGTATGGAGCACAATTCTCATGCAAAATAATTTACCGTCCGTCATTATCCATTTCCTCGACTAGTTGCCAACCGCGGCTGAAGAACCCAACCTGCTATGCTATTTACCCACAGCTGGAGGGAGTACAAATGGATTCATGCCTCTCCCAAGGGCAGTAGCTGGAAGTGATGCAAACTGTCTTAGCCAGAGTTTGAACTCTGTTCAATAATCCCATTCCCTTTATTACTGACCATTAAGCCATCCCCATCTCAGAAATCTGATATCAGATTTATCTTCAAAACAGTTTGAAGTTGGAGAAATATATTTTGGTTTAAAAATAGGTTTAGAAAATTACAAAAGCAAATTTCAGGATCTAACTTTATCAATTAATGAATTATGTATACGTGGGAAATAGATCTAATCAAAATGTTTTTAAAAAAAAAACGTCAATAAATTCTTCTAATTCTTTCGGTCTTTATTTGTCTTTACAGCTTCGGGATGTTTGCGTGTGACAGACATCATCAATGTGGTTGCTGCTCTATATGATAATATGATAATGGCATTTGCATTTTCATTTGATCTGTTTGATTATAAAATATTGTGATAATATAAGTGAAAATTCTCAATGGGTTCTCGAGACTCTGTTGTTGATCTGACTTGTTCAGATTCAAAATGAGCTGCCAAAGTCAAACTGTGATCAAATCAAAATCGTACAAAACATTATCTTAATGAGTCACATTTCATTTTCAATGGGATTAACTTGATGACATATTATTCACTGACAGATTTCGTTTTTACAGTTAATACTTTCCAATCGTGAGCAAATTATCTTGCTTTCAAATGCCACTCAGCTGAGACAGCTTTTTATTTCCATCACTTGCTATAGGAGTATCTGTAAGTTCTGTCAAGGATTGAAGTGTTGTGTCTTCCTAGGACCTGAGTGTTGTATCATCCAGGACCTGAGTGTAGTGTCTGTGTGCTTGCTCAAGAGTGTCATACACAAAGATTTATGAACATACTTATATAAAATATAAAAAATTGCCAATTCCAAAGATCTTGATAATGTAGGAACAGTCATAAACGTTCAATCAAAGATAACATTTGATCAATCCTTATATCAGTTTGACCCTGAAATTTGTTCTCTTGTGAGAAAACAAGAAAAAACAACTAAAAAATTAAAACAACATTCCTTGTCCATCGTGTTCCGTCAAAATTGCATAAATATATACATACATATACACATACATTTTACAAGTTATATGTGTGGATTATAGAAGTGAGCTGATGGCAGCCATAGACTCTTGACCCATCGCACTAAAAGTGATGAAGTTACACCGTTGCCTCTAAATTTTTCTGTGTGACCATTCAAATTAGATTTCTCCTCTTGCTCATAGTTTCTCATGTCTCCTCCCTTTAACTCTCATATCTTATTATACAAAAGCCAGTGTCATCAATTTTGTTGGTTTGTCTGTCAGTCATGCTAAACCAAGCTGATATATAAAATCTAATGGAACTCTTGCGATTTGGACAACTGATGTAAAGTTTTACAATATAGTATCTTACCAAGGGACTAATTCAACAGAAAAGCATAGAATCTTTCAGTCAGATTATATACATTAGGTTGGGTGAGAACAATGATATTTACATCAAAGCAGCTAGTTCGTTGGAGACACACTGGCTAGACAGAAAGAATTTAAAAATAAGCAAACAGAAAAACCTTGGGACACTTCTTTCTAGAGATTATTTTGATTGAAAAGTAAAATATCATGTCTGTGCAAAACTAATTGCCATTTTTATCAATATAAACTTTGATGCTTTTTTGGAGATAAACAATTATTTTATTATATTCATGGAATATACCAGTTTAAAGAATGAATTTCACTTTATTCATTTCTTTTCTTTTCCCTATCTATTCTGGCTTATTTGAGGTTGTTGAATCAAAGATGGAAAAAAAATGAATTTGTGCAACTTTGTTTCATTTTTTCATAATGGAACACAAACAGCAGAGACTGCTTGCACTACCGACCAAGTATTCGGCCTGGGGTATGTCAATAGATGTGCAGCTCAAGATTGGCTCCAAAAATTTTGAGCAAGAGCATTGAAGATGTGGACATCTTTCTACAATTGACAACATCCTACTGAGGACCATTATTGAGGCAGATCCGCACAAAACAACTCAAGAGGTTGCAGAGGAACTGAATGTTGACTATTCACAGTTTTCCGGTGATTATTCTGAATTGGGAAAGCTAAAAATCAACACATTGCGTGAATGACCCTGAATGGAATGCAAGAAAGCTTGCATATTGCACAAACAAATTGGGCAAACTAGATAAAGAAACTGTACCTCACCCAGGTTACTCACCAGACCTCTCTCTGATCAACTACTACTGCTTCAAGCATTTTCACCACTCTCTGCAAGTGAAGGTCTTCAATAACTAAGCATTAGTTCAAAATGTCTTCAAAGAATTCATTAGTTCCAGGACCCTGGAATTCTATACAACTGAAATTAGTAGATTCTTTTTAGTTGACAGGAATGGGTAGATTCTGAAGGTTCTTATTTTGATTAATAACTATTTTATTTTAAGTTATTTAAGTGTTTCAAGCTGAGATATTCTGCTTCAAAGTTGATAATAAAAAGACGCAATTATTTTTGCATCAACCTAATATTAGGCCATTGTTTAATCAAGTTGGAATATATTTAGAAGGACAAAATCAGAAATTTGTGGATCACTTTGAATTGGCAAAACAAATTACAAAGGGATTGAAATAGCATACAATGGGCTACAATTACAAAATGTTTATCAATCTAATATTTAGTTTTATCTATCCAATTTATATTTAAGATTTATTGATTAAATATTTTTAAAGATTTTTTTTATATTTAATTATTTTTATTTATCAATATTACTATTCATTATTTCTTCACATTAATATTTATTATAATTTATCTTATCATTATACTAACATCGTAGTACCTGTCTAAAATTGAATACTATACACTAAAAGACTATTCAAGTTGATCTGGTATTGTGAACAGGAATGAATGCAAATATGTACTTGGTCAATGAAAACCACTCTGTGTAGGATTTGGATTCCTTAATGGGTCATACAGCTTTAATCAAGAGTATTTATGTCTGAAGGGAAAGTAAAAAGGTTTTTCTTCTTGGTTCACTCTTGTAAATACATATAAACAAATCTATGTATTCATTTTGTTCTGAGCGTAAATCAATAATCATAATTTTGTAGAGAGTAGAAACTAAAATATTTATTCTTCCTGACAAGACTTCCAGGAAACTATTTTAAAGCATTGCGTGTGTTTGGTTCTGAATAATTTCCTCATCTTTGTTGATGGAGTTTTTTTCTCACATTTTTCGGCTAAGTACCTTCTGGTCTTCCTCAGTGTTTGTTGTCTTTTGAAATGCTGTTAAATCTTGTATTAGGAGGAGCATGCTTATCCCCTAATCTCTACCCACATATTAGGTTCAGAAAACTCAATCTGCAGACCAAGAATAGATATCATAATCTTTTATCAAGATGTATCACACAATGAACTTTGGGTTCCCTCTGCATAGCCCAAGAGATGGTAGCACTTGCAAAGTTCAAGAGGTAGTCATGAGTTAAGTACAGATATCAGGAGGAGATAATTCTAAGAACACTCAGACACATGCACTAGCCATGACTTGTATGAGAGAGGATGTGTATGTTTCCTTAAAACAAGATTCAAAGAATTTTGGAACACAACATACCACCAAGAAGGACAAAATGTTGTGAAAAAACAACTAAAAGTACAAAATTAGTCCAAACCAACTACATACAATGATTAGAACACCTCTATTTAAACACTTCAGGCAAAACCATTTGAAAAAATTGATGTTTAAAAGCTGAATAATCATCTGATTAAGCAGAATGATGTTTACCACAGTATATAAGACGGACATTTACTTTTGAAAAAGACAAATTATGCAAATATTACACCACATTCAATGCACTGGTATTATGACAAGGGGGTCAACTACTGAAGCTTGATATGGACAGTTATGGAGTTCAGGTGAGTCGCGGTGAGCTATAATCCTCCAAATACCCTTGCAAACCAATCGTTTTATTGTCCAGCAGATACCGTATCAAAGTTTACCAAAAAAGAAATATTCTATTTCCTACTTATTTTGAACTTTCAGTGTAAGAAAGATACCTTGAGATAAATGTGTGAGACATGGTTGTTACAATGATAATGTGATTGATAGTGTCATTTTAGAATTGTCTTACGGCATCAGATTTTTTTTGTTGTTTGAAACAGTCAATCAAAACTGTCAGCATATGATTCTTCCAGTTTTCGAGTTGGTCTAGCTGACTATATATATTTACATATCACGCATACAGGTCCTACCGAAGGGGCAAAAGAAAAAAGCTGAAAATTTAAACAATTACTCCTTGTATCTAGAAAGAATGTTTTTTTTTTATAGTTTTTTGATAAATCTCCCCCCAAATAAGTTTTTAGTGGGGATTTCAATTCACTATGTAAATTTTTGCTAAATTGCTTACTCATCATTTTCTGTCCGGCAGCATTTGTACTTGTTTTCTAAAATTCAGACTTTTTAAGTGATCACTGCCTAACGAAAGCTGAGAGAAGTAACTTATTCATTGATCACACCCTTTTCCAAATTTTTTAATTGATCACTCCCAACACGGCATCCTCCCAAGAGATGTTGGTCTCTATTGACTAACCAGACTCGATTTTTTTTTTTTTTTTTTCTTTGTTATTGGTGATCTCGTTGTTATTTGTGACAGGAACAGATTTTTCTGATATGTTTTACTGTCTTTTTGAGTTGGGGGTGGCCGAATGGATAATGGCACAGAATATGGACTAGGCGAGTCGAGTTCAAACTCCAGCAGGGACAGTTTGTGTTCACTTCACACTAATACCCTTGGGAAAGGTATGAATCCATCTCTCCCATTAGCTATGGGTAAAATAGCGCAGAGTGAAGTGAGTGTGGCCACTTCAGGTGCTCGTCACCTCCATGTCCATTTCACCTACCACAAACAATCTGAGTGAGTGGCATTGTGATATGTGAGCCCACAGCAGGGGAAGCTCAAGATATAGCCAGCGTAAGGACACTGCTTACTTTTTTTTTTTACTGTCTGTTGATATTTTTAATCTCAAAGCCAATTTTACCAAGTTAAGCAACATACTCCTTGTTCTCCACCAAATGGGTAACCAATTGAATACTTTACATATTTTAATTTAGCCAGCATCTTTCAGAGTTTGATATATCTTATAACATTATTATCCTTTTTGTATCTAGTTTTTAAGTATGAAGCAACTTGGAATCTCGTGAAATCTTTTACTATTGCAACACTAGTCCTATATATTGGCTTTGACAGATGAACATCAAATATTTGTGGGTTGTCATAACAATCATTTGCTTGTGAAGAGATCTGATGTAAACGTCATAAAGAGGAAGACAGAGAGGAGAAACTAAGATGATGTTGTCAACAAAGAAATACCATAATATATTGATTTAAAACAATGATCACTTGAACTGACAGGTTATCATTAAAGTGTCGTTAGGGTTGGTCTCTTCTTAAATTACCCTTTAAACAATATATCAGTTTTGTCGACTCTTGATCTAATATTACATTAATTTGTATTTGTACGCTTCTGATAATTGTCATTGAAGAAACAGGTCACAAACTAGTTATTCAACACAGCTCTGACTTTCTACACTCATTCTGACTGCTGATGGTGGCTGGTGTTGCCTGATAACAACAGGCTTGACTGATGGCTTCTACTGATACTATGTGTGACATTTTTATAAATACTAAAGCAGGGCCTGTTCCAAAGGTACTTGTTTGGAAGAAGCTAGTCTTTAGAAACTATGTGAAAAGATCTATAATCTTTAAACTTGATCTATTTTATTACATTTCTCGAGAACCCCTGAAACACATACAGACGGAGACACAGAGATTTCTCCATTTCTCCAATCGTTGTTAGATGATTACCGTTTCCTGGTGTATTCTGCGGAACCACAAGGTTCCATGAAACCTTCCCAGGGGTTCCACAAATAGATATTTTCACAATATAATTGATAATTTTCCATTACATAAACAATCTCTTCATAGCTTCTACTTGTCTTTATTTTATTTCTTCAATGCAAACAGTTCATTTCATGTAAGAAAGATTATCAACTTTTACTCTTTTGATTGAAAACATTTCAATTATTCATATGATATGGATACTGTTTAGTCAGTAATCATTCATATGCCTATTTTTCCTCAGTAAGCTTTGTTCTTTTCCATAAGATTGTGAAATTTCTATTTGAGTTTATATCTCAAAAATCCAATAATTGCATACATCTGTAAATATATATTTGTAAGTTATTGTTTAAGGACTCCCTAGAAAATTTGAATATTGAAAAGCGTTCCCAAAGTAGTTAAAGTTTGAAGACCTCTGCTGGATTCCAAATCATATGATTTTGTTGTTGTCTTGGGAGATACATTTTTTTCATCTCCTCACCAAATCTCTTTACTGCTGGATGATTGTTATAGCAACCTGTCAATATTTGTAGTTGTTTGATCAAATTACATTGGGGAATTTCCAGTAATTGTCAATTTGATCTGAAAGAAAGAAGGTCAACTGATATTCAGTTTCATGTTTAACTGGATCGAGTTCATTGACACAATGCAAGTACATATACCACATCAATATGTCTAGCAGATCGATTTATTGAAGGATTGCTAAGGAAAAGGCCTCAGGTCATACGAAAAACATAAGATTGGTTTGCTTTTGAAAATTCCCCTATATAATTTGAACAAATAGCTACAAAACAACGCCATAGACCCCACCATTATAGCCATAAACTAATACAATTAGAGCTTCATTATTTGTCTGTTTTACCTCTGCTAACTGAAGTTGGTGGAAGTATATTCAATCACTCATTACTGTCTATATGACATCTCCGAAAGTTCTCAATGAATTTTAATTAAATTCAGTGGAAAGGTGGGCAATGGGCTGTAAAAGAAGTGGTTACATTTAGGGGAGGATCCATAGATTTTATCATTTTCTGTTATCTGATCTATTTGTTAGAAGATCAACACACTTATACACTTGGTGTCAATGAAACCAATATAATGCAGTGAAAGATTTGTAACAAGATATCATTTTACTCCTACATAGTAAGAATATATACCCCTGATATGATACTTGAAGGGTCCTACTGTCCTGCTGTAGTATATAAGTGAGACAATGAACCCCCAAAGGATATCTTTGCTTCTCTTCAAGCGGTTTCCTGTTGCTTTTTCATATTTTAACACCACCCTTCTTTTCCATATTTTTTTTTTTTCTCTTTAAACGTAGGTTTCAAATTATCCTACATTCGATTATTGTCAGGCATTTTGTTATTATTTTTTCTGTATCACCTTTCACTGTTAAATACAGAATCTTTCTGAGCAAGGTTTTCATTTTGGTTTCTCTTCTTTGTTATGCTTCCAACCAATTTCACATCTTTGGGTTTCAAGATTATTCTTTTATGCTTCAAATTTCATGATGCTTATGATGTCTTTCATATTTTTCATTTACTTCATTTGAAACTGTTTGCCATAATTGTTTAGATAGGTTTCTCCAGCTTTTAAGGTGGTCTGGCTGAATAGGTATGTATCACTTATACAGGTCACACCAATTAAGATAGAGAGCTCAAAATTCCAACTTTCACTCCTCTACTTTGTTTTGAGAAAAAAAATTGTTGCTTTTTTAAAAATTTCCCCCTAAATTAAGTTTTTAGTGGAAGGGGGAGAGGCTCAATTTTCAATGAAAGTTTATGATAAATTGGTCCCTTAGATTGTGCCCTGCATCATTTGTAGTTGTTTTTTTGAAAAGTCATTGATCAATGCCCAACAAAAGGCAAGAGAAGTGACATATTCAATTGATTACCCCCAATATGGCATGCTATTAACAGATAATGGTCATGTGACAGTTTCTATCGAGCGATTAACCAGATCTGTTAAATAATATGTTTTGAATTAGTTTAAAAACTTCTACCTGAGGAATGCTTTAACCCTTTTGAGACTAACCTTTCTTGGTATTTAATGCCTGAAATTTTAAAAGGTATAGAATAGACCAAAACATTTTAATCTTTATTTCACGGCTAAAAAAATATATTCTTTTGTTTAGAGAAATTTTTTCATATTTTGAAAAACCAGAGTCATAATGGGATATGTGACCCCATCAGACATCTATTCCAGGACAGATGAAAAACACTGAATTAGCAGATCATTTTGCATACACATCTTTCCTGTTCAGTCAGTAAATATGTACTTATTTCTGTGTGGGTTTCATACTACGATGTCTGTGGTTGTAAAAGCTGGGAAAGTCTTATTCATTTTATTTTTGTGACGTGTATATATCAGTAGGCTTCTAAAAAGAGATCTCCAGGATAAATATATCCCAACACTTATAGAAACCTCAAGATATATGTTTCTCAGGTGTCCCAAAAGAGCTAAAGTGCAAATTAAGATCTTTGCCAAAAGGTGGGGTTTTATGAATTGGGATTATATTATTGATTTCTGTTTCGTTTTGTATGATTCACATTGTGATTACATCATTTCTTCAATACAAGTAGGAAGTACTCAGAGAGCACATACCTCTGCCAACAACCTTGTCACAAAAACTTGATGAAAATACATAGCTATGAAGGAGGGGGAGGTGTCATTGTAAAAAATATCTTAGGATTTGTCCTAGAATTAAATCAATTTTTCTTTAGCCTGTGGCCCACCCTTCCACAAAATCTTATGGAAATTAACTGAGAATTTTTGAAGGTATTGTGGATAGACATGATTGAATACATAAATGAAAAAAAAAGTATCTCTCAATCAAAAAAAAAGAATTGGGATCCACCCCAAAATTTAATTAATTCTTCCTTAGACCATGGCTTAACCTTCAAAAAAATTTCATTGAAATTCATTGAGAACTAGAGATACTGTGTGAACAAACTGACACAAGTGAATACATATATCTCTTCCAACTTCGTTGATAAAGGTGAATGAGTACCATCTGTATCTGTTTTGAAATATCATTTGCATATTCAGAGAGGAATTTTCATATTTATTTTTTTTTCCTAAATTTATACTAAGATCTCTTCTTGGTGAATTCAAAGTTGAAGCAAAATGAATCTTTGGTTATCTGTCAGTACTATACACACACTTCTGTGACAACGGATCGATATCAATCATTAAACAGATTTTTTTTGTTCACATCACTTTTTTTTTCATTCTTCGTTAAATTCAGTGTTTTTATAATGTCATTAGAACATGAATACGATTCTATTTCACTATGTTAGTTGTATGAATGAAATCAGTTATGTCTCTTGTAATGGAAGAAGGCATCTAAGCATTGCTAATTATCATATGTGTGAATTAATTTCTATAGAGCCTTGTAATAGTAATTCTTCTTGATATATATTACAAAAGTCGACCTCTAATCATTTCAAGATTTCTTGTTAGTCCTATCAAACAACCATAGCCCACAAATGGCCCATCCAACCAGCCAGCCAGGTGGGTAACAGATTCTTCTCTCTTTGCTCATTTGTGTGTGTCTCTTGGCACTCCTGGTCACATTTTGGGGTCTACAACCTTGAAAATTTGCATAAATACACCACTAAGTACTATCTAAAAACGCTGCTTTTGTTTTTTGGACCAACAATGCCCAAATCTTGTGCTGGTATTTAAAAAAATTTTTTTCTGATAATTTCAGATAAAAGGTCTATTTCTTTAGATAATTTTAGATGATTAGTTCTGATATATCCGTGCACTATGGTGATTCATGTATCGAGATATTTAGAAAGTATCTATTATTACTAACTGTTTTTTCCAGTTCATTATGTTAAATCAAAGCTCAATTCTAAGAGAAATCATAATTTTATAATTTTGTTTCTCTCATTCAGTGATATTTGATTTTCATTTTGATAGTTATTATTCATAGTCACTGTTTTTGTATTTCTACCTCCATTATTCATTATTTTCTGCTTCTCTTGACCTTCTATTCAAGTATAGGTCTAATTAGTTATTCAGTAAAAACTATTATGTTACCAACGTCTTTCAATCGCACGCCATGTTGGAGGGATCAATTGAAAAATTAGAAGAGGGGGGTGATCAATGAATAAGTTGCTTTATTACTTCTCTCGTCTATTGTTGGTGGTGATCACTAAAAAGTCACAATTTTCAAAAAACAAGTGTGAATACTTGCGGACACAAACTAAGGCACCAATTTAGCATGAACTTACATTGTAAATTGACACTAAAACTTACAGGGGGGGAAATGAGGATTTAAGAAAAAGACTCCTTTTTCTAGACATAATAAAGAGTAAACCCTTAGTTTTTCAGTCCTCTAGCTACATTGGTACAGCTTGTGCATGTGCCATGTGATATATATGTAGATAGAAAGCTAGCCAAGCTGAACCACTTGGAAACTGAAGAAACCTTTCTTGACCAATGGACTGTTCTAGTTGCTGATTTCTAACATAGAATACCTTACCTCTGCCTGTCAGTACTATTAAAGTGATATTTCTTTGTTATCTCATTGTATCACATCTTTTTTTCCTTTTCTCTAAGTGACATTCATCTATTCAGATCTGATAATAATTTGTCTATATCCATCTAATTACCTTAGCCAACTAAGTCGGATAGAGGTTATGTATTCCACCATGTTTGTCTGTCTGCCTGTTTGTCTATTTGTCAACACTACAGAGTTACGAGGGGGCTGCTGTAGAGTTCTCGGTCCGACTCACTTACCTGAAGTCTAAATATGGCAAGAACCAGATCTATCCGCTAGATGTAACTTGGCAACTAATTAGAGGAGAATCTACTACAAATGCCTAAACAAAGACTCTCTTGTAGGGTTACTCAGTAGGCAGTGAGATGCGATGAGTGAGTGGATTGGGCTGAGATCATTTCAGCATATACCCATAGTACATGTTGTGCATGCTGTTCTTCTTATTTTTATGCGGCAGAATATAAGATTTATACAATAGTCAAAGATCTAACCAAAGGCTTCTAGAAATCTGTGCAAAGATTTTATTATGGCAAAATTCCATTTTGCAATGTGGCATTCTTAAGAAGCTGTTAGCACTTGGAGAGCTTGCATGATTCCAAAAGAGATAGCTTTGTTAAAATAATCCACTGAAGAGAAGATTATGAGCAGTTTGTGTCTTCCTGCGGCAAATCTTTTTATTTCTAATCTGTCTGCCAAGTTCCAGGCACATTTTCAATTTGAAATTGATTTGGAATTTTTAATCAAAGATTCCAAACATGATTCTCCATCCGATCTGAGCAGCGGTGGGCATAAATAACAAAAAGCTCAACTGATAAACCACTGAAAATTTAGAGGAATCAAAGATGACCACCGACTCTTATCATTTGAAATCAACTTCGGTTTGGGGTTTTTATTGCTATAAAACCAGACCTGGAAAGCTGAAATTTTGATATATTGTAGTTTAGACGTAGAGCTTTATATAAACTTTAGGTTGAAGGTGGACTGAAGGGTATGAAGGTATTGATATCCTGGGGAAAGGATGACACCAAGTTGCACTGTGGGAAAACATCAAATATAATTCACACATCAAGTACGATTCATATGGAAAGTACTTTGTCATATCTTTGAAAACCAGGAAAACCCCTTCATGGTAGGAGTCTTCAATGATGACAGTGCCATCTTCCACCAGGACAATGCACCCTGCCACATTGTATGAATTGTATTGGAATGCTTTCAAGAACATGAAGAAGACTTCACTGTGTTGCCCTGGCTATAAATATCCCTGGCTTTCTGTCCCATTGAGTACTTTTGGGATGTGTTGGACAAAGAAGTTCGCTCTGCAGAACCTCCACTATGTAACATAGCAATTAAGAGACTTACTGACGATATCCTGGCATCAGATCCCAGAGGAAACCTTTAGAGGTCTTGCATAGTCTATGTGTAATTGAGTATGGACTGTGTTATGGGCACATGGAGAACCTACACCTTATCAGTATGTATGTCTCTCTATATACAAAAATGTTCACAATGGAAATTCTCATTGTATCTGTGTAGGATTCTTAGAAACAATGTTTTTCTCTTTATAGTGTAAAAGAAATAGTTTGTTTTCTTTTCTTACACAGTGTGTTTATTTACAAATCTTTATTGCTTTTTGTACTTTAATAAGCCGTGAATTTATAAACTGCTTGATTGTGTTCGTATTGACCGTAGAATCCTTTTGTGAAGAGAATGCAAAAATAATGGAACACTTCTATGAATAGAATGGAGAAATAACTAACTTGCCAAGGAAAATCCGTATCCATCTGTGCTTTGTTGAAGGTGATGAATTAAAAAGTTAGGAAAAAAGGTGATCAATGAATAAATTACTTCTCTCACTTTTTGTTGGGCTGTGATCACTGAAGAAAGGTCTGAATTTAAAAAAACAAAAACAAGTGAGCGCAAACTAGTAACCAATTTAGTATTGACCCCCCCCCCCAGAATCTATTGTGGAGGGGAAATTTAAAAAAACAAAAAAAGCATTTTCTTTACTCATTGAAAGGAGTATGTGCGTACAAAATTCAAGTTTCTTCTATGAGCGGTAAGGGCTGGGCAAAGTCCCAATAGATACATAGATACATATATATATAAATGCCAGAACACGTGAGCAACCTGAATGCAGCAACCATGATTAAACCGGTCTGTTGTGGGTGTCAGTGATTGATTATAGCACTCTTTCGTGAATAGAATAAAAGATAGAACTCTCTTGAGAATAGATTGAAAAATATAATTTGCACCTCAATTAGTGTCTCAGTCAGGACAATATTGGGTTAGTAAGGTCAACCTATGGAGTCCTACTGTGGTTTATTATTTAGTTAAAAAATTCATACTTGAGCATTTGGTGTCTGAGATCTTTTCTGAGATTTGATTTGTATTTGTTCATGTTTGGAGAGGAGACTGTGGCTTCTGATAGCCTATTACAGGTAAGTAGTCTTGGTTTATGCTGCGCAGACCTGAGGTTATCCTGTATATTTCCAGTTGATCAGCATGGGTTCTTCTGTTGGATAGGGTCTCCAGATCAAGCTCTTTTAGCCTTTCTGAATATAAATAGAATAGAAACCAGCCTGGCTCCCGCATGATAGAACACCACTCCCATTTCTAATCTGACTGAAGATGATTACTGCAACTTTTCAATGTATATACAATAAATGAAAAAATTTAAAAATATATGTTTTTTTATTATGAATGTATTTATTTATGAGAATAAAATAAGCCCTTGCATATCTGTGAGATAAAATTTAGTAGATATGTAAGACTTCCCAGTTTGGCTCAGTCGGTAAGAGAGCCAGCTACAAAACGCTTGACATGTACAATTAATTAACATCTTTATTTTTGTCTCTTGTCCAGGTGTGGAAGATGCCTTCATGATGGCTGTACCGTGGGAACAGTCATTCATTCGTGAATTGGATCTTACATCTACTGAACTTTCTACTGAGTGCCTGGAGAAGGTCCTGCTGCGTATGCCTGGATTTACTTACCTTGCATTGGGTCACTGTGAATTTTTCTCAGATGCGGTCAGTCATTTCATTCTCTTCTTACGTTTTTTTTTTATTCTGCTGATCATTCTATTATTCTTTCATTCTGTTTCCTATTTTTACATTCTTTTATTCTTCAATTCTAAATTTCTTTATATTTTTATTCTGCTGCTCATTCTTTTATTCTTTCATTCTTTTTCCTATTTTTACATTCCTTTATTCTTCAATTCTAAATTTCTTTATATTTTTATTCTGCTGCTCATTCTTTTATTCTTTCATTCTGTTTCCTATTTTTACATTCCTTTATTCTTCATTCCTAAATTTCTTTATATTTTTATTCTGCTGCTTATTCTATTATTCTTTCATTCTGTTTTCTATTTTCATGTTGTTTTATTCTTTAATCTCATTTTTTCTAAATGGCTGCAGTCAATGAACAGAATACTGCTTAAATGAAGTTGACAAAAAAATAGCAGTAAACAAAAACACTGTGTTTTACCTTACAATAAAAACACATGGAATTTCCTCTCTTAGGCTGCGCTTAATCAGATCTAACTTAATTCTCCAAATGATGTCTGAGAGAGATAAATTGATTAGAATCATTTACATTTTAATTATCTTAACCACAGATATAGAATTAATTTTATTACAACAGTGGTGGGCACAGCTAATAATAACACTAAACTGATAAACCATTAAAAATTTACCGGAAGCAAAGATAGCTGCTAATTGCTAACTTTTGATGTATGAATAATTAGATGAACAAATTAAATTAAACATTAGTTTACATTCCAAGTGTAGTTTGCTTAAAGTTCTGTGTCTAAGTTACAACATATTAAAATTTCAGCTCTCTGGTTTTTTAAATCTAAATGAATCTCTAAAACATGTTATTGAATGGTGAAAACTGCATGTTTCTATCTTTGATAGTTCCCAAGATATAGAACAGTTCTATCTTTAATACTTTTCAACATGTTGGGTAGTTCTATCTTTAATAGTTTCCAAGATATAGAGCAGTTTTACCTTTTATAGTTTCCAACATGTAGGGCTGTTCTATCTTTAATAGTTTCCAACATGTTGGGTAGTTCTATCTTTAATAGTTTCCAACATGTAGGGCTGTTCTATCTTTAATAGTTTCCAAGATATGGGGCTGTTCATTGATAAGAGCAACCTCGCCAACTATGAATACTATATATATATTTATACCACCGATCATTTTCCTGCTACTAAATCAGATTTCCCGAATCTTCCTTGTTGTTCTAAGATTTAAAATTTTGCTTTCATTTTATTCTATTCAATCAAAATTGCTTCCAATGTTCCCAGATTTCCTGTATTCTTCTTTCCTGTTCCTTGATGATATCATTGTTGGGTAGTGGAATTCCGTCTGTTGCTTCCCATTTTTCTTTGTATATAACCAACATTGCACATTTCTAGAATTTGAACTCCATCCCAATGTCTTAGCTGAAGATTCTGACTGTTTGTACCAAAGGATCCAATTCAGTTTGATTATTTTTGCAAATGATTTCAGGTCGTTAGTTTACATCGAACGGTTGTATCTTTCTGATAGATTAGTGAATCTTCATGGCATAGTATTTGTTTATAACCTAATGATACAAATTTGAATTCTGAAATAAATCGTAGTTAGCCCTTGCTATTTGCAGGTTTCTTTTATTTGTAGTTTTGATAATTTGTGGTTTTGTCGTGTATTGTGGAAAACCACATCATAGAAAACATGCTGTGTTTTATAAACGGAACATAGTGTAAGAAATCATGAATGCATCGTAATAATATTTCTATAGATAATTCATTTATGTAGACAATATAAACCCAGTTGAAAACCTGAACTTGTTCGATGTTACACTCACAAACCAGTTAGTCGAACAGTATTTTAGACATTACCTATTTTTTCCAATCGACTGTGTTGTAAACAAGTTTATTCTTTCATTTTTTTGTAGGTGAAGCATTATAAATTATTATTATCAATTTTTTTTCATTTTTATGTTTCTATTTACTTCATCTGAACATTTTTGTTGTTTTTTATCATAACTTCTCTTAGATGGGATGAAAGTTGCTATCAAAAGCAACAAAAATATCATGATGAAGTATATAGTAATATGAAAATAAAAAGAATTGTTAATAACCACTGCAGTGGAGTTTTATAGAATTAGTGGTTTTCGTTAATTCACTGTATATGTATTTTTTTACTAGCATCTACCGTGCATCACATCAACTATCTTTTAAAACGTATTGCAATAATTAGCGGTATTCTTCGAGAGTTTAATTTTGGTCATAACTGCAAGAAAATAGTATAAAGTTAGTTGTAAGTAAAAAAATACTTTTGTATACTCAAAGAAGATTTCTGAGCAGATTGAGGCGGTTTTTACATTTTTGACTATATTGATTTTGTTATAAGTCATAGATCGGTCCTCAGAAAAAAATGAAGTCAAGTTTTAAAAAAAGATGTTTTTAACCGTCTGCCTCACTGTATTCATTTATTTATTTATGTATTTGCGATTTGGGAATGGTAAAGTCTTTGTATATTGTTTGTAGTACAAGATTTATGGATTTCAGGGGGAAGAGGGTCAGCAAAAATAACTCATGGATTTTTGTATCCATCACCCCCTGGTATCCCTAACCTCCACAAATAGCCAGGGCTAACTGTATTTTCTTTATTATTTCTTGACTAGTTTTCTCTTCATCTTGATGTTGTCTTTTTATCACAACGTTCAAGGGTAGAGGTGTCCATTTGATTGTAGATCTTTTGCCCCATCTAGCTAAAAGCTTTGTTGAACAACATAGTCAAGGCATCATCCAAGAAAGATGAGCTCCCTGGTTAATGGGATCAGAGTTCAAGTCTTGTTGGAAGCTACTTCTTTATTCCACTATTCTTCCTTCTTATCCTGATATTAAATCACCTAACCCTTTCCCCCTCTCTTTCTTCCTACTCTCTTATTAAACTACTCAACCTTCTTTTCTCCTCTCTCCTTTTTTTACCCTCATTAAACTTATGGGGCTTGAGGGTTGAAAAATTGAATTCCTCATTATGTTTAGAAAAACTTTTTTTTTGTTTTTTGGAAATTCAGACTTTTAAGTAATCATTGCCCATTAATTGATCACCCCTAGTATGGCATGCTGCAAAAATATATTGGTTGCGTGATGGTTTTTATTGAATGACTATCCAGACCTGTTTTCTTTCTTACTGATTTATTGAATTTAATTGTTAATGAAGCGTCCACTTGCTGTCAACAATAATTGATGTTGAAATATTCGATGTTATCTACTGACAGAATTTTCTAAGAGAAATAATTCCAAATACTAATTTGAGTACAGAATTTCCTTTTTCGTTTTTATCTGATGAATTATTGAGAATAATAATACTAATGACAATGATGATGATGATGATGATGATGATAAGGATGTAAATAATAATAAAATAATTGCTTTACTGATATTATCAGTTCAGAAACAATAACAAACATGGTACAGAGATATCAGGATAAAGATTAGATTCACTCCTCTGCAAATCAGTCAGTTCCCATAGCTAAGTGGTATAACAGCTACGAGTTTACCAGGTTTCCCTAGGCAAAAAAGACGTAAGCTCAAGTCTCACTAGGCAGTGTTGCCGATTCAACAAATATTTTTGTGCTTCTTTGACTGCCAAAAAGTGCTAGTTTGTTTTTTAAATAGCAAAAAAAATACACCAAAAATGGCTAAAACGCACCAAGAAGATAGTAAAAATGGTCAAAAACATGCCAAAAAATTATTGAGATGTTTAAATACTTTTTTTGCACTCCTAAAACAAGAAATGTGCTGAATTTAGATCAGAAATTGCTAAGTTCATGACACTGTCAGTGGGAACTTAATCTTCATTTCTGATCCACGCATGATGTTTACACACTGTTGTAGATTGAAGGCCCAAGTTTAGTTGTGATAGAAAAAAAGTACAAAAATTATACTGAAAGTAAATAGTAGTCAAAAATTAATTCACTGAAGATCTTTTATCACATGGCTCGATATTAGATATAATTGCTTATAATGCAGTTTGAGAATGGAACCCAATTTTCAATATGTTAAATTTAGCTCTGAAAATAATGGCTAAAAACAAAAAAAAGAAGACCCCTAAGAAATATTATTCACTGGGTGGCCCATCAATGTGAAATTTGGCCATCAGTTGCACCAGAGTATTGAAACTAGAGAGGCCAATCTGGTCAGTGTTGCCAACTCAAAGAATATTTTTTATATTAGATGGACTGCCAAAACCACCAAAAAGATGCTAAAAATAGTCAAAATCACACTAAACACTGAATCAGGTTATATCAACTGTAAAGGGGAAATAAATTAGACAAAAACATATAAGTTGTCAATAAATGAAATTCATCACCCTTTCTCTCTCATCATCAGCCTTCTAGTTTCCATCATTAGACAGATACCTCACTCAAGATTTGCCAGACTTCTCTGTCATGGACATCACGTAACCAATACTTTCTGAACTTGTCTAGTTTGTCACGCCATCTTATATTTTGTCAGACACAGATTTGCATGTGATCCCTGGTGATCCATGTTGTGAGTCGTGATGTCCAGCGGTTGTCTCACCAGCCCATTGAGTTTTCTAATGGATTATATATCTCTGAACCTTGTTTTTCCTCTATTATATTATAGTCTTTTTATCTCTCCATGTTATGTTGAGCATGATTCTCTCATGTGCACATTGCATGGTTCTCAGTCTGAGGGTCAATCTTTTAGGTTTCATGTTTCAGCACCATAGGTGACTATCAGGAGGATGCATTGGTTGTATACACTTCTTTTTTGGACTAGTGGGACTTTCTTGTTCTTGAAGGTTGAGCTTGCTCTACTGAAAGCCTGCCATCCTAGAATGATTTTTCACTTGATTTCTTTTTCTTTTGAGGATTTCATGGAGATTTGTTGTCCTAGGTAGATGTACTTTCTCCACTTATGTGTTTTAATTGTTGCATTTTGTCTTCAACATGTTTGTTGCATATGACATTTTTTCACTGAAGTTCATGTGGCGACCAATTTTCTTGCTTTCTCCATTCAGTTCATCAAGCATTACTTTGAGGCCATGAAGGTTCTCAGGAGATCATTTTGAGGAAAGCTGTAAAGAGTTTTTTTGTGAACAGGTATCACCTTGTCTTAACCCTATTTTTTAGCTGAAAGGGGTCCGAGTCTACATGTAGCCTGCTGAAGGAACTGTTGTGTCAGTAAATATTCTGACGTATAGAGGGTCTTTGCCTTGTTGATAGCATCAATAACTTTGGGAATTTCCACTAAGTCAACATATTGCTACAGCAAGTGGCATTTTATATTCTGCCGTTTTCTCTTTTTACGATGTTGAGATCTTTTGGGTTCCTTTTTCATTTAGCAGCATTATGATTGTGGTGTCCCAATTTTCTGAGTCTTTGCTTTGTTATAGGCATAAGTTGAATAGAATGGTCAGTTTCTTTGTTATGACTTTACCAGTTTATTTTAGTAGGTCAATGGTGATGTTATCTGGTCCAGGTGCCTTCCCTTTTTTTTGTTGTTTCACTTCTGTTGCTAAAAAGATCACTAACGTATTGTCAAATTTAAAAACTTGCTACATATATTATTAAGTTTTGTCAAAATGTAGCTTCTGGTAAGTGAACTGTCACAATGTTTAAAAAGTTTATATCAATTTCTATCTTTGTGCTGACTAACCTCACCTTACAACGTGGACTCAATTATCATGTGGTAGAAAATTATAGACCCTGACTTCCACATTATAACAGGTCTACACTGTAATAATGATTTTTGAGTACATTATTCTGATTGTGTGTTTTCTTTTCCTTTTGTGGTTTTTCAGATTCTTGAGAAACTGATGGAAACCGGTAAATTCAAAAAACTGATTGCCATTGATATCAGCTACACAAACGCTCTTTCTGAGAGCGCCATCTACAATTTCCTTCTCAACTGTGGCACCAACCTTAGAGGCCTCATGCTCTCGGGGAAACCAAAACTTACAGAGAACTTTTGGCTTAATGTGATTCCCTTTTTAAAAAACATCAGGTAAATAATCAAAATTTTTGTTACCTTTTTTTAAACTAATTTTTCTAAATTGCTCGCTAAAGTCCTTTAGAGAGTGTTCATGTCATCAAAGTGAAAAAAGTTGAGTAAGTATAGCAATATCTTGAACAGAACGGTTCTGATTAGTATGGGTTTTGATGTAGTATGGTTCAGGCAGTGAGTCCCAAAGTATGCCCTGCAGCCCCCAATGATGCCGTGGGAGACTCAAAAGTTTAATAATTCTCAGTCATCGGAAATGAGTTCACAGTCATAATGATAGGAAGCAACATCTAAGATTAGAGAAATTGGCGAACAGACTTATCCAGCCAACTAACAGTTATGATAATTAAAGATATGTTAACGAATTTAAGTTGAAGGATTCATTATTTTTTACCTAATTGATCAATTCACATGAATGTAAATGCAATTGTTCAGTATTTTCTGACTTCAAGGCAATGTGAAAAAATTCCCGGTACAGTTGAGGCATCTTGATCTAAAATAGTTTAGGAACCGCTGTGTGATAGTATTGCTGTACAAATTAATCTAACTGAGTAAAATTTGAAAAAAAAAAAAAATGAAATAAAGACATTGAACAGTATGGTTTTAAATAGTAAGGAAAATTAACCACACTATTCAAGGTATTACCTGTAGTGTGCTTATGCTAACTACAACTTCAATCATCCCGGCCAAGGAGCTACATATTTCTCTATATCAGTTCAAGTTCTTGCGGGTTAGCGGTTTGTGAAATACACTAAGAGGTAGTATCACTCACTTAACATGCTATTTCACCCATAGCTGACAGGGAAAGATATGGATTCATGACTTTCCTAATGTTATTTGTGTGGAGTGAACGCAGATCTCAGTTGGAGTTTGATATTTGATCACCGATTCCATTTTCTGTGGTGCTAACCATGTGGCCACTGGTACTTAATGGCATCTCTGCTTCTGAAATGATTAAATACTGTCTGACTTCTGGTGCTTCATCAAATATTTCAAGAAACTTTGTGCTGGCTTTTAGAGAACTGAATTGATAAATAAGATGAGGTTCAAATTCGAGTAAGAACAACATCCTATGGGCCTATGGCTTGCATTTTTAATGTTGTAAGGAGATATAACTCCTCCTTGGAGGATTAACAGAGATCGCAATGGGAAATCTCTCTACATTTCATTAATCGGCCAAGCCTCTCCAGAGATAGTGACCAGAGGAAAAAGTTGAGTTACAGCTTAAATTGACATCCGCTTGGCAAAACATGATAGATGCACAGCTGTGAAATCAGGGCCGTCTTGAGAATATTCTAGGCCTCCTGAACAATGTACTGGATTTTGTCTGCGGGCCATAGTGCCAACCCTGATTCAATACATGATTTCAATTATGAGTCAAGAACATAAATGTAAAAATAGGTTTAGTGAAGGTGCTCTATGTGTGCTATTTGATAATATGAATCATAATTTTTTCATTTTTTTAATTGAATTTCACCGACCCTAAATTGTGAGGTTCCCAGGCAATTGCCCAGTGGGCCCATTGAATGAGACAGACCTTTGTGAAATGCAAGAGAAAACTTCCATTAAAAATCAATGAGTCTAAAGGGAAAAAAAAGAGAAAGAGACTGCCCTTCTTATGGGGAAATTAGTGGCTCAATTGTTTCACAAAGGTGGTATAGAGTAGCATAACTGTTACCAGCACGCAAAATGGAATCAGGATTTTGACTTTCAAATCACTTCACACTAATGCCCTGGGGAAAGACATGAACCAACTTTTGTTACACAGATAAAGGTAAATAGCTGGGCAGTTAGAGCCTTTTAACCCTATAGGAGGAGGTTATAGACAAAAGAAAAGGCTGCAGCTTGTCAGTCACTATAGTTGGCCCCAAGCCCTGGTAAAGGTGGAGGGCTAGGTGTGGACTTAGAATCACCATCCTGTAAAATACCTACTTCCCACTGAAATGAATATATAACTTATTTTATTATACAGTATAAACAATGCAATCATATATATTTTATTTGGGAAAATAAAATTAGAAAAAAGTAACTTAATAATGTAAGCAGGCCTGGTTTATTAATCAAAATAGGCTCTATTTGCTTCAAAAGTATCTTTCTATTGGGCTTCAATTTTCAAATAGAAATTAGTATCTTTTAAAGCTAAAATTGTTCAAATGCTGTCATTACTGCTTCTTGATTGGTATACTTTTATTGCAAAGAAAAAGCTGTAAGTGATTATCTGTCAGAGATGAATCTGGTGAATACGTAGAATGATATAAGATTTCATAAACAAATTGCAGTAATTTTATTATTGCTAATGTGAGGTTTGGTATTGTCGTATGAAAAATAGGCCCATGTCTGTTTACTAATGCTAGATATTTTCTGGCTGATTTTGAATTTTATCAATTTGTTGACTGTATGATTTAGCTTCCAATTGCAAAATTTATGTTTTTTAGAGCTTGAACAACATTTTTTGAATGAGTCTGTACTCATGCAAAAACAATTGTATGATTTTCTTTGAATACAGTATCTTCAAGATTGAGGTATCAGAACTGATATGACGAATCATGAGTCGGAAATTCAAAAGAAATCTGATAAAATCAGTCAAAATGTATGACTTCATTTTCTGCTTCAGATTTTGTCAAAATTGCAATCATAAAGATAAATACCAAAAAATGGCCATTTCACAAGGGACAACCTAGTATCAAATATGGTAGATTGAATCAACTTCTTTGAATCTTCATACATGTGTTAGTAATTTAAGAAATATTTCTCAAGATCACAGCAAACTTGCATGCTTCTTTAGGTGTTGGGATTGACAGTCTTGATCACTTCTTTTAATGATTCCACCATTCTAAATAAGTGTTTAATATCCGCACCTTGTATATATGAATCACCATTGCCTGCATGTGTACCAGGATTGATTATCTAAAGAAATTATCTAAAGTTATCAAAAAAAAAAAAAGATCTTTTATCTAAAATTATCTAAAAAAAAATACCAGCTCAAGAGTTTGACATTGTTGGTCAAAAGTGACTTAAGTGACCAATAAGCTTTTTTTTAAAAAAAAGAAGGTGTTCTTAGATGGTGCATAGTGGTGTACTCATGTAAATTTTCAGGAGTGCTCGGAGACACACTCACACAGAGATGAGTAAAGAGAGAAGAATCTGTGCCCACTTGGCTGGTTGGTTGGGCAGGCTGGGGGAGCTATAGTGATATTCCTTGATCAAGAACTTCTCTATTATTGCACTATTCTTCTTCATTTCTACCTACATCTTTGAATGCTTTTTTTCATTTTCAGTACAAGAATTATTTTTTTCTTCTAATACTTACTAAGGGTGGTTTATATCAAAAAAATAATATCAGTCGTATTTAAAAATGTGCCAAGGACTGTAACACATTAACAGCCAGAAGCAAAATGACTAATGAGTCATCAGAACAAGAGACGCACAGATTTTGAATTCCGTGCATCAAAAAAACTCATACTAATCAAATTTAGTCTGTACTAAATGAAAAAGGGTATCATTTTATAATTCACACTAAATCAAATTCGTGTAATTTGAATTTGTACTGATTTAGAGGTTGATGTATTGTACCACTCATTGGAAGTAATTCTAGCTATAAGATTGAATTCCAATGCAGACAAATGCCTTGATAATAGCTGAATGTTTCAGCTCAGGACTCAGAAGTGAGTATGATTATACATAGCCTGAATTATATTCACTTCTTATACAGACTATTAATATTACTACCAATAGTGTTGATATATTTATGAAACAAAATATCCTTTGTTGTTATTCTCCAAGTCCTTCAAACTAGTTTAGAATTTTACAATGTATTATAATAGAAATTTAGCCTTATTGAATAAAATCAATTAATGATGACAAAAGGGCGATCTTTCAGAATAGGCATCCATGCTATTTTCAGCTGTTAAAACCATCGACAATATTTTCTATAGGAGGATACATACGCATAAAACAAATTGTTTTCCTTTAAGAAAATTTTTTTTCAGCATTCTCTCAGCATAGAAATCATTTATGCATATTTATTTATATATATATATATATATATATATATATATATATATATATATATATATATATCAACTCTAAATTCTTGTATTTTTTTACTCACAGTATACACTGCTCTATTTCTTTCTTTCAATGCGATAATTATGTCATTAAGAATTAAATATATGATCTGACAGAATGATTATAAATTGCATTATATAATATTGAAACACTGTTTGAAATGATTTCTCATTACTACGCAGTGAATGTATCATTTGGCCAATACAACGTTATAGAATAAACAATTGAAGAAAATGGCACTGCTACAGGAATCAAACTTGTAAACAATAGAGAAGCCACTTCAACGTAGCGTTGCTCTTACCATTGAGCTAAACAGCTTCCAGTAATGCAATGGAAAATTTATATAAGTATATTTAAAGCAAATAAAAACAAAACAATAATTAGATGAATAAATAAGTTCTCTTAATAAAAACTTTATCTTTTTAAAAAAGGATTTTCAGAAATATTCACATGTATGTATATGTATTCTAAAATTTAATTGATCTTGTGTATAAATCAACCCTTGATTCAAAAACGATCGTTGAAAATGATAAAATATGCTTCAGTAAGCAAGTAAGTCTTCTAAATGAACATATCTACCAATAAATATTCTTCCATCGAAGAAGGGCCCAACTTGAAGGGGCTGACTAAGAGATTTCTCTGCAAGGTTTATTTACTTCTTCCATTGAAGTTGGCTGAGATATATGTATTCATTGTAATCTATCTGTTTGCCCTCACAGTATCTCCAAAAGTTATCAATGAATTTCCATTAAATTTTCTGGTAGGGTGAGCTACAGAATTATTGATTGAATTTTGTGCTGGATCCAAGAATTTGTTTTCAATTAAGAGATATTTCTCTTATTCTACAGCAAAGAGTTAATAAAAAAAATGAACAATTGATAATAAAGCTGGTTTTACTTCAAAATTAATCATACTTCATTTACTTTATCATTATTAATTTTTGATTAGTTTTTACGTCTGACAACAGATTTGATCATAGCTCATGTATTTACCTATGTTGGTTGGTCTGGTTGGCCACACAATACCCCCCAAATATCTCAATGAATTTCAATGAAATATCCTAGACGGTTCGGTCATGGAGTAAAGAAGAATTAGATGAATTTTGGTGCAGACCAAGATATCTTTGCTGTTATCACCCTTGCATTGGAGCTATAAATTAACTGATTTTCATTCAGTTTTTAGTTACAGTGAGATTGACTGAGGTATGCGTTCTCTGAGCACATTTTAGTTACAATAGTTTGTTTTTTTTTTAACCAAGAAGAAGGAACTTGTTTTCACACAAAAACTCGGACTACATAAGTGTAAACTTATAGAATCTGAAATATCCATTTGGTATGATTATAACTTCTTTTGAAAAGTACTCATAATGCTTTCTCAAATGTTCATCGAAAGAATATCAGGTAAGTTCTTATGTAAGTTAAATGCAAATTTAATCTTTACTTAGCTGTAGCTTTGAAAGAAAGAAAGTCAAAATATTTTTTTGAAAGAGACAAGCAAGTGGAAAAGAGAAAGTCAGCGAAGCGAAAGGTTTTGCCTTCCTGTAAATCTATTTTTTGACTTTGAAGAAAGAAATCTTTTTTTTTCTTTAATTCATTTATTATGACTCACTTAGAGGTCATCTTTGGCAGCTACAATGTCAATTTGCCTCTTACTTGAAGAATTTATTTTATAAGCTGAAAACACATGGGCGTTTTTCTCAGCTAGATGTTTATTCCAAACAGTTACACAAAAAGATATAGCTAACCGAGGAACTCAAAATAAGGGTCCAGTTTAGCATTATACTTACATTTTTAATTGAATCCAGCTATAAACTTGAAAAGTTTTGCAATTTTCAGAAAATAATGTGATAAACATGTTACATAATATGATGTTTTGAGGTTTATGATGATTGTTGTTTTTAGATATAAGTGATAGTATTGTTATTGTTGATGTTGTTGACTTTTAGTGGAGTGCATTATTTGATTGTCTGTAATGTTCATTCTACAGGGTTTAATAAATACTTTTGTAATGTTTGCATAGGTCAATTTTATCTCTTCCTAATAATATTTGTTGCTAATATTCAATTGTCACCTGGACCTGACTTTCTTCTCATCCTAACCAAGATGAAACACTCTAGGGTAGTAACTCCAGAAAATTTGGTGGTCATAGCTTTAGTTGTGCTTGAGTTATGTGTTGTCACTCAGACAGAAAGACATTTGGTGATTAATAGTAAGATAATTATTTTCGAATAAATCAATAAATAT
Organism: Thysanoteuthis rhombus; assembly: GCA_963457665.1. Lineage (NCBI taxonomy): Eukaryota > Metazoa > Mollusca > Cephalopoda > Oegopsida > Thysanoteuthidae > Thysanoteuthis > Thysanoteuthis major. Next base: position 66,782,196 of record OY735203.1, on the reverse strand, counting down.
GTGAAACTACTCTATTATTAGCATTTATAAACCTGGAGTTATGTCACTTGAGAAATTGGATCATTATAGTATAGATTATTGGGGTGAAAATGAATGAAGACTCCCCACTATCTCTATTAAGCTTTGTTTTCAAAGTTAGAGTATTCTAAGAATATGCGAACAAAATATCTCACTATAATGTGCCATTTTTGCTGTGTTACAATAATGAACTAACAGAAATTGAATCATTATAATATAGATAAGCTGTCAAGATACCATCACCCTCACATCTATTCCTATTGATTGAAAGTAGCACAAAGCAATTGGAATTGCCTGGGGAAAAATGGCTTTCCTGATTCTCAGTGTTAGTTTATCTTCTACATACAATAGAAGTTTTAGAATAGTATTCAAAGAGGTTGTTCTGACTGTTCATCATAATAATACCAGTTGATCTGTGTGGGAAAAAATTATGGAAATTCTCTTACTATCTGAGAATAAAGTGTTTTCATAAAAGCCTTTTGTAAGCTAGAGGTGAAGAAGCTATTACCATTAATTTATATAGAAAAGTTTTTTGAATGTTTCCAGAACTAAAAAATGGTTGGGATAATATGTCAGGCTGAATCATCAGAGGTTGTGGTGGTAGGAGGATTAAGGTGTAGAATAGAGGAGAAGAGGGTGTGCACTGCCTCTGTAATGTCTTGCTACAGAATAAAACATGAGCACTTTTTGGACTTTTCACATGTTATCGGAAGAGTGAAAACATAGAATAAGGCAAACTTCCGAAAAGCTGGGTATTCGTATGTGAATTCTATTAAATGATTATTTAAAGAAAAGAAACCAAAAAATTCATTTCAGAGGAAGAGTCCTTTGTTTAGAATGGTGGCTAGGAGATATTCTTATCAGCAAACTTGTTACCTTAAAGTGGGAGAGTCCATGGTTACCAATGAAGAATCAAGAAAAATTACACTGTTTATTGTATAAATAAACTGTTGAGACATCAAAGATTAAAAGGTTTGTGCTGTGCTGGCTTAAAATCAATACCATCATCCCCACCCCACCCACTACTTGTTTTTATCGATTGAAAGAAACACGCAGTCCAGCAGCCGTTGCCAAAAAATATTATTTATTAATATTTCTCCGGACATGATTCACTGGTTTGTGTGAACCAGATTCAACATTCAATGAAATAGAAAAATTGAAGGAAATGTGTTTGAAGATCATAGTGTAAAGAATAAGTTAATTTTTGTTATTTAAAATTCAAAATGCATCCTCAATTTTGTGCTTTTTCTATTCAGTCAGCATATGTGGTTGAGGATCAGTTTTGGTGTCATCCAAAGACTAATTTTGCCATTTCTCATGTATCCTATCTCTTAATAATCAATGGAAATAAGGGCTTAGTGAAAAATATTTTTTAATAACATATGGACAGCCATCTGTTTTAATATCAACCATGTTGTTGGAGTCAGTTGACTTTGGCACAAAAAGTTTTCATGGAGCACTCATTTAGAGTATTTATTTTGCATGTTCAGATACAAAATATGACAGGTCTTTTTTGGTTTGAGAAGTGCCCCAAAAATACCTGGGTATTGACCCTAACTTACAGTGTAATGATATTGTTTGGTGACCAAATCCCTGGTCACCAGACCGGTATTTGATTTCTGGTCACCTGCCTAAGATAAGAATAATTACCTCTACCAATGAAGTTTGTCTATACTAATTCCTGAAGTTCTCTGTAGATTTCAATGACATTTTCTGGAAGGGTAGACCATGAGTCAATGAATTATTGATTAAATTTGGGGGTAGATCCAGGATATTTTTTGTTGATTTAAGATTGCAAAATTCTGCTTTTCAGATGTAATAACATAGTAATGTCAACATTACTCAACCTAAAGGAAATAATCGAGTGTTGAAATGAATCAGGGTTTGAAACGATTTGTCTGATGAATAATTGTTACAAGATTTTGTCAAGGCATAATCTGGGATCTATGACCTGATTGTTCAGTTTTTAGTGACAATGGCCTTGACAGAGAAATGTGCTCTCTGAGTGCTTTCCAGTTTCTCTAGTAATAGGTTACAGACTGGCATGCTAGCCATTAATCTTGCCTCCATTAAGTGTGTATCAAGTGTTATAGAATTACCGAACTGGAACTCTTCTCAGTGAGGAAGTTTTTGCTTGATTGAACTGCAATTCTTATGATCTCCCATTTGATATGGTATATATTGAACTTTGGCTTCCACATGAGCATAAAACCTTCAACTTTCACCAGGATTTAATAATATAATGTCTTTTTCATCCATATTTATTGTAATTTCAGTTTTTTGAGGCTGCTGGCTCCCTTTTTTTTTCCAATTTGTTTATTTCTAATTATTTTCACATTCACTGGCTTTTCAGCTTGCTTGTTGGCTACTGTATCTAAGTCACCAGTGCAAGGACTGTGAGTGAAACAAAGCTTAGAAGAATGAAATAACAGACAAATTGACTTGATTTACACTGACATTCACACATAATTTCTTCTTACTCGCTTCTTCTCTTCATGGGAGAAGCCAAGGAGGGATGTCTTCCTTGCACTCTTTTTTTCTTTATATTTCCCTCCTCTTGCGCCGCTCTTTCTCACTCTCACTACACCTTCACTTCTCTCTCTTTCAAACTCTCTTTGGAGCAAATGGCGAAAACTTACTGAAATAATGTTTCAGAGATAAAAGGAAACGATTCTTCCAGAAAAGTTTCAGCCGTAGCCTTGCAATCATGTATAAAAACAAATCATCTTTCACGTAGCAGGAAACTGCCTTCAAGCATTGAAACATTCCAATGGAACTCTTGCCAAGGGACAACCTGTGAAGAAAACAGATGAAAAAAAATTCACCCTTTTGAGGTCAAATACTGGACAATTATTGTCTGATTTTTGGCACAATAACACCAGTAGCAACTTGATAGAATTGTATAATCGAATAACATTCATGAAAAAATTGCCAGCAAGGAGATTCAGAATTGTCTAGGAAAATGTCTTTCCTCATTCTCAGTTCACAAATTCATAAAGGTTAAATCAAGGGGAATATCTTCTGATTAATGTTACATCCCTTGCATTTTTAGGTAATTTGGAGGAAAAAAATTCAGTTCACAAAATAATTCAGTTTTTTAAAATCCTTTTCATGGGAGAGTTCCACTGTGTTTAAGAGCGGTTTCAAGTGGTTCTAGAATTTAAGAGTTTATTGTGTTTCATCTACTTATCTCTCGTGTACTAATTAATGTTTTAGTCATTTAATATTTCATTTATTTTTTGTCATTTTGAGTAGGTTTAGTGGTTCCACCATAATATATTTCAGTTAATCCACATTATTCTTAGATATATGAGAGACTCTTGTTTACTCTCATTGGATCTAAAGTCTCCTTTTCTCTAACCTATCCAATATCAGTGTATCTTAAGAGTTGGGCAATTATATATGTTGAAGTGGTGTAAATTAAGTCCACATGTATGCTTATTTCATATTGAAGTATTAAATCAAGGGGAACAACTTCTGAATAAAGGTACTTCTTTGCACTTTTTTGTCATTTTTTTTTGTTTTTAATATTTATTTCATTAGAAAATTCCACTTTTCTTCAAATTCTATAGATGAATAGTTTCACTGTGTTCGGGGGCAGTTTGGAAATTTAAAAGTTAACTAATGTTGGTTCAGCTCCTGTGTGCAAAAAAAGTTTCACAAAAGTATTCCAATAACAGGATGTGTTTTTCACATTAATAATTTATTTTGTGTTTTTTTTGTTCAGTTTTATTGGATGAAGTATTATATATCATTGTTATTTTTTTACCAAATAGTAAAATTAAGATGAATGTAAAAAGAAGTCAAAAAATAAAACATAATAGGAATCAAGGAGTGAAATTGTACTTGACTCATTTTCCCAAACAGAAAAGAAATTGACTTACCACTGTTTACTTATAAAATAGTTTGTATTGTAGAAAGATTCATTGATATATTTGAATTTCTATTAGATGACTTTTTTTAGATATATATATATATATATATATATATATATATATATATGTACATATATGTTTATAAAGAGATGTACATAGAAAATTCAGTTCTTCGCAGTGACTCTGCTACTCTGGAAAGGTGTTGCCTCATTCCTTATTGCATGGGATAATATTTTTCCAGGTGTAGTAGATGCTCTGACCCCTGGAATAAAACTCGGATTCACCGCAAACTGAATTTTCTATGTATTGAAATGATTTTCCCACAATTCCATACATCCCTGGAATGCTCCTAGGGTGATGGTCTTGAGCACCTACTGCGATTCTTTCTGGATCTCCTCAATCTAGTCGGAATTTCAGCTTGGGAAACAAGGAAAAGTCCCAGGGTCAAGGTCAGGTGAAAGGGTGGCAGAAAGCTCCCTTGCCTGAATTACTGGAACTTTTTGGTAGCACTTTCTAATATATATCAGTATCATTTGAAAGCATAACATGAAAATATCAATATCATTTGCTAATGAAACAGAATATATCTATATCATTTGCTCGTGGAACATAGATTATGTGAATATCTTTTGCTAGTAGAACATTGAATACTTGTACATCAATGCCATTTGATGGCAAAATATAGGAATATCAATATCATTTGCTGATGAAATAGAATATATCTGTATCATTTGCAATTGGGACATCTAATACTTGTACATCAATGTCATTTGCCTATGAAACATAGAATATATCAATAATAGCATAGTTCCCATGAAAAATTACGAGATTACTTATTTATGGATTGGCTCTTTTGCCTAGGGTCAGAGTATGTGTATATGTATGCTCATTAGATAGTGTTACATACAATATATGTATATATCATAATCATCATCATCATCAGCCATTATGTCCACAGCTGGACAAAGGCTGACCCTGTCTCCTTCCATGAAGACTGTGATAGTGCTAACCTCTTCCTTGTCTTACCGGCAAACCTTCGTATCTCCTCACTCCATTTTGTGTCTGTTTTTTCCTACTACGTTTAGCCTTTTGCTCCATC
>OY735203.1:66484704-66772204 GCA_963457665.1 Thysanoteuthis rhombus | reverse complement strand
TATCATCAGAGGATCATTGGAAGAATATTATTACTTCAAGTGGGTCATATTTTGATTAAATATTTACCATTATTTCTTGTTTACATTATCTTTCGTCTTACTATTTTAGAAATGACATTTCATATGAAACAAGCTAATGTATCAAAGATATTTGGAAAGTTTTACAAGCCTTTCCATTCTCTTTCATGAATCTATGTTTAAGAGCAAATTTAATTGGACTCGATTTTTTGACCTTTCAGTTCTCTTTATTTGCCAGTTTTCTTTTCTGTGAGCAAACTAGCCCCACCAATGTTTGAATCTTGAAAGATTTTTAAAGTTTCAATCTTTAGAAAGAACTAAAAATATCAGGAATTATTTTTGTTATGTTTTTTACTTGAGGTTCTCAAGGCATTACAATCCATAATAGAAACCAAAATTGAGCATCTTTATTTAGGTAACTGAAATGACCTTTGATATTTTTTGGCAAACTCACTTCACGTTTTGTAACTCAATCAGTCGAAGAATTGTAGATGTTCTACTTTTTTATTTTTTAGTTGGGTGTACAATTTATCAGGTTGCAATGAAAGTTCTGTCTGGGTTTTCTTTTGTACTGATAGTTGCAACAAATCCTGCTGTTACTGTCAGGGAATTTGGCAAACAATTCAATGCTAACCATATAATAGTTCATTGCACTTCACTTTGAAGAAGCAGCGATAAGTGTCAAAGGTCGGAAGATGGGTCCTGCACGACTTGTCCCTAAGGAATCACCAGCTGGATGCTAATTGTTGTGAGTCACTGCATTCTTGGCAGCTCCAGGTGCCTTTTTTGGACTTTGTTGTTTCTGGAAATTAGAAATGGATCCGTTTTCATGATATTAAGCGCCGTTGTCAGTGGCTCAGTTATGATAATAAACCTGTTCCTCAGTTGAGAAATGACCTTCATTCAAAGAAGATATTGTTGCTTATTTACTGAGATATGCTTGGAATCATCCACTTTAAAATTTTAAACGATGACCAAACAATCACAGTAAAGTTTACTTCAAACAATTTTTTTGACATTTGAAACAACTTTAGACTGAAAACACCCATTGTTACTGAACAGAAAAGTGGTCAATCTTCGTCACGAAAATATAGGTCCTGATACCAATCAACTGGCCAAACATCTCATTGGGGGATTTAGCTGAGAAAAAATTATTCATCCATCATGCTATCCAGACTTCAAACTGACTATAATTTGTTCGGAAGTTTGCAAAACCACTTTGATGGACGAAGAATCACTTCAAGAGAAGATGTTGAAAATCAGTTAGCCTTTTATTTCAGGTCAAAATTGAATAATAAAATCTGGTATTGAAAAAACTTCTTGATAGAAGGAATAAGGTTATCAAAAGTGAATGAGAGTATATCAATGACCGGCCATCACAGTCAACAATTGAACAATCATAGGTTCAATATTTGAAATCATGTGAAAAAAAATTCCATCAGAAAATAAATATGGTCCAAATAAATTCTATTTATGACATTACTGGCATTTTTCACTAGAAAACATCTGAAATAGAGTAAACAAAAACATCTAGAAACATCTAGGTTGTAGAGAAGCTAGATATTGTTAATAAACCCATCAGAATAAGGTTCCAAAAAAGTCACAAAGACTTTTTTCCCCCAAATCAGAATAAACATTTTAGAAGAGGTGTAGTGGAGCTTTGATGCCATTTTTTAAGTCTGTAGACAAAACGATATAGCCAGGAGTTCTGGGACACACAAACCATCACATGCAAACATTAAAAAAAAAGGATAGAACCCTTTGTCATCTATGATGGCTATGGTTGTTCAGTGAAGCATATCTCTAATCACCTCTGTTTTTGTGTTTCCAAATAAATTGTAAGATCGGAGAGAACAATCTAATTATTCCACACTCTGTATGCAAAGCACGATTTGTCTGACTTCCATTAACTTTTTTTTTCATCAAGAGAAGTCAAACCACAGCTTAGAAGCCTTATGCAGCTCTTTGACAATCAACGTGCGGCTCGTGGAAATATCTTGGCTGAGATGCTTTCTTCACAGTCAATGTTATAGTAAACGAGAGAAAAAAATTCCTGTATAATTATTTACCAGGCATAAACTGCATCCCCACAGGATTTAAACTCACGGTCCGGGTTAATTATCTTGGAAAAAAAGAATTGATAAAATAGATAGATGGAAATCAGATAGTGTTTAATTGAATAATCATGTTCATCCCTTTTTATGTAGGAGTTTGTTTGTTTATGTGTTTGTGGTTCCTACTCTCCTGGCTTTACTGTTTTGTTTACAAACTTCAAAATTGGCATCAGTACTCCACTAGACACCTTCTGAAAATTATTTTTAAGCTTTTCTGACCTTTCGGTGTGGCTTTCTTCTCATGGGTTTGTTAATAACACCTAGATTCTCCAGAATCAAGATGTTTTTTAATCTATTTTAGATTTTTTCCCGTGAAAAATGCCAGTGTTGTCGTAGAGTTCAATCTGGCCATATTTATTCTTCAATGGAATTTTTTTAATTCAATTTGTTTTCAAAAAGAGATATTTGTGACTCTTAGAGTTTTTTTTATTATCTCAGAAAATTTTACAGGTACGTAAAGACCATTCAAGATAAACAATCATTGTTCATTTTACTCTCGGCTCCTCTCTAAGAATGATACCAAAAGACTCAGCAGCCAACAAAGAGTCACTCTTCCTACTTATTCTCCTCTCCTTTCTATGAACAATATGAAGTTCTCACTCCAACAACGAAAACATGAATTCTCCGTGTTACTCTCCCATCCTCTCAATGAATGATACGAAGTCCCCACAGCTAATTTTCAACAGCATGCAGGTCATTCAACTGAAAAAGCAGATTTAAAAAATGTGTCCGTTTTAGCACAAATTTACTTCGTAAATATTTGTTTTGGTGGCGATTTTTGAAAACTAATTTGTTGAAAACCTTTCCCGAGGTACACACAGAAAATTTCATTGTATGATCTAGATATTTCTAGATGTTTTTTTTTCTCTGTTTTCCAGTTGAAATAGTATCTACGTTTTCTAGAATGCAAAGGTTTCTAGAATTTTTTTTCCTCTATTCTAAATGTTTTCCTGTGGAAAACGCAAGTGATGTCATGAAAAGAATTTATCCTGACCATATTTATTCTTGGATGGAATTTTTTTTTACACGACTTCAAATTTTGACGCTACGTTTGTTCAATTATTAAATACGATGTCGAGTATTTTTTTTATTTTAAATAGTTTAAATACAAGATGTTGGAAAGACAGTCACATCCTTTTTTAAATACCCAGTATTTCTGTCAGTATACCTCTACACCAGTGATTCTCAAAGTGGACAATAATGCCCTGTTGGGGGTGCTGGATGACTCAAGGGGGTTGGGAGGCAATGGGGCGGTAGGGGAGGCATTAGAAGGGAATATGGTGTTGGGGGATAGTAGGGGGCATTAGAATACAAGGGGCAATGAGGGATGTTACTTGCAGAGAATAAGAATCGATAACTCCTATGCATAAATTTATATGTCTGAAAATCTAATTATACAGTTGTGATGTTTGATGTTCAAATATTTTCTGATTTAAAGAATTATATTTATTCATTTAAATGATTTAATCAAAACTAAATTAGCATAAATTCGTTGTGAAACAGAAAACTTACCATCTATCTATGGTCATGTGCAATAATCATGCTGAGAATAAGAACATAACTGTCAAGATAGAAGATGCAAAACTCGGCAAGGTAGACCACTACATCTACCGAGGACAACGAATCTCCATGGATCCTCAAAAGAGGAGGAAATCAAGCGAAGAATCACTTAGGGATGGCAAGCCTTCGGCAGAGCAAGCTCAGCTTTCAAAAACCATATGATCTCAATAATCCTATAAAGAAGAGTATATAACCAATGCATTCTCCCAATAGTCACTTATGGAGCTGAAACATGAAACCTAACCAAGAGACAGACCTACAAGCTGAGAAGTATACAACGTGCGCATGAGAGAATCATGCCAACCTTACATGGACAGATCACAACACAGCACACTATATAAGGAAGAAAACGGGTGTCTGTGACATCATAGAAACTATTAAAAAACTCAAATGGCAATGGGCAGGCCATGTTGCAAGAATGGCGGACAACCAATGGACATCACGTCTCACAACATGGATCCCCAGAGATCACATAAGAAACCGAAGCCAATAGAACACAAAATAGAGAGATGAACTCAACAAATTCAGGAAATACTGGCTCCGCGACACCCATGATAGAGAATTGTGGCGAATCCTGGGGAAGGTTTATGTCCAACGACAGACGTTAAAAGACTGATGATGATGATGATGAAAATCGGTTTTTCCGACACACAACTTAATGTGTGGGGGGTATCAAAACTTTTAACTGACTTTACGGGGGGGGGGGGCTGATGAAATACTTGCTCTAAAAGGTATGAATCTATTGAATAACTGTAAATTGCAATTCTTATTTTTATTTTTGTGTGTATCTGTTTATATGTTTGTGTGTTCCATTGCTTTTTAAACAAAATCATTTTTAGTAATTATAGTTTAGACAAACTGAGTTTTAGCACGGACGAAGGTTGTAGACATTCTAGGTTTAGTTTATGATGTTAATGACCCGACCCTGTAGTATCTGAAAGTAGGCCCAGCCTATCCTACTCAAAAACCACAGGAATTTCAGAAACATGGTCTTGAGTCAACCCTTTCAATGCGTAAGCTGCTTCACTTTCAGATGCCCGGTATCTAAGCTCTAAGAGGGGAAAAAAAATGAATTCAAAAAATGTTTTGTTCATTGACTACTAAAATTCATTTCATCTTTACAGTTGCTTTCTTAGTGGGCAGAGGCTGGGGTACAAATTGAGTCACTTGACATCAAATGAGTTTACAGCATAGTAAAATGGCACCCAGCCTAAAATTTGGCTTCAGGGTCAAAGGGAAAGTCTGTTTTTATTTGCAGTTTTCTAAACCAGTGGATGGGGAAATACATGAGAATGTTGAGGTTCACCTGCCTTATATTACAAACTACACTATAACAAACCGCATTGTATCGAACCTCTGTATTAACATCGTGGGACATGTTTACATATGCCTATTGAAGTGTACAAGGATATGCGTGTGTATTTTGAGTTGTGTTATTTGTGTGCGTAGCTTGTAAGTCGAATCTACTACGATCTGGAGTACTTAATATCACATCACAAACTTTAAAATGTCACCTGACAGTCTGTCTGTTTGGATTATCTGGAAGGAAATTTTTCCTCCTCGTTTTTCTGCATCCGAATCCATCCCCGACTGCCAGCAAGTCACCGAACCGACCACTCAGTATCGACTCCCCAATAAATTACTTTCATTCTATTAAGTGAAGGTGACAAGGTGGAAATAGACACGTGAAACGGCCATTACTTGATAACCGATCAGATTTTCTTCTTAATATCCTACCATGTCCAGTAAATTCATTATTCCATCGGAATGGAATAAATCGCCAAACATCAAACATTTTTCTTTATATGTTATATCTATGCACTATTTATACATCTATATATCAAGGGAAGACTCTACTTCTGGAGAGTAGGGGAGGGCTCTAATTACTTCATAGCTTGAGAACTATCAAAATGGACATTTCATTTTGTTTGTTGTATAGACGTAGAAAAAATTGATAAGATGGTTATGATGATTGACAGTGTAGAAATGGGAAAAAATGTTAGTTACATTGCAAAATTCCTTTATCATTATTAATATTATTATTATCATCATCATCATCATTATTATTAATACCTGAGGAGACTTATTGTCACTCAGCCTTCAGCAGTGACCACTGGGCAATCGGTGAGAAACTGTAAACCGCAGTATTACTGCAACTTATGAGTATTTGGAGAGAAGGGCTGGAGACTTGAGGAGACTTGCTGTCACTCAAACTCCAGTGGTTACCACCAGGCTACTAATGATAATAATAATATAAAAAAAACCTGATGCATTTCGTTTGCGCAGACAAACTTCTTCGGAGGTTTGAGCCAACTGCACATTTTAAAAAACAAGTTGGTGTTTGTTGAGAAGTCCTGAAAAAGAGACCCCCCCACCCTACCTCTGGATGCAAGTTGAAGACGAGGTCAGAAGGAGGTTCAGCCTAACAGTGGGGGAGTGGAGAAGAGGTGAATCTGTGGTTGTAATATGTTACATCTAAATGCGTTTGGGTCTGGTTCTTGAGTAGCTGTTGACTGGTGGTCATATTATAGGGCTGTTGTTAGAATCCGCATTTGTTCATAGGTGTGGATGTGTGTAAAGTTGTGTGCATTATTAAACTGGAACAGGATTTGTTCATAGGTGTGGATGTGTGTAAAGTTGTGTGCATTATTAAACAGGAAGGGTTTAAGCAGTAAAATGAGTCAATATCTCTTCTCCAAAAATTCATTTATGCATTTCTTAGAAAGCTTAGTTTATCGACAATGTATTACTGAATGCCCTGTAATATAAACTAAAAGAGAAGATAATGATCATAAATGTAATAATACCAGAGCTGGTTGAAGCTTATGCAGAGCGTGTAGCATTTATAAAGGGACCCTAAATTTAAAAAAATACTCATAAATATTGAAACACATAAATTTTTTATTTGTACCATTGTACTTTTTTTTGTATATACATTACTTTGTTGAAATAATAATTCCAATTAAAGGTGATGATTGGCTGAAATCACAAATGTCAAACAACCAATCACTCATAAAAGTTGAAGGCAGTATCATACTATTGTTGGAAAATGTGGTTGTACACTGCATGGATTTTGGATGAAACAATTGTCCTCAAGTGGTATTTGTTGCCGGAAAAAAACATTTGTCTATTTTCATGGCTTAATTAAGGTTGAGCTCTTTCTTAGGAACACAATATATGTTATCTACATCCTAATCAAGTCCGTTCACAGCCTTTGGTCAACAGAGAATGCTGAAGGACAAACCAGCAGTTGTCACCTTAACCCGGAAAGGAAACGTCAATCACTTTCTGTCAAACCCCAGCCAACTTTCCAGTCCTCTTTCCGTTTTCCTCGCTTTGTACCTTGTGTGTACCGTGTTGCATTTTCTGACATCATTTATAAGCCACAGAACCCCGGAGTTGAGAGAAAGAGAAATAAACAAGACACTAAATTGTAGCTGCAGCATCTTCTTCCTTATCGTCTCTGCTTCTTTTTGCCTTTACTGCGGATGCGCAAATCACGGGTCCTGCCTTTTAGCTACTGCGTCATTTCCATCGGCAGCTCATTACGCAACACTATAAATGATAGATTAAGTGCAGAATCACTTAATCTGAATCAGTAGCTTGCAAACATTTAGCACGGGGACTCTGAAATTGTAGGACCTTTAGCATAAGCTACTTTTGCTACATAGTTACTTTTTTTTTTCATTCAAATGGAGGAAACAAGTATTAGCAGTGAACATACCTCGACAAATGAATGAATTCAAAGAATATTTCAGACAATTGAACTCTTTCTTGTTGTTTGTGTTGTTAACATGACATTTCAGTTGATTCATTCTATGGCCTTCTTCAGGGGTACCATCTGAATGTGATGGTGGTAAACAGAATTTCTCTAGGCTTAAGAGAGAAGAAAAAAAGATATCAGCTGAATCCAACATTGTGGCATTGCTACCATAGGAATAATTCTGTTTACCTACATCACATTCAGATATTACACTAAGAGGAGGCCGTAGAATGGATAGGCCAAAATCCAAAAAGATTGGAACACTGCAATCATAATGGTATTATATAAGAAGGGGAACCAGAAAGATCTAAATAACCACTGGCCAATAAGCTTTCGAATGATGATGATGATGACATTTATCTCTTATCTATGTTTTTTTTTTCATTTGATGGCTCCACACTTGGAAGAACCTGCACTCTATTATTGTATAGCCTTGCACTGCTGATGAAATAAAAATCTCTCTTTTAGATGGTTCCATTGATTGCCCATAAATCAGGCCAGCAAACATGTATTAAATCCTAGTTTACTCCTTGTGTTTGGACATCAGCAAGGAAATAGCCATCAGGCACAATCAGGAGGTATATTATTCTTACCCAAATAGGGCGAACATCTCATAAAATTGAATTGGAAAAGAAATGATGGCTCATGAGAGGGGGGCATGTACGGACAAGATTATTGGCTTTGCTTTTTCTTCTTCTTTAATCAAAGGAAGATCATGGCAGATAAGATATCAGGATGTAAAAAGCAACCGTTTTATTGGAATAGGAAAATGTGATTCATGTATATAAAACATGTGACCTGACTACATGCTCTTCCCTCATTTAACCACTTTGTGGTAACTTAACATGATAAACAAGGTCCTTAGTTGAGAGAAAGATGTTTATTTATCATTTACCGTTCTGACAGGCCCACACATTCACACACGCTGATAGGTGTTGCACTACTCTGTCTACCTTGGTACTAAAGAGCTTGATCCTTCATCAGCAATAGAGAAGCCGACATAGAGCTGATATGCCCTCTGTAGGGTAAATTCACAGACAAGGGGAGATAACTATCATTCAATGCTCTCATAAGAGGGACCAGGACAAGTTGTTACAGGCATGTCTAACCATGACATTCAGTGGTTAAGCCACACTGTTGAAAATACATTAAAAAATACTCGAAAATCATCAATATTTTCACTGACAAAAGTCTTTAGTGACATTGACTTGAAGTTGATATTTATGACTTTTGTTTTTTGGAGTCATATCTCCTTGTGATCAGGGTAAACATCTCATAAAACTGAATTGGAAGAGAATTGACAGCGTTTGGAAGATAAATGGACAAGATTATTAGCTTTGGTTTTGGAAGATAAACAGAAGCAAAAAATCTTCCACATTTATTTTCTTGTTTAATCAAAAGGAGATCACGTCAGATAAAATAATACGTCAGGATGTAAAAGTTTTATTGTCATTGCAGAATGTGTCTCCATTTTTTTTCATTGGGATTATGATAAAGAGTGACTTCCCTTAGTGGACAAATAGATAAATCACTCAATAGAAACCGTCATGCAACCAATGTCTTTTGGAAGCATGTCACGATGGGGGTGATTAGTTGAAAAATTCAAAAAATAGTTGATCACATTTTGTTGGGCAGTGATCTCTAAAAAAGTCCAAATTTGAAAAAAAGACAAAACAAGCTTGAATGCCACTAGACACATAACTAAGGAACTAATTTAGCATCAACTTACAGTGCAAATGGAATCCTTCCCTTTAAAAACCTAGTTAGAGGAGAAATTTAAAAAAAAACATTTTTTTTTTTTTCGATATGGTAAGGAGTAACTGCTTATATTTTCAGCACTCTTGCTTCATTAGTACGGCCTATATGAATGATACATGTATACTCAGCCAGCCAGCCCAACTTGGAAACTGAAGAAACCTACATTGACAGTTTTGGTTGCCAGTTTCAGAGATGTATTCATGAGTAAGACATTCTTTCTTTTGTATCTAAAAGTAGACCCAAAAATTTGGCGAAGAGAGATGCAAAGGCTTCGAAAATCAAACATTTTTCTGTGGATGTCCTCTGCTCATCAAACATAACCCAATGCAACCCATGTTCAACCAGGATCATCTCATCAATTTCTGCTGTGCTCTAAAAGGCCTTGTAGAGCAAAGCAGAAGTTATCAATTCAAAATGCCTTGACTCAGCCTATACCACACAGTTGAATCTCATTGCTCCAACTAGTCAGATATGCCTCTGCTGCTCACAAATAATTCACTTATTTTTTGGTGATTTTTTTTCTAGGCCAAATGATACGTTCACCGTGAAGTAACAGCTCATTTCAAATTGAGTTTCAGTATAATATAATGCAATTTATAATTATATTTGTTTTTCTCTTTTTTTAAAATCTTTTAGAAGAACAATCTGATGTAAGCAATTTGCGACTGACATTTTTCAAACGAAATGGTCGAAGGCAGTTTTGAAAAAAAAAATGTAATATCCATACCTCACATGAATGAATCACCGTAGCCTACGCATGTACCAGAATTAATTATTTGTATAATCATCTTTAAAAAATGGATCTTTTATCTAAAATTATCTTTAAAAAGAATTACCAGTGCAAGATTTGGGTATCCCTGTCCAAAATGACCATTGACACCCCCACTTCTAGAAAAAAAAAAATTCGTAGATGGTGCTTAGTTATGTACTCATGTGGAAATGTGAGCGGGTGTTCCCAGACACACGCACACACACACACACACACACACACACACACTCATATAGACGTAGACGAGCAAACAGTTGAGAATCTGTGGCCTACTTGGCTGGTTGGGTGGGTCATTTGTGGGGCTACAGTGATTCAATATCCATCATATCACAAACAAGAAGAAATGCTATCATTACTTTTGAAATTATTGCTGAAATAATATATATAAGAATATTCTGGTACACGCATGGGCTACGGTGATTCATTAATGTGAGGTATGGATATTTTTAAAGTCGTTAATGCATTTCGTCTTGTTTGTGATATGATTGATATTTTAAACTTTTGTTCTTTGGAGCCATATCTTCTTATGATCAGGGCAAACATCTCATAAAATTGAATTGTAAGAGAAATGACAGCGTTTGGAAGATAAATGGAGAAGATTATAGGTTTTGGTCTTTCTTATTTAAGCCAGAATAGATCAGATCAGATAAACGGAGAAGTCGATTTGTAAAAAGGGAACCATTCTATTGTCATTGCAGAATGTGATTCCATTTTTATAGGGATTATTATTGAAGGTTACTTCCCAGTGAACAAATTAGATACGTATTCATTTGAAAGGCATTCTCACTTTTGTACACGAAAATAGTTAGAAAATTCTGCAAAAACAGGAGCAAGTGAAGAATCTTCTCAAAGAAACAAATTTCCATTCCCTGGAAGACTGCAAAAGAGTTGTTCTTTAACAAACTAAGTAAAACAGCTAGGAGAATGGAAATAATGAAGTTGCCTGAAGGATAACAGAAGATAGTTGAACAAAATAGTGAATATGTTGTTGAATGAAGCTTATTGTCTTTTGTTTTTATTTTTATACCGAAGGAACATTTTGTGGAACTCAATATTATTAGCAGAAAAATTAACACTTAATAATAGTGTCCAAAATATTATGGCATTACTTGCTATATGTGTGTGTATGTGTACCAAGGATTTGATTGCAGCCAAACTCTTTACAGAATTCGATTGATTAAGGTATTCCAACTTGATATTTTTCCTCATCTCTGGCATGAAGAAAAACCCCAATGAATAAGATAGTTTTCTTTTGGGGCCAGAAACGAACATTTGATAAAGACTCATTACATACTACACAGGAGAAGAACCCTGGTTTTCTTACTGTTTGTGGTTAGATGGCATTAGGAGCATTTAGTTTTAAGTAATTTTATTAAATTTCATTCAGAAAAATCTTATGACAGCTGTATCAGTATGTTTCACACTTTTTAGTGATCACTGCCCAACAAAAGGCGAGAAAAGTAACTCTTTTTCCCAATTGATCACCCCCAATACAGCATGCTGCCAAAAGACATGGGTCATGTGATGGTTTCTATTGAGTGACTACCCAGACCTGATTATATCTATTGATTATAAGATTAAAGATAGAATGAAATATCTAACATTTTCAGCATATTCAAGTTTAAGCGGCAATTAGTCCTTTGCTGCATGGGTATCAAATCTCTTCTGTCTTCACATGGACTTCCATCTTTGACAAATTAGAATTTGACAGTTTGAAATTTGCTAAATTAAAGTGGAAGTGCTTGAAATTTTTAGCCAAATTACTTTTGGGGGGAGTATTTTTGACCTGGAAGGGTCCATTTTTGGTGTTTTTCAGGTGTGTTTTTTTTTCTTTTAATTCATCATTTTTTGGTAATCAAACCAGTACAAAAATATTCTTTGAGTTGGTAACACCAAGTTTCAGTCTCGGTACATTTTTTATCTGCTAACACCCATGATTGCTTTAGTGCTTAGTAAAAACCTTCAAGTGCTTTTCTGTGAACAACTTCTTCATTCGTAACATTCACTGTTTTGTTTTTATCCTTTCAAGATTCCTGGAACATTTATATCCCAAGGTTCTTATGATATATATGTTCCATAGATCTCTTTTAGAAGTCTACCAAGTCATTTTAATTCAGGCGTCAAGTACCTTAATAGGTCAGCCTTGATAGAATTATATAAGTGCAAGTTCTGCAGTCTTCTACCTCAAGACATTTCTATCTTGTTCACAAGCAAAGGAAACTGCTCACCTTCTTTGAATAAATTCCTAATCCTGAAATTTGATTTAAAATTATTTGCTGCTTTTGTTATTAAAGAAGGTAAGTAATTGAATGAAAAATCATCCCTCTGACTACACCCCCCCACACACACACAAAAAAAACTTGAAAAAATTATGAAATAATTGAACATCTCCCCTAGTACACAAAACAGCGTATTTTTCATTTTTTTATGCATGCAGAATCAGCTTGCTGTTGGTAACGGTAAAAGCTTTCTTAATCATGTTCAGTGCACTAAGAAAAAGCTTTTAGCTTTATTAATTTTTGATTGAAACATGGAACCTAACCAAGAGACTGACCTACAAACAGAGAAGCATGCAATGTGCACCTGAAAGAATCGTGCACAACCTCACATAGAGAGATCACAAGACTGCACAATATATTATGGAAAGACAGGAGTGTGAGACATCATAGAATCCATTAGAAAACTCAAATGGCAATGGGCTGGTCATGTTGCAAGAATGGCAGACAACTGATTATCATCATAATTTACAACATGGATCCCCTGAGCGTAACTAAGTCTGGCAGAATATAAGATAGACAGAGGAACCAAACAAGTTCAGAGAGTATTGGCTCCATGATGACAGAGAGGTCTGGCAAATCCTGGGAAAGATCTATGTCCAGCAGCAGATGATAAAAGGATAATGATGATGATGATGATGATGGCACATACAATCCATACCTATTGAGCTAGAGTGCTAAAAATTCAAAAATTTACTCCTTATTATGTTTAGAAAAAAAACGTTTGTTTTTTTCTCCCCCAAATCCCCCTTCAATAGGTTTTTAAGGGGGTCAATTTACTATGTATGATTATGTTAAATTGGTTCCTTAGTTTGTGTCAGGCAGCATTCATGCTTGTTTTTTGAAAATTCAGACATTTTGCGTGAAGGTTTCTATTGAGTGAGTGATCAGTATTGTATAGTATTTTGCAAAATGCTTCATTGCATGTAAGATAGATTCTGTACAATAATTTGTGGCAGCCATGTTTTTTCAGAAGTGAAATGGTTAGTAGTAATCTATTTGGAAATCAGTCTCTAACTTTTCCTGAGAAGAATGGCCTGACTGTGCACTCATTATAACATAGAGAAGAAACTCCTGGAGTTCTGATTGATTATTACTTATCTTTTACCTGGTGACATTTACTTGAAATCCTCGAAGGATACCAAACGAGGAATGGCTAGATGGTGCAGCTGTCTCATGATACTGATAGTTCGCATTTTCAAATGTTTTATCTAATTCTTGTTACCTTTTCTAATTCTGTTGGAAGAGGTATTTCTATTCACTTACATCTGTCTGTTTGTTTATCAACATAATATATATCCAAATATTCTCAATGAATTTCAATTATATTCTGTGGAATGATCGGCCATGAAATGAAAGAGAATTGGTAAAATTTGGGGGCAGATCCAGGAACTTATTAATTGATTTTCATTCAGTCTGTGGTGACTATTTTAAAAGTTTTTTTAGATAATGATTTTTGAGTAAATTATTTGAAGATTAAAGAATTATTTGATTAGGACAGAAATAGTTGCTTGAATGATGGCTGAAGATAATAGAACCAAATAGTAAATATGTTTTTCGATCACTTCCATAATTATTGTGCTAAGGGGCAGGTTGGCAACGTTTCTTGTTCCTACCTCCGAGTAATAATCAATTTTTCCATTGTCATGGTGAAGAAAGAAACGAAAGAGAGAGATGAAGAAAGGAAGGGAAGATGAATAATGAGATATTCTTTTGTTATAAGGGAAGGGAAGAAAAGAAAGAAACTGACACAAAGAGGGAGAAGGAAGTAGAGAAAGTGAGACCGGTTTGCTCTGATCACATTTTTGAGGGAAGTTGTTTTTTGACCTGACATCCTGCAATGATAATTTTCTCTAAATTGTTTTTTTTTTTAATTTTTATTTACTTCAGCTTATATTCTGAACACACATTTATTTTGTACCTGGCTTCATGTTCCAACCACACTTTTTTTTAAAGTTGGGTTAAAAAAAAAATTGAACATTCTTTCTCTCTTATATGTATCAAAACATAGGAGACATCTTTTTTTTATTGATCAAAAGTGAGAGGAAATTTCTTTCTTGTTTCCAGCATCAAAATTAGATTGTTTTATTTTTACCTTGCCACTTCATACTTCGATTGCACTTAGGTGGACATTGGGATCAAAAGTGAGAGGGACATTTGTCCCCTTTAGGATTAAAAAAAGAAACATTTTTTTTACTTTTCAATGATCAATAGTGAGGGGAACATTTCCCCTTTCAGGTGTCAAATGGAGGTGAAAATTTGTTTTCACTTTCAGGGGTCAAAAGTTTGGGGAACATCTCTTTTCTTGTAGAGATTAAATGTATGAGGAACATTTTTTTTTTTTTTGCTTTAGTTGGCTTTTTAAATACCAGTGTCAATAAATATTTTTTTTGCTGTGAGAATGTGGTCTTTTTTTTAATGTCACAAAAATTGAAAAAAAAACCCCTAACTTTTTGTACTGTCTCTTTTAAATTTGCCACACACATGAGACATGTACTATGAGTAAAGGAAGTGGTCACAATAAGAATGAAAAAAAAAAAAAGAAACTTCAGTAAAACAAAAAAATTAGCAATAGTCTTTGATATCTCATTGAAATTCATTTGAAATTTATATCATTGGAAAGTGTGCTGTGGGGAGAAAAAGTCACTGGAAAATTTTGGGTCAAGATTTGGTTAACCCTTAAATACTGAAAATTGTATTCTAATTTTTGTTTTCAGAGAAATTACATGTGCTTTCAATCAATAAGACCTTTGTTATTTTTAATTGTGAGGGGGAGAAGTCTGCTTACAATGTAAATATAATACAGAACTGGACCCTCACTTTTCAAAAATATACAGTTCATACAATGGTTCATACAAATTCATGAAGTATCTTCTTTTTTTATGTATTTGACCTTTGCAAACCTTTTTAAAAGAAAATAAAGGAAGAGAAAAGGTGTTCAATTTAATCTTTAATTTTTCATATGAAGTAATTATTTATTCCTGCCTTCTTTTGTATAACTATCTGCAGGAACAGTCAGGGCCAGATTTAAGGTGATTGTGGGCCCTGGGCACTTATGAAATTTGGGTTTCTTTAATGATTCAAATATTTTTTTTCAACGATATACATTGTAGACCAGTTATAACGTGACAATATAAAGCAGAATTGCTTATAACACAATTTGAGGATGGGCCCCAATTTTCAAAACATTAAATTTGGTTCTCGAAATGATAGTTAAATACAAAAATTGAAAGACCCCCAATAAATATTATACAATGTTAAATTCATCCATCACTAATACAGACATATTGAAACTAGAGGCCTATCAGGTTGGTCAGTATTGCTAGCTCAATAAATATTTTCCGCACTAGTTTGACTACCAAAAAAAATACTAAAAAACATCAAAAACATGCCAAACACTGGGGGCGTGGTCAGTGTCTAATCCAAACCCCATACATAGACTATACATTTTTAACCCTAACCGATGATCTAGAGATCATTTTTTCTGAATTGTTCCTATATTTGGAGTAGGTGTTGGAATAAGACTTGGGTTAAAAGATTTTACAGTCAAGTCAGACTGTCATTCATGGAGACCTCACAGTGAACTCTCAACCAGGGTTGCCAGATATCTTTTGCTGTAAAAGACCAAATTTGTATGCTCTTAGGTCCAAATTACGTAGCTTCAGTACCAAAATAATAAAGTGACCAAAAGTCCATCATCGAAATAAGCTTACAGGACAGGATAGATTAAAGCAGATATTTTTTATTCATTGATTTATTCTATTAGATAAAGTATTATATATCATAAGATATAATTTTTTGCTGCTATTTACCTCCCTCTGAACTATTGTTTTTTATTCATTCTTTTATTCGAATTATTTGATGAAGTATTGTCAGTTATTGTTGATAATCTTTCGCTACTATTTACGTTCATCACCTTTTTTTGTTGTTTCTTATCACAACTAAATTCAAGCAGATTTTCATCCAGCAGTAAGTAAATATCATTATGGATCTGAATGAAGAATAATTTCCACTTGAAAAACAAATTCAAGACCCTAGGTCAGAGACTAACTAAGTAAATGCCCGACTGACTTTGCTACTGACTTACAGGAATCAGTGGCCAGTGCGAACCCAAAACAAACATTTAAACTCATCCCCTATCCCAATATCTTCTTAGCCATGTTTTGTGGTAACTGGTAGTCTAGTAAAGATAATCAACTTTATTTATATATTAAATTAAGTATTGTAAATCATCAACATTTTTTTGCTACCTCCTCATTTTCTATTCTACTATTCCTTCTCACAACTCTCCCTTTTATCAAAATGACTTTATCTTTACTTTTTCCCCCACTCTCTTCCTAAACTAATTCAAAATTGAAATTCTAATTTCTGCAAAATATTCATTTTATCAAAAACAGGGATCAATTTATGTTATATTCTCAGTCTTAGGGTCAGATCTCAGGTGGTCCTTCATGCTTTATTCTTATAAGAATAGACAGCTGTAGGATTCAAGCTGAAGCTTTGTACACAGTAGGTCCTTACTGCTTAACAAATGGTTGTATTTATTGAATACCACATGATTATTTCCCTTGAATGCAGTTTTAAATTTTTAATCAACCACCGTTTCTGGATTGCCATGAAATTTTGCGGAAGGGTGGGGAATGTGGTAATCAAAAATCAATCAAATTTTAGGGCAGATTTTTTCTGATTGAGAGATATTTTCCCATTTCATTTTCATACAAGTAAACACTGTTAACTGTCCACACAATATCACTAGAGAATTTCCAATTGGTTGCACTAAAATTTTGTGGAACATTGGATAATGGGGTTAACAGGAGTTGGTCTAATTTTGGAGTGGATTAAGAAATTGCTTCTGGATTGAAAGATATTTTTCCAATTTTTTGTGTTTCATACTTGTAACTCTCCTGACTGTAAACACAATATCTTGAAACAACTACTGCAGCACTGCGTCAGGAGTTTGAGAACCCTTCATCCATTCCATGCTGAGTTGGTCATCACCATTTATAGCCCCACCATACCTGGCTCGACTTGAGACTGTGAACGTTGCTAAAGATAGTCTCTCCAGATTCCAACCCTTTAGTTGACATGTATATGTTGAGGCAGCCCTTATGTGGGGATTGCTGGCAAGACTCAAGCTACCCATGTCCTGCAAAGAAAAGGAGGCTGGGTTAATATCTTCCGTTGTCACAGAGCTTCCTGAATAGGCCGTGTGTAGTTCCAAAGACTGCTATTGATCTTGAAACACTCCTTATTACTACAACGGCATGCAAAATGATTCTTATGTCAGCCTCTTTTTAGTTTGACTGCAGGCCTGCAACATGTGGCAACAGGTCTTCATGTGCAAGCTGCTTTCCACATTGGTGACCTTGAGCTGCTTGTCTTTTAGCTTCAATGTATATCGGGAGGATACGATCGAGAATACAGAGAGAGCAAACAGAGGGTACACCACAGGACTAGAGTTCTGAAATATTGCTTCAGGTCACTGGATTCAGCAATGGAGAAAGTTTCATGGAAGGTTAGCCAACAAGGCCAACCTTATAAGGTTCCTGATGGCCGAATGGAAGACACCCTAGCTGAGGTACAAGCTGAATGACATCGACACAGCCCGCTACGTCCATGCGAAGATTGCTTCTTCATGTGCTTTGCATGCCAACTACCATCCGCAAGTCCAAAGCTCAGTCAAGCATAGCCGCATCAGAAATGAAAATGACCTGTTCACCATGGAATAGATGAAGAGTTCTCCAGTCTCGTAGACAATGCAACTGTTGCAGTTCCACAACTGCAGACATAGATATAAGATCACAGAATGCCAGCAGAAAAGCAATGGCTTGAAATGTTCAAATTTGTACAAGGTGCAAACATGTGACAATCAACCGCAAGAGGAGGACATTGACAAAATGTTCACTGAGACAGGCCTTATTAATTCTGAAACAGAGGAGTGAAATGATGGACTGATCTCAAGGATAGACCCCTTACTCTTTGTTCACATACACACACAATGAATGATTTATAAATGTTTGATCAGATGCCTTTCCGGCAATGATAATATCCTTTGGATTTGTATGCACCGGTTATGTGTTTCCTATCTAATTTTCTGTAATTTGTCATATCATATTATTGTTTTTGTCTTTGGTTATCACAATGTGTGGCCATTGTCCCTGCCGTAATCATAGAATTATAGATAGATATATTTGCAACATCTTTTAGAGTGGACAGTCACGAATGTATACATTCATGAAACACAAGAAAAAAATGGTATCTTTCAATCAAAGAGTAATTCCGGGATCTACCTTAGAATTTGACCAACTTTTGCTAATCTTATCATCTACCCTGCCACAAAATTTCATTGCAATCAACTGAGAACTCCAGGAGATATCGTGTGGACAATCATGAATATATATGTATGAAGATGAAAAAAAGGAAATATCTATCAATTGTGAAATAATCCTCGGATTTGCACCTAAATTTGACCAACTCTTCCTTCCCTGATTTCCTATTGTTTCACCAAAGTCAATTGAAATTCATTCGGAACTCTGGGAGATATCATTTGGATGGACAGAAAGAAAAACAAGTAGCATATATTTCTTGATGTTGATGTAACTATGGCTTATGGGAGATATTTATGCATGAATTTGCTTCAAAATATGCTAACTTCTTCCTTGGCCTAATATTCGTCCATTGAATTTCATAGGAATTCAATGAGAACTTTTAGAGTTATTGTGAGGACATATAAGAAATTTTGGCAATATCATGTGGTGTGAACATATAACTACAACATTGGGGAGGTAATTGAGAATGTACCAAAATTCGATCACTTCTTTTGTAGCCGATTGCCCTACCTTCCACTAGATTTCATAAAAGTACATGAGAAACTTTCGGGGATATCATATGAAGAGCCATCTTCATTTTTCTGGATGCTTTTTATAGGATAAGAATTAAAAATCCTGCTAACTACAACTAAGCAATGGATAACATACCACACTTGAGTAGAGATAGCTAGAAAGTCAAGAACACAACTAGAATTTCCCCACCCAAACGATACCCATTAGTGAATTTTTGGACCTTGGCTTATTGGCTAATTGTCTTCTCTTCAACTCGGCCCCTTTTTTTTCTTCCTCCCTTCCTTTCTTTATACCTGTGTATCTTGACTTTTATTTTCCCCTTCCTTTTATTCTTTCTCTTTCTTTTTCACTTCTCCTTCTCTCTTTCCACATTTCTTTCATATTATCCATCTTCCTGGCATCCCCTTTTTGTGTTGTATTATATCTATATACTGTCTTCTTTCTGTTCCTTTTTTGTCTTTGTTACTATAAATAGATCAAGTGAACCGTTTAATTGTTTTTTACATCTACCAATATATAGGTTACACTACTTATACCATCTATATATACATATTGACTTTGTTATATAAGTCCCCGAAGGTGACAACTGAACATCATTTTGTGAAATTCAGTCTGAATTGAAACTGATGCAGCTCTTGGTGAGGTGAATACATAAGGTGAATTACTACCCGTATGTATAGATTCTAAAATCCAGAAGGCATCTTTTGATAATCTTCAACATCAAGAATATTTGTGAGTTTTTTTGGATCATACACATTTATTTTTGATAAAAGCAAAAAAATACTTGACTACTTCCCATTTAGAGAAAATCTCTCTCCAATCAACATGGCAGATGTGAAGATCAAAGGATTTCACTACAAAGGTGTGTTATATCCGTGTTTTAAAAATATTGAGCAGATTCTTGTACAGTTGCCGTCCATGCCGATTCGAGACGATGATGTATTGTTACTTGCTTACCCCAAATCAGGGAGTCACTGGCTTTGGGAAATCACAAACATGATATTGAATGAAAACACCATTTACAAGAAAAATAACAAAGTGGAATTATTCCTAGAGGAAAATTTACAGGAAAGAATGGCAGCTATCCAATCCCCTAGGGTTCTTAATAGTCACCTTCCATTGAAACTTCTACCAAGAGAGATTCTAACAAAGAAAACTAAAACACTTTTTATTGCACGGAATCCAAAAGATGTAATAGTTTCTGATTATTGGCACAATTACCAGTTGAATAAGCTGACAGGCTTCGATGGTAGTTTCAGTGAATTTTTTCAATATTCCTTGGATGGTGAAAATCTATTTGGTAGTTAGTTCAACTACATGTTGGAATATGAGAAAAACTTTGCAGAGAATCCTGAATGGCCAGTTCATATTGTTATGTACGAAGATATGAAGACGGATCCAGTAAAGGAGATTCAGGAAATAGCCAAGTTCTTGGAGAAAGACCTACGATATGATTTGTGTGTTGACATTGCCAATAAGTGTGCCTTTGATAAACTGAAAAAAATAAAACCACCCCCACGAACTACAATGAGGACACCAGGAGCAAACCTTTTTCGGAAGGGGATTATTGGTGACTGGAAAAATCACTTCACTGTGGCCCAAAATGAACTGTTTGACAAAGTATACGAGGAAAAAGCAAAAAATTTAAAACTTCAATTCAGATATGAGCCGTAAAAAAAAATTAAAAAATAATTCTCAGTCAAAAAGCAAAAACAGCATTGACAGGGGAATAAGAACAATCTACCCCCATAGACCATCTGGTGGTCAGAAAATTTGGTCTCTCAAAATTGGGTTTAGAAAATTCAGACTATTTTAAATAACATGTGAGACAGAACTTTTTCAGGCAAAATTTTCTTATCTTCAAATCAGTATTTTTAGTAAAACTTAACATGATGTTGCAAGCAAATTTTCTATGGGGCTACTAATCCAAATTGACTAATGTATAATAATGATGATCCCTGACACAGAAAATCCGACAGAAATTTCAACTTGTATTTAATAAAAGATAAAAAAATGATATCATTTATTTGTGTGTTTATTCAAACAGAATCATTGATGTAATAGAAATACTTAGAGCTCATCAGGCAATATAAGATAAAATAAGTCTTTGTGGATGTTCGTGTGAAAAAAAAGTGCCAACCTATAGAGTATGAAGGAAATAAAAATGATTTTCACGGTAAGTTTTCATCTTTTTTTTTCTGCATATTTTGAATAAAAGCAATCGTTGTAGATAGTCGTAACTTGTGAAAATAAGTCTTTCTCAAATGAAAAAATAGTGTAATATATTTAACAGAGTGACCTGAATTCAGTATGTATAAATCAATTTGAAGTATCCTTCAATGGTAACAAAGTACCTACTTATTTCCTGCAATATACATACACTTGCATCCCAACTTACAACTTAAAAATATTTAATTATGAACATTTTTCTTGTCATAAATGTTTATAAGTTGAAAAGTGTGTAAAAATTATACTTGTACCTAAAGAAATATGCTTACTATGTAAATACCATAAATAAGACTCTTTGTAGTATGTGTGTGCAAGATTAAAAGATTGAAGAAGAGTGTACATATATATGTATATGTGAAAATTACACATCTAAAATGAAAAAAATAGTACATGCAATTAGCTAAATGCTTGTCAGTTATATAAAAATGAAAGACAGGTATGATGAAATGATCATAATGGAAGTCATAAAATGATATTTTTCCAACTTCTGACCATTTCAAGATCTACCAGTTAAAATAAAATCCGGTCATAAGTTAGGGAGGAGATGTGTACATGTAGCTGATAATCCAAAATCCTATAAAATCCAGAACTTAATAAAAGCTGACGTGAAGTGCTGTGTAGTTACTCTGAGCATATCATTTTTTCATTATTTTTATGGTATTTCATATTCTATATTATGAAGTATTTACGTGTTAATAAGTGTTAGACAATCACTACTTATGAGTAGAATATAAATTTAGAGTCAGGAATGAAGGTAATGACAAACAAGTACGGATGGTCTACGTAGGCAACTGAGGTTTTGACATCTTGGCTTTCTGATATTTCAGTGTGCAATCTTTGTTTCATCCTATTTTATTACAATTTGCTGAAAGAAAGTCTCTCTGTCTGTCTGTCTGTCTTTCTGTCTGTTTGTATGAATGTATGTACATACTTGTCCACCACAAAAACTATATGATGTAAATCCATAAAATTTTCTCTGGGTACGGATTTGATTCCCAGAAGTGTTTGTAGCAAATTAATTTCTGGACAAACCCTCTACCCCGCCAAAAAGATATTTTTTTAAGAGAGTTCAATGGCAGGCAGGGGAGACGTTATTCATATGATCATTCATCAATGGTAAAAATACTTATTGATGATGTTATTAAAGAGTATCTTTAATTCTCTTTTCTCAACTCAATCCTCAGAGAGAAAAACGAATTCTTTGTTCAGAAAGAAGCAAAAACATTTCTTAACATATCTCATATCCCGATGTTATTGGTTTTATATGGATACATTTTATAGTGGTGCTTTCATTATTGCATGTTTTGTTGAAGTATGATTAGGATACATTTTTCTAAATTTGGGGATTAGAGGTTATGTCAGTGAAATTGAAGAAACTTCTACTTTTCACTTTTAGAAGTCAAAATCATTATGGAATTTTCATTTAACACTTTTGTGGATCAAAATCTTTGGGAAATTTCTTTTTTCATTTCTTTTTTAGGATTCAAAATCAGATATGGGTTTCTAATTTTTCAATTCTTGTAGTCATTCTCAAATTTGAAAAATTCAAGAAAAAAAGCATCTCAGTTGGAAACACTGGACTTCAATACATGACAAAAAAAACAAAACATTTATATATATAAAAAAAACAGTACGTGTGATAAATGAATGTTTTTTTGTGTTTTGACTCGGGCTCCATTCCCAAGATATCTCATAATGAATATACAAATACTCCTAAATCCCAAATCCGTAACATCTCTAATCCCAACATTTGAAATTAGGAAAACCCAACCAGCCCGTATGGGAAAATGTGGCTTTAGCCATGAATACTTATAGAAAGAGTGATCGGTTTGTGACATGCCGGGAACTAGCAATCAGCACCAATCAAGTAAAATTTTGCTTCAGCTGGTGTGAAGTGGGATGCTGTACCTCGAAATACTCCTTTCGGCAAATTTCTATTAGGTTTGCAAAATTAGCCATCAGTCAGCTAGATCTGAGTGATTTTTTGAATGAGTCATTTAAAAATTTTTTAAATTCATAAAATTAGCTGATTTTAGCAAGTTGTAAACACAATTTTAGCTATAAATAACAAACCATATTTGGCAACATTGATTTCTTCCCTTATTCATCCCCTGGCACCAACCCATCCATCAAAATCATTAACACAAAAATTAAAAATCATTCAGTCAAATTGAAAAGAAACCTTAACCCTCATTAAACCTCTCATTCATTCTCTAATGGAAATTTCAAATAATAGATTGAGAAGTCAACAACCAAAAAAAGTTTGAGTTGTAATTTCAATTGTCTTTCTACTACGATGGGTTCTCAAAGTTTTTCTTCCAGTGTACTCGTTTGTCCTGTCTTCCAGTATTGGCATACGCCCTGTGAAGAATGTAATGTTAAATGTATACTTATCTTGAAATAGACAATGGACATTTAGTATTTGTTAAGAATTTCATTTGATTTTATGTTACATTTTGATGTTAGAGATCAGCGTAGCTCTTTCCAACAAGGAACTCAATGCTCTGCATAGCTCCAGAAGGATACAACCGCTTATCATTCTCAATCATGAACTTTGGTTTTTGTTAAACATATTGCTGAAAAACGTTGCATTAAGTTGGTTGTGATTATTTCAAAATTCCTGTGTTTTCACAACTTTGCATTCTTCTGTAATTTCTCTCAGGTACCCCTGAGTGTATGCATATCACAATCATAGGACCCTTGTACTACGATTACAATCACTGGTGTAGTTTGAAGCTGAAGTAGTTTATTTCCTTGGTATTCTGACAAATAGAAGAAAGGATTGGTTCATTAGTTTTTCTTTCATTTATTATCATTCATTTCTATAAAGTTTACATTATATAAAATCAATATAATTTACATCTTAATACGCATAACTACCTTTTCAACAGAAATCTTAGTAAATTGTTAGTCACACAGAGAAAGAAAGGCAGAAAAGAATTGTAAATCTTTAATTTTTTGCTACCTTTTTTTCTTCTATTCTATTTCTCCCGTCTCACAACTCTCCCTGTTTATCAAAATGACTTTATCTTTACTTTTTTCCCCACTCTCTTCCTAAGCTAATTCAAAATTGAAATTCTAATTTCTGCAAAATATTCATTTTATCGAAAACATGGATGGATTCATGTTATATTCTCAGTTTTAGGGTCAGATCTCAGATAGTCCTTTGTGCTTTATTCTTATAAAAATAGACAGCCGTAGGATTCAAGCTGAAGCTTTCTACACAGTAGGTACTTACTGCTGAACAAATGGTCGTATTTATTGAATACCACATGATTACTTCCTTTGAATGCAGTTTCGTATATTTAATTAACCACCATTTCTGGATTGCCATGGAATTTTGCGGAAGGGTGGAGAATGTGGTAATCAAAAATCGATCAAATTTTAGGGCAGATTTTTTCTGATTGAGAGATATTTTTCCATTTCATTTTCATACGAGTAAACACTGTTAACTGTCCACACAATATCACTAGAGAATTTCCAATTGGTTGCACTAAAATTTTGTGGAATATTGGATAATGGTGTCAACAGGAGTTGGTCTAATTTTGGAGTGGATTAAGAAATTGCTTCTGGATTGAGAGATATTTTTCCAGTTTTTTGTGTTTCATACTTGTAGCTCTCCTGACTGTAAACACAATATCTCAAGACAACTACTGCAGCACTGCGTCAGGAGTTTGAGAACCCTTCATCCATTCCATGCTGAGTTGGTCATCACCATTTATAGCCCCACCATACCTGGCTCGACTTGAGACTGTGAACGTTGCTAAAGATAGTCTCTCCAGATTCCAACCCTTTAGTTGACATGTATATGTTGAGGCAGCCCTTATGTGGTGATTGCTGGCAAGACTCAAGCTACCCATGTCGTGCAAAGAAAAGGAGGCTGGGTTAATATCTTCTGTTGTTACAGAGCTTCCTGAATAGGCCGTGGGTAGTTCCCAAGACTGTCATCGCTCTTGAAACACTCCTTATTACTACAACGGCATGCAAAATGATTCTTATGTCAGCCTCTTTTTAGTTTGACTGCAGGCCTGCAACATGTGGCAACAGGTCTTCATGTGCAAGCTGCTTTCCACATTGGTGATCTTGAGTTACTTGTCTTTCAACTGCAATGTATATCGGGAGGATACAATCAAGAATACAGAGAAAGCAGACAGAGGGTATGCCACAGGACTAGTTCCGAAATATTACTTCAGGTCACTGGATTCAGCAATGGAGAAAGTTTCACGGAAGGTTAGCCAACAAAGCCAACCTTATAAGGTTCCTGATGGCCGAATGGAAGACACCCTAGCTGAGGTACAAGCTGAATGAGGTAATTGAGAATGTACCAAAATTCGATTACTTCTTTTGTAATCGATTGCCTTACCTTCCACTAAATTTCATGAAAGTTCATGAGAAACTTTTGGGGATATCATATAAACAACCATTTTCATTTTTCTGGATGCTTATTATAAGATAAGAATTAAAAATCCTGTTAACTACAACTAAGCAACGGATATAATACCACACTTAAGTAGAGATGGCTAGAAAGTCAAGAACACAACTAGAATTTCCCCACCCAAACGATACCCATTAGTGAATTTTTGGACCTTGGCTTATTGGCTAATTGTCTTCACTTCAACTCTGCCCCTTTCTTTTTTCTTCCCTCCTTCCTTTCTTTATACCCATGTATCTTGACTTTTATTCTTCATTTCCTTTCATTCTTTCTCTATCTCTTTCACTCAAACTTCTCCTTCTCTCTTTCCACATTTCTATCATATTATTCATCTTCCTATCTCCCTCTATTTGTGTTGTATTATATCTATATACTGTCTTCTTTCTGTTCCTTTTTGTCTTTTTTACTATAAATAGATCAAGTGAACCGTTTAATTGTTATTTACAGCCATCAAAATATAGGTTATACAACTTATACCATCTATATATACAAATTGAAGGTGATAATTGAACATCATTCAGTCTGAATTGAAACTGATGCAGCTCTTGGTAAGGTGAATACATAAGGTGAATTACTACCCGTATGTATAGATTTTAAAATCCAGAAGGCATCTTTTGATAATCTTCAACATCAAGAATATTTGTGAGTTTTTTTGGATCATACACATTTATTTTTGATAAAAGCAAAAAATACTTGACTACTTCCCATTTAGAGAAAATCTCTCTCCGATCAACATGGCAGATGTGAAGATCAAAGGATTTCACTACGAAGGTGTGTTATATCCGTGTTTTAAAAATATTGAGCAGATTCTTGTACAGTTGCCGTCCATGCCGATTCGAGACGATGATGTATTGTTACTTGCTTACCCCAAATCAGGGAGTCACTGGCTTTGGGAAATCACAAACATGATATTGAATGAAAACACCATTTACAAGAAAAATAACAAAGTGGAATTATTCCTAGAGGAAAATTTACAGGAAAGAATGGCAGCTATCCAATCCCCTAGGGTTCTTAATAGTCACCTTCCATTGAAACTTCTACCAAGAGAGATTCTAACAAAGAAAACTAAAACACTTTTTATTGCACGGAATCCAAAAGATGTAATAGTTTCTGATTATTGGCACAATTACCAGTTGAATAAGCTGACAGGCTTCGATGGTAGTTTCAGTGAATTTTTTCAATATTCCTTGGATGGTGAAAATCTATTTGGTAGTTGGTTCAACTACATGTTGGAATATGAGAAAAACTTTGCAGAGAATCCTGAATGGCCTGTTCATATTGTTATGTACGAAGATATGAAGACGGATCCAGTAAAGGAGATTCAGGAAATAGCCAAGTTCTTGGAGAAAGACCTACGATATGATTTGTGTGTTGACATTGCCAATAAGTGTGCCTTTGATAAACTGAAAAAAATAAAACCACCACCACGAACTACAATGAGGACACCAGGAGCAAACCTTTTTCGGAAGGGGATTATTGGTGATTGGAAGAATCACTTTACTGTGGCCCAAAATGAACTGTTTGACAAAGTATACGAGGAAAAAGCAAAAAATTTAAAACTCCAATTCAGATATGAGCCGTAAAAAAAAAACTAAAAAATAATTCTCAGTCAAAAAGCAAAAACAGCATTGACAGGGGAATAAGAACAATCTACCCCCATAGACCATCTGGTGGTCAGAAAATTTGGTCTCTCAAAATTGGGTTTAGAAAATTCAGACTATTTTAAATAACATGTGAGACAGAACTTTTCCAGGCAAAATTTTCTTATCTTCAAATCAGTATTTTTAGTAAAACTTAACATGATAGCGTTTCACTAATTCCAATCATTTTAATTTCAATCCTTTTTATAATCTATGTATCTGGAATGGTATTCAATAAAATCTTATCCTTTTAATTTCTTTCTTTTAAAAATAATTTTTTTCAAGCAAATTTTCTATGGGGCTACTAATCCAAATTGACTAATGTATAATAATGATGATCCCTGACACAGAAAATCCGACAGAAATTTCAACTTGTATTTAATAAAAGATAAAAAAATGATATCATTTATTTGTGTGTTTATTCAAACAGAATCATTGATGTAATAGAAATACTTAGAGCTCATCAGGCAATATAAGATAAAATAAGTCTTTGTGGATGTTCGTGTGAAAAAAAAAGTGCCAACCTATAGAGTATGAAGGAAATAAAAATGATTTTCACAGTAAGTTTTCATCTTTTTTTTTCTGCATATTTTGAATAAAAGCAATCGTTGTAGATAGTCGTAACTTGTGGAAATGAGGTTTTGACATCTTGGCTTTCTGATATTTCAGTGTGCAATATTTGTTTCATCCTATTTTATTACAATTTGCTGAAAGAAAGTCTCTCTGTCTGTCTGTCTGTCTTTCTGTCTGTTTGTATGAATGTATGTACATACTTGTCCACCACAAAAACTATATGATGTAAATCCATAAAATTTTCTCTGGGTACGGATTTGATTCCCAGAAGTGTTTGTAGCAAATTAATTTCTGGACAAACCCTCTACCCCGCCAAAAAGATATTTTTTTAAGAGAGTTCAATGGCAGGCAGGGGAGACGTTATTCATATGATCATTCATCAATGGTAAAAATACTTATTGATGATGTTATTAAAGAGTATCTTTAATTCTCTTTTCTCAACTCAATCCTCAGAGAGAAAAACGAATTCTTTGTTCAGAAAGAAGCAAAAACATTTCTTAACATATCTCATATCCCGACGTTATTGGTTTTATATGGATACATTTTATAGTGGTGCTTTCATTATTGCATGTTTTGTTGAAGTATGATTAGGATACATTTTTCTAAATTTGGGGATTAGAGGTTATGTCAGTGAAATTGAAGAAACTTCTACTTTTCACTTTTAGAAGTCAAAATCATTATGGAATTTTCATTTAACACTTTTGTGGATCAAAATCTTTGGGAAATTTCTTTTTTCATTTCTTTTTTAGGATTCAAAATCAGATATGGGTTTCTAATTTTTCAATTCTTGTAGTCATTCTCAAATTTGAAAAATTCAAGAAAAAAAGCATCTCAGTTGGAAACACTGGACTTCAATACATGACAAAATAAAAACAAAACATTTATATATATATATATATATATATATAAAACAAACAGTATGTGTGATAAATGAATGTTTTTTGTGTTTTGACTCGGGCTCCATTCCCAAGATATCTCATAATGAATATACAAATACTCCAAAATCCCAAATCCGAAACATCTCTAATCCCAACATTTAAAATTAGGAAACCCAACCAGCCCATATGGGAAAATGTGGCTTTAGCCATGAATACTTATAGAAAGAGTGATCAGTTTGTGACATGCCGGGAACTATCAATCAGCACCAATCAAGTAAAATTTTGCTTCAGCAGGTGTGAAGTGGGATGCCGTACCTTGAAATACTCCTTCCGACAAATTTCCATTAGGTTTGCAAAATTAGCCATCAGTCAGCTAGATCTGAGTGATTTTTTGAATGAGTCATTTAAAATTTTTTAAATTCATAAAATTAGCTGATTTTAGCAAGTTGTAAACACAATTTTAGCTATAAATAACAAACCATATTTGGCAACATTGATTTCTTCCCTTATTCATCCCCCAGCACCAACCCATCCCCCAAAATCATTAACACAAAAATTAAAAATCATTCAGTCAAATTGAAAAGAAACCTTAACCCTCATTAAACCTCTCATTCATTCTCTGACGGGAATTTCAAATAATAAATCGAGAAGTCAACAACTAAAAAAAGTTTGAGTTGTAATTTCAATTGTCTTTCTACTACGATGGGTTCTCAAAGTTTTTCTTCCAGTGTACTCGTTTGTCCTGTCTTCCAGTATTGGCATACGCCCTGTGAAGAATGTAATGTTAAATGTATACTTATCTTGAAATAGACAATGGACATTTAGTATTTGTTAAGAATTTCATTTGATTTTATGTTACATTTTGATGTTAGAGATCAGCGTAGCTCTTTCCAACAAGGAACTCAATGCTCTGCATAGCTCCAGAAGGATACAACCGCTTATCATTCTCAATCATGAACTTTGGTTTTTGTTAAACATATTGCTGAAAAAACGTTGCATTAAGTTGGTTGTGATTATTTCAAAATTCCTGTGTTTTCACAACTTTGCATTCTTCTGTAATTTCTCTCAGGTACCCCTGAGTGTATGCATATCACAATCATAGGACCCTTGTACTACGATTACAATCACTGGTGTAGTTTGAAGCTGAAGTAGTTTATTTCCTTGGTATTCTGACAAATAGAAGAAAGGATTGGTTCATTAGTTTTTCTTTCATTTATTATCATTCATTTCTATAAAGTTTACATTATATAAAATCAATATAATTTACATCTTAATACGCATAACTACCTTTTCAACAGAAATCTTAGTAAATTGTTAGTCACACAGAGAAAGAAAGGCAGAAAAGAATTGTAAATCTTTAATTTTTTGCTACCTTTTTTTCTTCTATTCTATTTCTCCCGTCTCACAACTCTCCCTGTTTATCAAAATGACTTTATCTTTACTTTTTTCCCCACTCTCTTCCTAAGCTAATTCAAAATTGAAATTCTAATTTCTGCAAAATATTCATTTTATCAAAAACAGGGATTGATTTATGTTATATTCTCAGTCTTAGGGTCAGATCTCAGGTAGTCCTTTCTGCTCTATTCTTATAAGAATAGACAGCCGTAAAGCTAAAGCTTTGTACACAGTAGGTACTTACTGTTTAACAAATGGTTGTATTTATTGAATACCACATGATTACTTCCTTTGAATGCAGTTTCGTATATTTAATTAACCACCATTTCTGGATTGCCATGGAATTTTGCGGAAGGGTGGAGAATGTGGTAATCAAAAATCAATCATATTTTAGGGCAGATTTTTTCTAATTGAGAGATATTTTCCCATTTTATTTTCATATAAGTAAACATTGTTAACTGTCCGCACAATATCACTAGAGAATTTCCTATTGGTTGCAATGAAATTTTGTGGAATATTGGATAATGGTGTCAACAGGAGTTGGTCTAATTTTGGAGTGGATTAAGAAATTGCTTCTGGATTGAGAGATATTTTTCCAATTTTTTGTGTTTCATACTTGTAACTCTCCTGACTGTAAACACAATATATCAAGACAACTACTGCAGCACTGCGTCAGGAGTTTGAGAACCCTTCATCCATTCCACACTGAGTTGGTCATCACCATTTATAGCCCCACCATGCCTGGCTCGACTTGAGACTGTGAACGTTGCTAAAGACAGTCTCTCCAGATTCCGACCCTTTAGTTGACACATACATGTTGAGGCAGCCCCTATGTGGGGATTGCTGGCTAGACTCAAGCTACCCATGTCTTGCAAAGAAAAGGAGGCTGGGTTAATATCTTCTGTTGTCACAGAGCTTCCTGAATGAGCCGTGTGTAGTTCCAAAGACTGCCATCGCTCTTGAAACACTCCTTATTACTACAACGGCATGCAAAATGATTCTTATGTCAATCTCTTTTTAGTTTGACTGCAGGCCTGCAACATGTGGCAACAGGTCTTCATGTGCAAGCTGCTTTCCACATTGGTGACCTTGAGCTGCTTATCTTTTAGCTTCAATGTATATCGGGAGGATACGATCAAGAATACAGAGAGAGCAAACAGAGGGTACACCACAGGACTACAGTTCTGAAATATTGCTTCAGGTCACTGGATTCAGCAATGGAGAAAGTTTCATAGAAGGTTAGCCAACAAGGCCAACCTTATAAGGTTCCTGATGGCCGAATGGAAGACACCCTAGCTGAGGTACAAGCTGAATGACATTGACACAGCCCGCTACCTCCATGCGAAGATTGCTTCTTCATGTGCTTTGCATGCCAACTACCATCCGCAAGTCCAAAGCTCAGTCAAGCATAGCCGCATCAGAAATGAAAATGACCTGTTCACCATGGAATAGATGAAGAGCTCTCCAGTCTCATAGACAATGCAACTGTTGCTGCTCCACAACTGCAGACATAGATATAAGATCACAGAATGCCAGCAGAAAAGCAATGGCTTGAAATGTTCAAATTTGTACAAGGTGCAAACATGTGACAATCAACCGCAAGAGGAGGACATTGACAAAATGATCACTGAGACAGGCCTTATTAATTCTGAAACAGAGGAGTGAAATGATGGACTGATCTCAAGGATAGACCCTTTACTCTTTGTTCACATACACACACAGTGAATGATTTATAAATGTTTGATCAGATGCCTTTCCGGCAATGATAATATCCTTTGGATTTGTATGCACCGGTTATGTGTTTCCTATCTAATTTTCTGTAATTTGTCATATCATATTATTGTTTTTGTCTTTGGTTATCACAATGTGTGGCCATTGTCCTTGCCATAATCATAGAATTATAGATAGATATATTTGCAACATCTTTTAGAGTGGACAGTCACGAATGTATACATTCATGAAACACAAGAACAAAAAGGTATCTTTCAATCAAAGAGTAATTCCTGGATCTACCTTAGAATTTGACCAACTTTTGCTAATCTTATCATCTACCCTGCCACAAAATTTCATTGCAATCAACTGAGAACTTCAGGAGATATCGTGTGGACAATCATGAATGTATATGTATGAAGATAAAAAAAAAGGAAATATCTATCAATTGTGAAATAATCCTCGGATTTGCACCTAAATTTGACCAACTCTTCCTTCCCTGATTTCCTATTGTTTCACCAAAGTCAATCGAAATTCATTTGGAACTCTTGGAGATATCATTTGGATGGACAGGAAGAAAAACAAGTAGCATATATTTCTTGATGTGGATGTAACTATGGCGTATGGGAGATATTTATGCATGAATTTGCTTCAAAATATGCTAACTTCTTCCTTGGCCTAATATTCGTCCATTGAATTTCATAGGAATTCAATGAGAACTTTTAGAGTTATTGTGAGGACATATAAGAAATTTTGGCAATATCATGTGGTGTGAACATATAACTACAACATTGGGGAGGTAATTGAGAATGTACCAAAATTCGATCACTTCTTTTGTAGCCGATTGCCCTACCTTCCACTAGATTTCATAAAAGTACATGAGAAATTTTCGGGGATATCATATGAAGAGCCATCTTCATTTTTCTGGATGCTTATTATAGGATAAGAATTAAAAATCCTGCTAACTACAACTAAGCAATGGATAACATACCACACTTAAGTAGAGATAGCTAGAGAGTCAAGAACACAACTAGAATTTCCCCACCCAAACGATACCCATTAGTGAATTTTTGGACCTTGGCTTATTGGCTAATTGTCTTCTCTTCAACTCGGCCCCTTTTTTTTCTTCCTCCCTTCCTTTCTTTATACCTGTGTATCTTGAGTTTTA
Organism: Thysanoteuthis rhombus; assembly: GCA_963457665.1. NCBI lineage: Eukaryota > Metazoa > Mollusca > Cephalopoda > Oegopsida > Thysanoteuthidae > Thysanoteuthis > Thysanoteuthis major. Next base: position 66,739,079 of record OY735203.1, on the reverse strand, counting down.
TTTTCCCCTTCCTTTTATTCTTTCTCTATCTTCTTCACTTCTCCTCCTCTCTTTCCACATTTCTTTCATATTATTCATCTTCCTGGCATCCCCTTTTTGTGTTGTATTATATCTATATACTGTCTTCTTTCTGTTCCTTTTTTGTCTTTGTTACTATAAATAGATCAAGTGAACCGTTTAATTGTTTTTTACATCTACCCATGTATAGGTTACACTACTTATACCATCTATATATACATATTGACGTTGTTATATAAGTCCCCGAAGGTGACAACTGAACATCATTTTGTGAAATTCAGTCTGAATTGAAACTGATGCAGCTCTTGGTAAGGTGAATACATAAGGTGAATTACTACCCGTATGTATAGATTTTAAAATCCAGAAGGCATCTTTTGATAATCTTCAACATCAAGAATATTTGTGAGTTTTTTTGGATCATACACATTTATTTTTGATAAAAGCAAAAAATACTTGACTACTTCCCATTTAGAGAAAATCTCTCTCCAACAACATGGCAGATGTGAAGATCAAAGGATTTCACTACAAAGGTGTGTTATATCCGTGTTTTAAAAATATTGAGCAGATTCTTGTACAGTTGCAGTCCATGCTGATTCGAGACGATGATGTATTGTTACTTGCTTACCCCAAATCAGGGAGTCACTGGCTTTGGGAAATCACAAACATGATATTGAATGAAAACACCATTTACAAGAAAAATAACAAAGTGGAATTATTCCTAGAGGAAAATTTACAGGAAAGAATGGCAGCTATCCAATCCCCTAGGGTTCTTAATAGTCACCTTCCATTGAAACTTCTACCAAGAGAAATTCTAACAAAGAAAACTAAAACACTTTTTATTGCACGGAATCCAAAAGATGTAATAGTTTCTGATTATTGGCACAATTACCAGTTGAATAAGCTGACAGGCTTCGATGGTAGTTTCAGTGAATTTTTTCAATATTCCTTGGATGGTGAAAATCTATTTGGTAGTTGGTTCGACTACATGTTGGAATATGAGAAAAACTTTGCAGAGAATCCTGAATGGCCAGTTCATATTGTTATGTACGAAGATATGAAGACGGATCCAGTAAAGGAGATTCAGGAAATAGCCAAGTTCTTGGAGAAAGACCTACGATATGATTTGTGTGTTGACATTGCCAATAAGTGTGCCTTTGATAAACTGAAAAAAATAAAACCACCACCACGAACTACAATGAGGACACCAGGAGCAAACCTTTTTCGGAAGGGGATTATTGGCGACTGGAAAAATCACTTCACTGTGGCCCAAAATGAACTGTTTGACAAGGTATACAAGGAAAAAGCAAAAAATTTAAAACTTCAATTCAGATATGAGCCGTAAAAAAAAAAATAAAAAAATAATTGTCAGTCAAAAAGCAAAAACAGCATTGACAGGGGAATAAGAACAATCTACCCCCATAGACCATCTGGTGGTCAGAAAATTTGATCTCTCAAAATTGGATTTAGAAATTTCAGACTATCTTAAATTACATGTGAGACAGAACTTTTTCAGGCAAAATTTTTTTATCTTCAAATCAGTATTTTTTGTAAAACTTAATATGATAGCGTTTCACTAATTCCTCTCATTTTAATTTCAATCCTTTTTATAATCTATGTGTCTGGAATGGTATTCAATAAAATCTTATCCTTTTAATTTCTTTCTTTTAAAAATAATTTTTTTCAAGCAAATTTTCTATGGGGCTACTAATCCAAATTGACTAATGTATAATAATGATGATCCCTGACACAGAAAATCCAACAGAAATTTCAACTTGTATTTAATAAAAGGAAAAAAATGATATCATTTATTTGTGTGTTTATTCAAACAGAATCATTGATGTAATAGAGATGCTTAGAGCTAATCAGGCAATATAAGATAAAATAAGTCTTTGTGGATGTTTGTGGGAAAAAAAAAGTGCCAACGTATAGAGTATGAAGGAAATAAAATTGATTTCCATGGTAAGTTTTCATCTTTTTTCTTTTCTGCATATTTTGAATAAAAGCAATCGTTGTAGATAGTTGTAACTTGTGAAAATAAGTCTTTCTCAAATGGAAAAATAGTGTAATGTATTTAACAGAGTGACTTGAATTCAGTATGTATAAGTCAATTTTAAGTATTAAGATAACAAAGTACCTACTTATTTCCTGCAATATACATACATTTGCATCCCAACTTACAACTTATTTGACTTGTGACCACTCATACACAAAATTCACACTTCTAAATTTAACAAAATAGGTAATCAATAGATGTGTATAAGTTTAACAGTATATAGAAATTATACCTATGCATTAAGAAATATACATACTATGTAAATACCATAAATAGGACTCTTTATAATATATGTGTATAAGATTAAGATATTGAAGAATAGTGTATGTTACACTTCTATAATGAAAAAAATAGTACATACAATTTGCCAAATGTTAGTCAGTTATATAAAAATGAAAGATGGGTATGATGAAATGATCATGATGAAAATGATAAAATAATATTTTTCCAACTCAGGACCATTTCAAGACCTACCAGTTAAAATGGAATCCGGTCATAAGTTAGGGAGCAGATGTGTACATGTAGCTGATAATCCAAAATTCTATAAAATCCAGAACTTGATGAGAGCTGACGAGAAGTGCTGTGTAGTTACTCTGAGCATATAATTTTTTCATTATTTTTATGGTATTTCATATTCTATATTATGAAGTATTTACGTGTTAATAAGTGTTAGACAATCACTACTTATGAGTAGAATATAAATTTAGAGTCAGGAATGAAGATAATGACAAACAATTACAGATGGTCTACGTAGGCAACTGATGCTTTGGCATCTTGGCTTTCTGATATTTCAATGTGCAATCTTTGTTTCATCCTATTTTATTACAATTTGCTGAAAGAAAGTCTCTCTGTCTGTCTGTCTGTCTGTCTGTCTTTCTGTCTGTTTGTATGAATGTGTGTACATACTTGTCCACCACAAAAACTTTATGATGTATATCCATAAAATTTTCTCTGGGTACGGATTTGATTCCCAGAAATGTTTGTAGCAAATTAATTTTTGAATCAATGGTAAAAATACTCTTTGATCATGTTTTAAAAGAGTATCTTTCATTCTCTTTTCTTAATTCAATCCTTAGAGAGAAAAATGAATTCTTTATTCAGAAAGAAGCAAAAACATTTCTTAACATATCTCATATCCCGATGTTCTTGGTTTTATATGGATACATTTTATAGTGGTGCTTTCATTAGTGCATGTTTTGTTGAAGTATGATTAGGATACATTTTTCTAAATTTGGGGATTAGAGGTTATGTCAGTGAAATTGAAGAAACTTCTATTTTTCACTTTTAGAAGTCAAAATCATTACGGAATTTTCATTTAACACTTTTGTGGATCAAAATCTTTGGGAAATTTCTTTTTTCATTTCTTTTTTAGGATTCAAAATCAGATATGGGTTTCTAATTTTTCAATTCTAGAAGTCATTCTCAAATTTGAAAAATTCAAGAAAAAAAACATCTCAGTTGGAAATACTGGACTTCAATACATGACAAAAAATAAAAAAAACATCTGTATATATAAAAAAAAAGTATGTGTGATAAATGAATGTTTTATTTTGTTTTGACTTGGGCTCCATTCCCAAGATATCTCATAATGAATATACAAATACTCCAAGATCCAAAATCCAAAACATCTCTAATCCCAACATTCAAAATTAGGAAAACTCAACCAGCCCATATGGAAAAATGTGGCCTTAGCCATGAATACTTATAGAAAGAGTGATCAGTTTGTGACATGCAGGGAACTAGCAATCAGCACCAATCAAGTCAAATTTTGCTTCAGCAGGTGTGAAGTGGGATGCCGTACCTCAAAATACTCCTTTTGGCAAATTTCTGTTAGGTTTGCAAAATTAGCCATTAATAAGCTAGATCTGAGTGATTTTTTGAATGAGTCATTTAAAAATTTTTTAACTTCATAAAATTAATTTTATTTTAGCAAGTTGTAAACACAATTTTAGCTATAAATAACAAACCATATTTGGCAACATTGATTTCTTCCCTTATTCATTCCCCGGCACCAACCCATCCCCCAAAATCATTAACACAAAAATTAAAAATCATTCAGTCAAATTGAAAAGAAACCTTAACCCTCATTAAACCTCTCATTCATTCTCTAATGGAAATTTCAAATAATAAATCGAGAAGTCAACAACCAAAAGAAGTTTGAGTTGTAATTTCAATTGTCTTTCTACTACGATGGGTTCTCAAAGTTTTTCTTCCAGTGTACTCGTTTGTCCTGTCTTCCAGTATTGGCATCCCCCCTGTGAAGAATGTGATGTTAAATGTATACTTATCTTGAAATAGACAATGGACAAATAGTATTTGTTAAGAATTTCATTTGATTTTATGTTACATTTTGATGTCAGAGATCAGCGTAGCTCTTTCCAACAAGGAACTCAATGCTCTGCATAGTTCCAAAGGGATACAACCGCTTATCATTCTCAATTATGAACTACTTGAACAGAATTTGTAGCAAACCTCTCAGAGGAAGAAAGACAGAGAAAGACAGAATATGGATTTTGATACAACATGAATGAAGGAAGGAACGAAGGAGTTCAACTGAAGACAGTGAGGGAAAGAAAAAACAAAAATGAACACCTGACTCCTCGGATTTTTTCCTAATATTTCATTGTTCATGCAGGGAAAAAATTTGATACCTCTAATTTAGTTTTATCTTATCAAAATTTGTAAAATTTCAATGAAATATTGTCTCAGCGCACTTATTTTTATCTTAATGTAATTTTCAAAAAGCTTATTGTTGAATGTATGTTCGTAAATCCAAATTAAATCTAAACTGTATTGTTTTGTTGGGATTTATTTACATAATTAAGAATAAATAGAAAATGATACTCTGTTACTTTTCCTAGGAGAAGGTGAAGCCAAAATATTTTCCTTTGATTTGTAAGAATTTTTATTCTTTTTCAATCGGATGGAAAAAGTAAAACATGATCAATATCATCCTGACAGAAAAATATATGACTTATATAAGTTTTTTGTTTTCGTTTTTTTCCTAAACTGATACTTAAAAATAAATCAATCTATCTTTTTTTAAAAAATGAACTCAATGCAGAAATCAAAATTTTACTTCAACTTCTCTCCATGATTCTCTCTTGACTTACTTAAGAGTAATTCAAATAATAAGAAGAGTTTGTACCTTTATGAAACTTATTTTTCAAGTTTCAATTCAAGTATTTGGGAATGTTGCAGAGCTAAAGAAAGTAGATCTCTACATTTACGGTAAAGCAACCTCAGCTTTTAAGAACAAAAAAATCCGACTAATCCTAAAAAGAATGGTATACAACCAATGTATCCTGTCGATAGTCACCCATGAAGCTTGAACGTACAGCCTAACCAAAAGATTGACCCTCAAACTGAGAACCATACAACGTGCACAGGAGAGAATCATGTTCAATTTCATATGGAGAGATTATGACAGCACTGTATATTAGTAAAAAGACAGGAGTCTGAGACATCTTAGAAACTGTTAGAAAACTCAAATGGCAATGGGCTGGACATATTGCTAAAATGATAGACAACCACTGGACATCATGTCTCACAATGTTGATCCCCAGAGATCAGGTGTGAGGCTGTGGCCAACAAAAAGTAAGATGGTGTGATGAGCTAGATAAATTCAGAAAGTACTTGCTCTGCAATGCCTATAATTGAAAGGTCTGGTGAATTTTGGGGAAGGTCTATGTCCAACGACGATTATGATGATGATGAAACGAAGGACATTAAAAAGCTGTCGCTGATAATGATGGTTTTGATGAGAGCAGTGGGATCTGGATCGGAATGCACCTTTTGTGGCACAGCGTTTGAGATCAAAGTGTAGTATTTGTTCTCCCTAAGCAAATGAAACAGCATTAACTTCTCGTTCGCGATTTTAAACGTTACTATGATTGTATTTTAATTGCTTCCTTCGTGTATCTTAATTCAATTGAGAATTTTCTTTCAACTTACAACAACAATGAATTTCATGTTGCCCTCACTGAAGAGCATATGAAAAAGTATTCCTGTTTAAAATTTCTATCATCATTCACAATACGTTCAGTACTAAATGAAGGCCTTTCTCATCTCATTCCATCGAGACCCTGACCGTGATTGTGCTAAACTTTGCTATGTCTTACTGACACACCTTTCTATCTCATCCCTCCTATCTATCTTGTGTCTGGTCTTTTCCTACTGTGTTACCATCCCATGGGTACCAATCAGTTATTCTTTTGCTACATATGTTATCTCTTTTTGTTGAGTGTCCAGCAGATCTCCATTTTTGTTGCTTAATTATTAGTACAATATCCTTAACAGTAGTCTTCCCTCTGGTACGTATTGATCTTTACCTATTGATAAGCTGATATGGTCCTTGATTAAGTTAATTTCTTCGCATTCAAGATTGAAAATATTGTAAAAAATCTTTTCAGATTTGGTTTTGCAAAACAGAGGATTTTTTTTAATGAAAATGTTTTGTTTTTTTTACTTAATATTGAATAAATAAAAATATCACTTATCTAATCAGAATATGTATTAGGGTTGTGATTTCAATTAACACCTGGAAAATCTTTTTCTATTGCACTCTTTTTCACTTTTAGGATTGATTCAAGGGAAACATTTTATAAGATGAGGATTGATAAAATCACCAAAAGATTAATGTTGATGGTTTATAATACTTCATCTAATTTATTGAACTATTCTTTTTTTTAAGTAAAATATTTCAGACTGTTTGGTCCTTTAATTTCTTGAATTGGAATTCTGCCTTCCATTGCAATATTGATTTTCTTGAGATTTAAGATGGTATTTAACATTTAAATTCATGTTATTCCATGTTAGGATCTATATTCTATAAGATCCAATCAGCTAATGACAGACACAAGAATCTCTCTTCTTCAATATCATTAATGTATAGGAAGATTTAAAAGGAAAATCAATACAGATACGATTCAACTCTTCCCATTCTGCTATTAAATCCTAAAGACCTACATTCGAATATTGAAATCAGGTTCCCGTTTGAATTTCCTCAATGGAGAAATCAATATGTTCACTTTTGTAAGTTCAGGACAAACTTACATTAAGCCTAAACCTGAAGTCTGATGTAATCCTTTCTTTGAATTATTATTGTAAAAAGTTATGTCAGTTCCAAGTTTCACTCCTGTTAGAGACTGTCAACCGTTACTGTCAACAAAGGTATCTTCAGTTTTCAAGTTGGTTGGGCTGGCTGGCTATGTATATATGTATCATGCATATAGGCCTAATTAATAGGACTAGAGAGCTTTAAAAATTCAAATATACTCCTTATGTCTGAAAACCTTTTTTATTTTTTCTTAAATTCTGCCCTGTAATAGTTTGTTAGTGGAGAGTTCAATTCGCAATGTAAGTTTATGCTAAACTGATATCTTAGTTTGTGCCTACTTGTCTTTTGAAAATTCAGACTTTTTAGTGATCAATGAACAAAAAAAAACGAGAAGTAACTTATTCATTGATTGACCCGTTTTCCAATTTTTTAATTGATCACCTCCCAAGAAAGCATGCTGCCAAAAGATGTTGGTCATGTGACAGTTTCTATTGAGTGACTAAGCGGACATGTTTTTCTGTTAAGCATTTATATTCCATTGAAACTCCAGACTGAAAGAATCAGCCTTCTCCTTGTATCTCCTCGATGGAAAGAGGAATTTCAGAAGACCATTAAATTCTGTTATGTCTTCATGATTCAATTCTCATCTCATCAAATTTAAATCAGTGTGGGCATTTGCGTTTCCTATAATTTTCTCATTTTGAAAAAAATTCTGTTAATTCTTTTTTTTTTACAATTAAAATTTGATGAAGATGAGGACTTGAATGCCAGAAAATTGGTGTTTGTGTCTGTGTGTTTATGTTTGTGTGTGCGTGTATGAAGTAGTGACACGTTTCAACACGCGGAGGAATAATTGGATGAATAGCATTCAATTTGGTTTCTATAGTTACACGCAGCAGGGTGCAAGCTGGAAACAAATTGTATCTCAAGAAAAAATGCCGCTGGTTATAACGGGAAAAAAAAAAATGGAAGCAATTTTTTTATAAAATTGGAACTTGCCAAAAGATATAATAATCCTATTTTTGATTCTCCACTTGGGAATTATCAAGTGTTTTTGCTTTCATTGGGAAAAGGAAAGAATCTGATACGCATAATTCCTTTTTGGCACATCTGAAATTTTTTTTTTTCTAATCTTTCAAGAAAATACAAAATGTAATTGAATAGGAATAAAATTAACATTTTCATAGGCATAAAAAAAAAAGATTAAAAATGTGGATGATACCCTATCTGGGAGGAAGTCCAGATTAAACTTTTAATCATAGGAAAAGTTTGCAAGTAAAAATGATACACATATTTGTGCTTGTATCACAGCTCTGTTAAAGTTATTTACTTCAAAAGTTTCCTGTGTATTTGTTGTTGAAAAGTGAGAAAAAAAAATCAAGTGTCAGACCTGTGCAGAATTCAACTCGATGTGACTTCCGCTACAGGGACAAGGTATGGAAATCTTGGCCTAGGAAGGAAAGAAGAGAAAACACCTGGATCCAATGTTATAAGCATTGCTGTTGTTGAAAAATAAAAGTTTCTGTTCACTACCATTACATCCAGATTGTACATCTGAAGAAGGTTGTCGAATGAATCTTCTGAAATGTCATCTTAGCTACAAGAAGGAGTTCAATCATCCGAAAAATTCTTTGAATGTATAGATAAGATGTTTTGCTGAATTGAACTCGGAGCCAGAGTTTGAACTTTTCTATGAATGAACTGACATAGTCTATGGTGACTGTGAAGGGCTTGCTTCGTAGAGTATAGGGTCCTCAAAAGAGCTAAATCATAAGAAACAATTGTGAGTTTATGACCTCGAAAATTTGCATGTGCGTATAATTATCTTTATGAAAGCATGTGCACACATGCTCAAATGTGTATGCATACTGGTTATATATGATTTTTAGTTGATCACCATAAATGGCCCGCCCAACTAACTAGCCAAGTGGGCTACAGATTCTTCTCTCTTTGCTCATTAGTGTCTATGTGTGAGTATTTGTCTTCAGGTGCTCCTGGTAATATTTGGGGGGGCTACAACCTTGAAAATCTGTACCATCTAAAAATTATTTCTTTTGTTTTCCAAAAATGTGCTTTTTGGGGTCTCTATGGTCATTTTTGGACCTAAGATGCCTAAATCTTGTGCTGGTATTTTTTTTCTTCATAAATTTTGATGAAAAAAAACATTTTTAAAAAAAAATAATTTTTTAGATTATTAGTTCTGATACCCGAGCGGGCTATGGTGATTCATTTATGCAAGGTGCGGACATTTCCAATGATGTTATATATAAATACACTCATACACTAAATTTTATCAATACATATATCCACACTATACATACACTGAGTGTAGCAGAATTTGTCAACCAAAACTGCCAACACTGGTTTCTTGAATTTTTTAGTGATTCTGCCTGGCTATATATGTATGTATGTACGAATGGAGCAAGTGGGCTGAAAATTTAAACATTCACTCCCTACTCTAGAAAAACAGTCTTTTGTTTTTTTAAAATTCACCTTCAACAAGAAATTTTAGTGGGGAGAGGGCAATTTGCAATGTAAGTTCATGCCAAATTGTTCTCTTAGTTTGTGTCTGGCTGTATTCTCACTTTTTTTTTTTCAATTTGGACATTTTAGTGATCAGGCAAGAAGAATAACTTCACACCCAACAAGGCATGCTGCTCAAAAATGTTGGTCACGTGACTATTTCTATTGAGAGACTAATCAGACCTGCTTTTTTGTCCAGCATTTATATTCTATTCAAACTCTAGACTGAAAGAATCAGCTGTCTCCTTGCTATCTCCTCCATAAAGGAATTTCAGAAGATCATTAAATCCTGTTCTGTCTTCATGATTCAATTCTCATCTCATCAAAGATCATTTACCCTTTTTTTCCAATTTTTTAGTTGATCACACCCAACACAGTATGCTGGCAAAAGATGTTGATCTCGATTTCTATTGAATGACCAACTGTTCCTATAGTTTATCCATTATCAGAAGTGCAAAGTTTCATCCTGGCCTTCTCGTTGCTCTGCAATGCGTGCAAACTCAATGTCTGCTCCAATCCAGTGGTTGGAAGCGGGAGGTACAGCATATACCTACTCATCAATTTCCAGGTTCTTTTTTTTGATGTTCACTATCTATTGATGGAGACATTACTGTATACCCAGTTCCCCGAACCCATTTCAATCACAATTCTAAGCAAGCCTGATATAAGTGAAGGGTCAAGAAGAAAAGGATTAAACAAACACTTCACTTTGGCTGGTACAAAATCCAATGATCCAAAAGGCTAAGATTGATGGTGATTCAGCCTCAGATGCGTAAAAAAGCATGTAGCGGATTAGACTGTGTTGATGCGGCTTGGAAAATCAGAACAGAATACGGGTCTGGTTAGTCACTCAATGAAAACTGTCACGTGTCCGACATCTTTGGCAGCATGCTGTGTTTGGGATAAACAATTAAAAAATTGGAAAAAGGGATGATCACTGAATAAGTTACGTTCTGCCTTTTGTTGGGCAGTGATTACAAAAAAGTCTGAATTTTTAGAAAAGAGCGAGCAGACACAAAGTAAGAGCTCAATTTAGCATCAAATTATACTGCAAATTGAACCTCTGCCACAAAAATCCTATTTAGGGGAGGAAAACGTGTTTTTTGTTGACATAGTAAAGAGTGAATATTTGAATTTTCAGCCTTCTAGCTGCATTGGTGAGGCCTATCCGTGAGACATACATAGCCAGCCAAACCAATTTAAAAACTGTCTTGCGATCACAGTAAATAATTGGAGGACCGTAGCATCAAAATTTGAAATCATATAAAAAAATTCCATCCATCAAAGAAATAAATTCTATTAATGAAATCACTGACATTCATTGAAAATTGAGTAAAATATCTAGAAACATTTAGTTTCTGAAGAATCTAGATGTTATAAGTAAACCCATCAAAATAAGGTCCCCAAAAGGTCATAAAATTTTTTAGAAGAGCTTAAGTGCAATACTGATGCCAATTTTCAAGTCTGTAGACAAAATGGTTTGACCAGGAGCACTGGAACACACACGCATACAAACAAACACACGGACATACATAAATATAAAAAAAGGATCGGAACTTTCGGCATCTTTAATGGCTACAATTGTTCAATAGAAACCAATGTTGATAGAATTGGTGACAGTTTTGGTTGATGGTTTCTTAAAGACTTGGATAGAGGAAATGAAGAGTTCCTTGGCAAACTAAGAAAAGGAAGAATTTGTGGCCAGCTTTGCAGATGAGATTATTCTGCCTATGAAGTCAAAAGAGATAAATATGCTCATTCATGTTGGCTCATCTATACGATATTTCTAGAGGGTCTCAATGATTCCACTGAAATTTCCTGGAAGAGTGGGCTATAGGCTATTGGTTAAATTTTGGGATGGATCCGGGAAATTTTTTTGATCAAGAAATATATATATATATATATTTATAAAAAAAAATGTATTTTTATATTCACTCATGCTTGTCCACAATATCTCCAAAAATGTTTGATGAATTTCAATGACATATTATGGAACTAAAGAAGAATTAATTAAATTTGGGGATAAACTTGGGAATTCATTTTTGATTGAGAGATTTTTTTTTCTTCATATATTAAAGAGAGGTAAGAATATTGAAACTAAGTTACCTCCCCCCATCGTAGTTGCATATAAACTGATTTTCTTTGAGTTTTTACTTAGTGTATGGTGTTGGCAGAGGCATGTGGTCTCTCAGTGCTTTCTAGTATGGAAGTATGACTCATTTTTTTAGTGGCAAACTAGACGACGAAAAAAATGTGCTGGGTAGGTGAGGATTGTTGCCAGTATTCAATGCGTTTTGGTCTAACAAGTATTGAACACATCATTATAGTAATAGTCTGCCACGCTAGCTTCCCAACCATCATACCATGACCGGATGGCTTTGGATACGTGTAAGTCTGACACAGAGTAGCAAATGGAGGTCAGTCAACTAGAATTGAACTCACACAAGCCCGTCACTGGGGGGGGGGGGTAATAATTGATTTTAGTGCTAATTCTCAGAACACGTGTAATAATTTGTTTTGGCAGTGCAAAAATTGTACTAAATTAGTGCAGACATGCTTAAGCATTGGGCCATTTATTACATTCTTTTTTTTAGTATCTTTTTGGTGTGTTTTTTGTTTGTCTTTTTTATTTAGCACTTTTTTCACAAAAGAAAGCACTTCTACTCACTGCCCTGCCCCCCCACACACACTTGCTGTACCCTGGCAATATGAGAGAAGGAAAACTCGAGTCCTGAACTAAAAAGAGTGATTTTTCCAGCAAGTTTACACTTTCAGACTCATACTCACTCGATCCTGTGTCATGTGACATGTGAGGCAATGATTTTATCTTTATTTCTTGAACGGTCTATTGAAAACAATTGTTTTCATAGCAATAGCAGGTTTTACTGGACTGTGTTGGTTGGCTGACACCCAATATGAACTGTCTTACTGGGCTGAAGGGCTCCAGCTGTCTTGCTATTTACCCATAATTCCAGGGGAAGTGGATGCATGCCTTTCCAATGTACATTAATGTAAAAAGAACATCATCATCATCATCATCATCAGTCTTTTAACATCCATTGTTGGACATAGACCATCAATTCTTTATCATGGGCGTCGCGGATATGTTATTTTTCATTTTTAGACTATAGATGCGTATAGTCTAAAAATAAAAAATAACATGAACTGTCCCAAACTGAGTTTGAACTATTGATAATATATATCTGAATAATAATTATTACAAGTTTAATAGTATCTCAAAGTATTTACAAAGTTGATCAAGTATTGAGTATTTTTTAACATTGTAAGTTAATGCACCATACCTGTTTCATTATTGATTTTTGTTAGTTTGAGTAGGTTACAGCTAAAAATTCAAGATGAAGGAAAACTCACCATCACAGTCAATAATTGAAGAATCGTAGTGTCAAAATTTGAAGTGATGTAAAAAGATCTATCAAAGAATAAATAAATTCATGACATCACTGGCATTTTCCATAGAGAAGATCTAAAATAGAGTGAAAAAAACATGTAAAAATATTTAGATTCCGAGGAGTTTAGTTGTTATTTTCTTAGGAAAAACATCTAAAATAGCATTTTAAAAAATCTAGATTTTAAAGAATCTAGATAATAGTAAACCTTCTAAATAAAGTACCCAAAAGGTCAAAAAAGCTTCTATTTTAAGAGGAGGCCTAGTGGAGTACTGATGCAAATTTCCAAGTCTGTAGATAAAACAATATGGCCAGGAGCACCAGAACACACAAACACACACCCATGAGAATAGAACCCTTTGTCACCTTTGGTGACTACAGTCGTTCCATACTAGTCAAAAATTAATAATGTGTTACAACGCTTCATTTGATCTATCTGTTTTGTGAACAGAATGACTTTTTCTGTTTGTTTCTATGTTTCTCTGCCCATAATACTTGATTATTTTGCTAATACCACTTAAAACAATGGACTCTTCCACTCAGCCTTGGAGTTATAAACTGTTAAGTCTGATAGTAAGTGAGACAATGTGAAGAAACTGCTGGAACTCCATAGAAACTTGACATGGCAAAGGTCAGCACATTCATGGTTGTCATGGAAAGAGATGGGAAAGGCCTTTATCCAGCAGTAGACTTATAATGGCTGATAATTATATTTAGTTTCTTTTCTAAAAATAAATTATCTCATTGAAATTCAAACTGGTCTGGTTAATCACTCAATAGGAACTGTCACCTTACCACCTTGCTTGTTGTGTTTGGGGTGATCATTCAAAAAATTGGAAAAAAGGGGTGATCAATAAATATGTTACTTCTCTCACCTTTCGTTGGATCACTTAAAAGTCTAAATTTTCAAAAAACAAGTAGGCACAAAGTAAGGAATAATTTAGCATAAACTGGCATTGCAAATTGACCCCCCCAATCTATTTTGGAAACGAAATTTAAAAAAGAAGAGATAAGTTTTTACTAGTCTTAATTGGGAGTAAATGCTGAAATTTTCAGCTCTCTAGCTCCATTGGTGAGGTCTGTACATGTGATACGTAAATAGCCAACCGGATCAACTTGAAAACTGAAGTAACTTATTTTGACAGTCTTTGTTCACAGTCTCTAATGTATTCATGAATTTTTTTCACTTGTAAAAAATAACTCAGGATAATATTGCATTATTTGTGAGTTTCAACCTTTTAGAGTGAATGTCTGATCAGCTTCAGCTATCCATACAAATCAATACTTTAACTCAGGAGTTCCCAATCTTTTCTATGCTCTGCACCACTAAGAAATGTTTTATCAATTTTTGTACTGCTTACTAAAGCAGTATCACATTTGAAAATGCAAAAGTCTAATTTCTAATTTATGAACCATAAATTGAACTGCGGCTGAACAAATTGAGCTGTAAACTTTTTGACTTAATGTATAAAATGCGATTATGAATTGAGTAATTTTATTAGAAAAAATTGCAAACAGTGAAAAATAACCAGATTTCTAGCTACAAATATTGCAGATTTACTAGAAAGAATTGGCCAGATCTAGCTAAAAAGATGGTTGATTTGGCATCCTTATCAGTTATTGGCCTATCACCTACTTAGAAGCTTAATATTACCAAGGTTGGCGACCAATGAGTTATGAAAATGGGTATAAGGAAAAATTGCCGAATTATAAGAATAGAGATACCAAAACAGGAAAACAAGATGTACTTTTGCTTCTTTGTCCCATCCCCTGAAATGTCATGAACCCTGTCACTTTTGTTATGATGTCGATCAGCAGCTGTGATGTTAATTTGAAAAATATAAATCAATTTTACTATTTTTTTGAAATGAATAGGATGAATAATCAATATCACAACTGTTTACAATGTTCCAAACAATGTTTATAAACAGTAATAAATCTTGTAATTGTTATTTTTTTAAATTTATTTTCATTAGATGAAGTATTGTAAATCATTATCATTGATTTCTTTAATACTATTACAGGAACACCTTGAATGATGTGGTTTTTGAAGTAATACACTTATAGTATTGATGTACAATTTAATGTATCTAAGTTTGAATTGAAAAACACATTAAATCATGATAACAGCTTGAACAGTGAGATTTTGAAATGTATGGAAAATTTGGAGGAAATTAAACGTACAACTCAGGCTATACCTGTATTTTCCTTCATCTTAATTTCTCAGTTGTTCTTTATCACAACAATTGAGATATAAGTGAATAGTATCAGAAAAAAATGAATAATAATGATTTACAGTACTTCATCAAATGAAAATAGATTATAAAATGATCACTTCATTCATTCTGCCAGCTATTAGCTTTTGTAGCTCGGTTGGTGAGAGCGCCAGGGCATTAACTTGGCCTCACTTCGGCATCAAGAGATGTGAGTTCAATTCTCACCAAAACCTCATTCTTGATTTCTGATTTGTGATATTTACTCTGTTAAAAGAACCCAACCCGCGTAAAGTTACCATAAAAAGCAACTGAAAAATTAAGATGAAGGTAAATGGTAGTACTTAAAAAAAAAAGAAGGATTATTCGTGTCTCTGCATTGTTATCAAGTAAAAGAAAGTGTTAACCAATACTGTCAACGTAGATTTCTTCAGTTTTCAAGTGATTCTGCCTGGCTGGCTATATATGTAGGTATGTATCATGTTTACAGGACATACCAATGGAGCTAGAGGACTGAAACTTTAAGCATTTACTCCTTATTATGTCTAGGAAAAACATTATCTTGTTTTCTTAAATTTCTCCCAAAATGAGATTTTGGCATCAATTTACAATCTAAGTTTATGCTAAATTGATCCTGAAGTTTTTTGTCTGCGTACATCTAGCATGATACCCTTGTTTTTGCTCGGATTTCGGTACAAATTTTTTTGTGTTATACATGAACAAAAAGGTTGATATCTTTGTTTAAATGACAAGAGCTGATATATTGGGTGACAGTATACCATGGACCTTAGATTAATGGTATAGCAGGCTATTTAGAAATGAAGCCAATTAGGTTCAAATCCAAATATAGAAAAATAACTGAATGGATTTGCCAAAAGATATTTATTCTTCTCTTTACAATTTAGACATGCAAAATTATTGTTTTTGAGATGAATGCTTGAAATTGTTTCGATTTGAATAGCAAGTACTTTGTTAAATGAAGGAAAGAACAGGCTTTGATTTGATCTGGATATCAATAGATAAAAATCCACGCATTTCATTCTGAAATACAGTACAATAGAAGTTGCCCAAAGTAGAATCTATTGTCAACTATTTTGTCAATTCCTTTCTTCTACCAATGGAGTTGTTGAAATATATCAATTTGGTTGTGTCTTTCTGACTTCCTTCCATCTGCCTGTCTAGCTACATGGTATCTCTGAAAATACTGAAATTTTGTGGAAGGGTAGGCAGTAGGGAAATGAGAGACAAATTCCGGAATTTATTTAGATTGAGAGATATTTTTCCTTTTTTTTCATACATTTATTTATATGGTCATGTCCATCCACACAATACCCACAAAAGTTCTCAATGAATTTCTATGAAAGAGTTGATAATATGCTGAATGATTGAATTTTTGAGCAGATCTGTACACAATTACCTCCCATACTTTGTAGTTATACGTGTCTGTCCAATCAATATCTCCTGATGTTCTGCATAAATTTAATTTGTGGAAGGATGAGGCCATGGGTAACGGTAGAAGTACTTAAATTTTGGGGCGGATCCAGGCACAATTACATCCCCTGACAACGGCATTAGCAGATGTATGCGCTCTCTGAGTGTTCTACTTGTTTACCTTTGTGATTTGTTTTTTTGCTTCCTTTTCTATTTCCTCGTCTCATTCTTGGCCCTCCCCAAACTAACTCTTGTCCAAAGAAAAAGCCGTACACCAACAAGTACCCACTTATTCAGAACATGTTACGAACAGATGAAGGTGTATCGAGAAATCTTTTTTTTGAAGTTTTTGTATTTGCTTGGCATCTTTTACCAGGAATACTTCAACCCGATTTGTTGTCTACAAGAGGAAAAAGCATTTTTGGCTTGTTTCAAGTTGAAACTGGGGGTGCGGGGTGATGTAACATGCGAGTTTGAATCACAAGAGTTGGCTTACTTTTTATTTCTGATTGCACTGCTTACTCGTAGCCGTAGATTATGGCCTGAGTCTAAATTGTGATAAAAAAACAACGAAAAATTACGATGAAGGTTAAAAGATAGTCAAAATTAGTAAGTTAAAACTTGTCTAGAATAAGCAGTTCTTACCGATAAGCCATTTTTTTTTTGTCTTTTGGAAGAGAACAAGAAGAAATAATGAATGTTATGAGTAGGAAAACTTTCAGACATTTTGGTCTGAAATAGAGATGGAAATCTTCCTGCATTTAGGAATGCATCGAGATGTCTATGATCTCAAAAGGATACAGAGAATCGAAACCATTTTATTTACTCTACATAATAAGCGTAGATAAATTACATGGTTGGATTCAGGATTTTGAACAGGGTGGGGTTCAAATGGAAAAAAATTATCTTTACAAACAATTATGTAAAAAAGAAAACTTCAAACATCAAAAACAAGAGAGTGATATGTGAGTTGGTATTTTTTATATTTGAGTTGTAGCTTTTTAACACCAGAATGGACAGAAGAGTGGATTTTTTAAAGAAATTAATCAAAGAAATTTACCATAGAACCAATGAATAAAAAATATATAGATAATAAGAATGAAGAAATCTTACTTATAATAAGTTTTTGTTTTTAACATTAATTTTTGATTACTTTGGATTATTTAGGTTTTTTTATTTATAAAAAATTTTTTTTAGGTATTAAAAAAATGTTTAATTGTACTTTGCCCGATCACTATTCCAAACTTTTTGATATTCGCAATTAGTGTAGACTATCAGTTGTTTGGAGATAGGCTTTAAGGAGTAAAGTCAGCTTCTACTTGACTATAAAGTCCCTGTAGTTGAATTGTTAGAAGCAACCAGGTATGTACTGGACCCCTCTGTTGAAGATCTTATTATAATTGTGTGTGAGCTTGATCCTCATTTTGGGCTTGCTCTTTATCCTCCAATTGTGCTATTTATTCGTAGCAGGAGGGTTACAGTCCAATTCAAAGTTGTGCTAAAAAGTAACTGAAAGTTATAATGAAGGTGAGAGGTAGTCAAAATTAATAATAATGTTGCAATACTTCATCCGAGGATAATTTGAAAAAAATTAAAAATATTGTTGAAACACCTATCCGTCAACATGATATCTCAAAGATTTCTCAGTCAATGTCAATGAAATTTTGAGAAAGGATGGATAATGGAGTGAGAAAAAGTTTGTTGAATTTTGGGGTGGATCCAAGAATTTTTCTCTCATTGAGAGGTATTGCCGTTTTTTTTTTTTTGTTTTTTTTTTTCATACATTTTTGTATATTCTCATGATTGTCCACATTATATCGCCAAAAAGTTCTCGATGAATTACTATGTAAATTTGTAAGAGGATGGATAATAGTCTATGGAAGAAGAGATTGAATTTTAAATTAAAACATTTTCTTGGTACCCATACTTATTTTCTTCATATCATTTTTTCACAAAGTCAAAAGTGAAAAATAGAAAACTAAAGTTGAATAGAATTGTTGGTAAATGGTCTTATGCCATCAAATTGAATAATATGAGAGAATCATGATGAATAATGTATAATGTATTAGGACAAAAAAATCTCCAACCTAGTAGATGTCTTCGGAAGAGAGCAACTTTTTGTCGAGTGTGGTTCACTGTGAGTCCCTGAGTGATACCAATTGTATGCCCACAACTGGATAATAATGAGCTAATGATATGAAAATTAGAACAGTTTAAATTCGTTGAAAAAAATGACATTATATCATGAAAAAATTATATGGAATTAAATGGATTTTTTCTTTATTTCAAATAAAATGTTTGGAACCAACTGATTTTGATAACATTATTTATGATTATGATAAATAGCTTCCATTGTAGTTATATTTTTAAACTATAATATTTTTAAATGTAACGGTTGTTTTTTTTCTATTTTTGGCAAGAGTATGAAAGTAAGTAAAAAATGTTGACCTTTTTATGTTTGGTTACAATCAATATTTGATAATTTATTTGCTGACATTTTGGAAGCCATAATGATCTGAACATGTTGTCCAATGATACAATATCTTTTATCTTATTAAATTTGATACTGACTCCAGTGATCATTAAAAATTGTATTTAATGAACACTTGAACTCATTAGAAAGTCCCTTGTAACATTAAGATGGACATAGTAATAATACTGAGAGAGTTTATCAGGGAAATAAAATGTGAATACCTTGACACTCTGGCTTTTGAACACTCTGTCCTCTGTCTGGTGCCACCTCGAGCTGGACATTAATCTGTCCTCCTTTTTGGGGTTTGACTAATAAATCTTTATTAATTACCACAGATATACTTAGTAGGAACTGAATGATATGATGAGCATTAAGTCATTTTTTTTTTTTAGCTCTGTGAGCATCTCTAGTACTGGTTGTTGTCCCTGATAGACTGCTGACAGAGCGAAAAATTCCCATCACCTCTTGTTTCCTTCCACTCTTTGAAAGTGCTGGGCCGAAAACTTGCCCATCTATGGTCTGATTCACAGGCTTGTTAATATATATACAGTAACACCTGGATTAGTAGGGTTAATTTGTCTCAAAATTTTCAATACTGTTCAAAACGGCAGTTCAAGATCTTATCATAAATTGATGTGTTTTTCTTCTCAGTTTATGTTTAGTTACGTTGATTCATACTGGAACACTCTTACTGTACTACATCAAAACTGGCATTAATTGAAACCGCTCTTATTCAGTATATCTCTCAATATCGAGTTACCTCCCTTACAAAGGAGAGTTTGTTTCATTAACTTCTGATAACAGAGCCGTCATATTATTGTATTGTTAGATTGAACGAAAACGCATAAGTAAGAAAGATTTCTGAAATTTCTGAAAACTACATTAAACTTGTCAGAAAATGGAAAAAATCTAAACACCAGGAAAGATCTGCGTTAAAAGAATTTACTAAAAAAGAAGGACGTCCATCTGAAAGTAGGCAAGGTCACAGGAGGATTAATTTTTCTAAACCCTCAGGATCTGATGATCCTAAATGCCTCTGCCGTCAAAATGTCGACTTTGACCGTATGAACTATGAGTGCAAAAATTAGGAGGTCAGAACATCCCTAATAAATGGGTGAGCACACCACTCCAGTCACTGTCACAAATGCCACCATGTTGGGCATTTGGCAAGTGATTGCTATTCTGGACATGTCCACTGCTACAGATATGGAAAGGTTGGCCACGTGTTTGTGTTACTGCTATGCTGTGATGAAACGCTGCTACATATGCAGCCAGCATGGTCATATTGCTTGCCAGTGTGACAAGGGGATCAAGAATCGGGTTCATTTTAACTCCAGAAGCTATGGGTATATCTGATAAGATTTCCTTTCCACAGACACGAGGATTAGTTATATTTATGAGAAATCCAGCCAGATTATGAAATGAAAGTTCATCAATACATTGGAAGTTATAACACAGTCAGTAGTTCCACAATGCATAAAAAGATCTGGAACCCACACTGGATTTTACATTTATTCAATCTGCCAATTGATAAAAGATAAAGCATTGCACACACTACAATAAAAAGCAGAATACAAGAAGAAGGGTCCTCGAAGAACCGTCATTGAGTTGGGGAGCTGGGAAAAAGGAGATAAGGGCAGTATTGTGTGGTAGAGCGGGGCAGATATACAGTTGCAGTGGACAGCCAAAAATACCAGGAATCAATCGTTCATTTTCTGTATGATCTCTTGCCCCATGGTGACCCTGGAGGTTAATAATGTTGAAGCAGCCAGGTAGTATTCTGAAGACACCAGACAGAGGATCTGAGGTAGCCGGATTACAGAAGCCTTGAGAGAGACTGGGAAACAGAAAGAAGGTCCTAAGGATAAGGATTTTAATTGATACAAACAAGTTTTGCACTCAGTTGTACTTTGGGGCTCTTTCAAACAAAGCCAGTCAAAAATAGCGAAAGAAGGAGATGCAAAGTCCTGGCGAGAACTCCACCAAATGAATCAGAAATTGATATGCAGTTTATGTCTAGAGATGCCAGACATGGCTTTGAAGGTAGTGCCGATTGGTCTGAAAAAGCCCAACAAGAGAATGCTGATCTGTGTTGGGAGTACAAACTTGAGAAGTTGAACGTCCAGAGGTGAACTAAAACTGAACTAATATATGGAGGATGAAGCTAATTAGAATCACTTTTGAACTACATGGCTGAAATAACCGAAGTTATTTATCACTGTAGAAATTCCTGATGCTAAAAAAAAGGCATGCTCGTTCATTTCATGTAATTTCAACTTATAGTTAAAACAATGAACTTGAATGTTCATCTTGAATGTAACTCAGAAGTCACTGAACGAATCCATTAACAGTCCGATGTAGCTAAGGATGCTGTCATCAAACGGACAGATTATGTGTTCATGACAGATAATCAGTTGGATTTTCCACAAAATTTTGATTATGCTCGCCAGAAGGTTGGAGGCATTGTGTAGTAGGAGTATTGAATGCATCATGTGCAGAAAAATATCTTGTTTTTTTTGTTCAAGTGTTTAGTAGGACACAAGAAAACATTTTAATTATCATTGCTCACCTCTAAAGAAAAAAAAGGAAAAGAGGGTAAGAACTGTTTAATGTGTCTCTCGATATCTAGGTATGTCCTTTACAAAGAAAAGTTCATTTTATTAACTTCTGGTAAGGGAGCTGCCATATTATTGTATTGTTAGATGGGATGAACAAAGACACTCATGTTCCAGCCAATAATAAAGTTTTATGTAAAGTAAATTTTTGTTGCTTTTGAATTCTGGCGGATTTGTCATTTTTTATTATCAAGGTATTACTTTAGTGGCTTTTGTCAACGTTGCTGTAGAGCCACGGTGTATAAGTCTTAATATGTCTGAGAGAGTCAGTCAAAGTTCTCTTTTTCAATCTATCATGACCCCCTTTTTTGGAATAGGGAGATGGTTATCTGCATGCCTGATGTCAATATATAAGGAGATAAGAATCTTGCAGATTGGAAATGAAAAAAATTAACTTCCAGTGAGACTCATGTCACTCTTGCCTGAGGGAAGTCTGGTTAAACACATCAGCTGCTATACCAACCTAGCTATGGAAGCTTTGATGGTTTGCAAAATTTACAATCCAACCTTTGAACCAAACTCTCTTCCCAATATCTCTTGTACCACTTTTGTTTTGATTTCTGTACTTGTAGTATCAGTAAAGCAATAATGATAATAATAGAATGTTTTATTTGTTTCAGAATTTGTGGCCTGGGCACAGCTAATGGTTGGTTCCTGCGTATAAACACTCGTGTCCACATCGACCAAGTGATTGAAGGTTTTGCTCAGCACTGCGCCTATATGGACCGACTGGAGATCCAGTGGGATCCAGATACAATCAGATTTAGTGATAAAAGCAACAAATTTGTTGATCACATTCGGTTAGTATCATCAATCTTTCAGTCTCTGTCATTGACAAGCAATAATGAATATAATAGTGAGTCTGTTTCTCTAGCAAGCTGACCTCTGCAGTTGAGATAGCTGCTGTTCAACAATGTCGAAATGTTGGAATGGGACCCTCAGAGCTCAATTACAATATCATTCATGCATTAACTGGGACGTACAGGAGACCCCCCACAGTCTCTATTTATGCAGTCAATGGGCTCTGAAATAGTATTAATTAAAACCATGCTAATCCAACTCAAGAATCCTTGGTAAATAATATAATTAGATGAAGGAAGATTGATTAACTTACAAAACATTTCCACAAATATTTCTAACAAAATCAATTTTGTCATAAATGAATTTAGTCATAAATAAATAAGGATTGTAAATTTTATTGAAATCTGATAATAAGTTGGATTTTTGTAGACTTCTAAAATCTTGGTGTGGTTTACCCTTCGCTGTCGTCAAAAATATGTACGCGTGCAAGGGAGGTCCCTACAGTAAAAAAAACATTTGGGGGAAAAAACAGAGTGCGAAGGAAAATTAATTTTATCGCTAGCAAAATTATTTCAAATTACTGTGCTAATCAAATATTCTGGCATACAATTCGATTCTTTGGATAATAAATTGTTACCATGTTGATTGGAAAACAACATTAATTAGGCTTTTCCTGTGTCATACATTTTCACAGTCACAAAGTGCCAGATTAGAGCTTTTTCACCAAATACATTCCGTTACGGCACTGCCATAAATGTTTGCTATAATGATCTTATTGTTGGGTGATGATGATTGGTAAAACCAAAAGTTTGATACACCCAATGGTTGCCCCCAGTAGGTAAATGATAAGTAACTTTAAACCTAAATGAAGGCTATACTTATATTTCTCTCATTCTTTCTTTCTTTCTCTCACCCTTTCTCTCTTCCATTGATGACATAAGAATAGAATCTGTCTCTCTCTTTTCCTTTCTCTCTCTATCCATCATTCTGAACTTTTCACTTTTTAGTCTCAACCGGAAGTCTGAAATCATCATTGTTGTTAGGAGAGGAAAATAAAGTCAAAACTCAGTTTGAGTTTCATGAAAATAACGGAACTCCTCTATGAATAGAATTAGAAAAATTTTTTAAAATCTATCTGAATGCGGGAAGGTGGGGGATAATTTTAATTAGTAATTATTTCCACTTGAAATTTACATTCAAATTTTTTATGTATGAATTCAAGAGTCAATTTCACAAATGTTTTTTTTGTCCCTTCCAGATTGCGATGCCCCCATCTCCGTTCGATCACCCTGAGCGATGGTGAATATTACGAAATGGTCAAGTCCAACTTTGAGCGCGCTGACCGGAAGCGAGTAGTCAGAACAACCATCAACTACAGTACAAGCATTGTCAGTTTGCTGACCCATTACAATGACCTGTTGTTCAATTAAGGACATTTCTACGTTCTCTCCCTTGTCCCAACATCTCCTGTGTGTGCCAACACTGAATACCTAAATGTACCTTATGACTGCAAAAGGGTTAACTATCTTCTCACCCCTCCCACCTCAACCCTGTTGTTTTCCTCTCCCCCACCTGACCTCTACAACCTACCCCCCCAACCCCACCCCATTTCGATAATGGGATGACATCTTGGTATGATTATACTGCTAACGTTCTTTTCTTTTTTTTTCACTTCATGGTCAGAGGATGAGGAAACAACATAATGGTCCAGTTATCCATTTAGTATGGTTTACCAATTCGGACCATCTGACTGTGGAAAAGAAAAAAAACCCAAAGATGATCTTATTATGAATAAGATAACAGTGAACTTGCTTAGCTGGTTCATTTGGAGTTGAGAATAACAGGGCCTTGCATTCAGTGCTAGATTTAGGCATAAGCAAAATAAGCTCCAGCCAAAGGCCTCACAATCGGCCGGGGCCTCAAAAGATTTTCAATGGCGTACATGTTTAAAGGTTTTATCAGACCTTCTGATGTAATACTTTAACAAAAGGCCTTCAAGCTTTATGTATCTTTGGGCTTCACAAATCCAGATCCAGCACTGCTTGCATTGAAGATATTCTTCATTCCTCTTCTCATAACAGCATAGCCCTTGGGCAGGAGACTGTATCTTCCATACTCAAGGAAATGTATTTTGTTAAGGCCAAATACATCAAATTATCATCTTTAGCATAAAATACATTTGGAACTTTGAATGATTGAAATTCTCAGTTCTACTCAGACAAGAATTTTTCTAGATTAGAGAAACAAACTGGAGAGAGAAGACAAAATGTTTAGTGGAATGAAAGCAGATGATGTTTCAATTTTAGGATTGAAATC
Source organism: Thysanoteuthis rhombus (assembly GCA_963457665.1). NCBI lineage: Eukaryota > Metazoa > Mollusca > Cephalopoda > Oegopsida > Thysanoteuthidae > Thysanoteuthis > Thysanoteuthis major. Next base: position 66,714,170 of record OY735203.1, on the reverse strand, counting down.
CATAAAAGAAATTGTTTCCTTATCATATCATTACTTCCTAGTAAAGAATATCTTAAGGAGGCTTTTTTGAAACTCTAGTTTAGACATTATCAGCCCTGTAGTTGCTGATATGTAGATTTGTAGAGCCAGAAAGACCCATCCAGGATTAAGAAGATTTTTCCTGGAGCACACTTTTGGGGGCTTAACATTGATTAGATCAATGAAAATGATACGTATCATAGATGAGTTATAATAACTGATTTTTATGTATCTATGTCCATACAATGAACTGTGTAATCTTTTCTGTTTGATTCTTCATTTCTCTGTCCATAACTTCCACTAGAGCAGGCATATACTACATTTTGATCCTAGGAAGAGGGCCAGGGAGTGACACTTTGAGCCTAGGTAAGGCATACAGATACTCAAATCCTGGGCAGAAGTATTGATCCACACATGGATAATCCTGTCATTTTTTATGGGCACTTTGCTAGCATATATATATATATATATATATGTGTGTTATATTGTTATTGAGGTGTGGGTGACATAACAGCTATAAGTATGAGAAATGCAAACTGAGATTACATTTCTGGCTACTTGTATTCACTTCACACTAATGCCCTCAGAAAGATATGAATCTACTTCTCTCTGTGCTCTTTCCCTTTGCCAGGTACCTTGACAAAATGTCTTATTGCTTGCATGCCATAGAGGTTGATGGAGACGGGAGTGGGTGAATGAGCACTTGGGTGAACCAATCTCCCATTTCATTAGCCAGTTAGTCACATAATATCTTTATGAAATGCATAGTTTTTAAGGAGTATATATACCCATACAAGAACTTAATTATGTTATAGAGAATATTTTACAAAAAGTACTAATTTCTGAAGAAATAGGTTGATTTTAATCTATTGTTATTTTTTAATAATTATAATGATAAACTCTTTAAACTGTATGATTAGTATAATCTAAGGCTTGGTTTACGTTTTTTTAAAAAATCAATTCAAAAATATTTTTGAGCAATGAAATGACAACATTAATTATAATTTGGTAAAAATGCTTCCCAAAATTAGATGGTTGTGTTTTCTACTGACACGTTCTTGCCAGCAGACAAAAGTGCCGTTGGCTGTTTTGAGTTGAATGGGGAGATTTATTGATTCAATGTCGTAGTCAGAGATATTTATTTAAAGTTAAAAAAGAAGTTGAATGAATAAATGAAAACATTTCTTATTGCAGTATTTCAAGAAAAAGGAGATTTGTGTCCCATAATTCATAACTCAGCTTTTCAGAGATCATTTTTTAGGCTGGGGTTTTGACTGAATTATCTAATTTTTAAAAACGTACAAGAAAAAAAACAACAAAAGTCAGAGAAATTCAAGGAAGACAACGTCCTACTTGATTTTCATAGAAAAAGAAAATTTTCTCGTCTTTGTTAATATCAAAAAGTAAAAAAAACAAAAACGATAATTCTGTAACAATGTAGCAAGGGAACAAACTCACGTTTCCCTTGAGCAGTCAATACAACTTATCTCCCTTGGAAAGTCTTTTTTTTTTGCCATGCAAGAGCAAAAAAAAAAATGGTGGAAAAAAGAGTGAAAGAGGACAAAGTTGTGGAATTGTGTCGTGTCAATAAGGGGTGTCTTGACTTTTATATAGTTCATAAATTATCTCAATTGTCCCTTAAGATCTTGCTCCTCTTTAACAACGTGAATTGTCATCATGTCAAAGATGTTTTCAGACAATGTGTTTTCTATGTACAGATTGAGTTTTACTGCTGGAATGTTTCTCCCCAGATTTTTGCTTCAAGATTTATATCTATTCTGTGGACAAAAAGAAAAAAAAAATTCAACTTGTTTATTTATTTATTTATTTATTTATTTAAAGATAACCTCTTCTATGATAATAGGTCTGCTACTATATTTGTTGTAGCCCTCTCCAATCTGAGAAAAAAAAGCCTGCTTATGTATTTTGGTATAAAAGAAAAATCAAGGTGTAAAAGTTATGTTCTAGTTTTTGTTCTTGCCCTCACATATGTGTGGACCCCCACTTGAACCTGACCTTATGTCACATTCCGCCCTCATGTAGAGTTGGACAGATAACTTCTAGAGAATTAAGGGTAGGGGAAGAAACCTTTATTTCTGAGGTGTCATTGCTGGAAGTACCAAAGGATTTATCCCAAGATTTTGGATCATATTTTGCAGTTCATTCAAAATCTCAATTTGTATAAATATTTCAGAAATTTACATTGAACTTTGGTAAAGTTAATACAGACAAAATACCATCAGGGAATCATTTTCCAGTATATTAGGTACCTCAATGTTTTTTTTGTTTTTTTTGTGGGGTGGGGAGCTTAATTTTTGGAGATCATAAGTCAGAGGCCAAGTACAAAAGCAGAAAAAAAATGTCTTTAAAATGTAAAAATAATACAGGGTGTCCATAAAGTCTCAAATCATTTTATTACACCGTTTAATCTAGTCATTCTGAATGTGGGGCGCATGTCCTGCAAGAGGGCAATTTAAATATATTGTGGGGGGGGATGGGAGTAATTTGGACTCTGAGTCTGAAGAGCGGAAAGTGTTCCATGGCTTAAAACTGAGTGTTAAAGCTTGTCTGATGAATTCTTATAACACAATTTTATTATTGATTTTATGAAAGACTCCATAGTAATTAATGTTTACCTCATCAACTTGGTGAGGTGTAACAGTGATAAAATAATTGCGTTACTGCTACTAAATTCTATACAATGAAGAAATTCCAAAATATGTAGAAAGTGCTCTGAAGTTCATATATCGATATGTTTTTTTACCAAGAATTTGTTTCTTAGAATAAATTTTGGTGAATTTCTGAATTTGACATTATTATACCTTTTCAACACCAAATTTGATTCACCATAGTTAGGGAAATATCAAATTTTTTGAGGCGGAGCATAGTGCAAAAAAAGGTTGAGAACTACTGGTTAAAGAGAAAATAGGTGGGGACTTTACGGAAACCCTGTTTTTGAAACGATATCAGGTTGATTATCTTTGAACGATTTTCAAAATGAAGATTTTTTATCTAGGTTAATTGTGGGCTTTAATTGTCTGATGCATGTTTTTATTTCAGTGGCTACAACTTTGTTTTCTGTGATTTAAAATGAATATCCTTATCTCGGTGTGGGCCATAACATTTCAATAGATATCTCCCGCACAGCGGACTCAAGAAACTTGGGATATACCAATCAAAATGTTAATGGCTACAAAAAAAAATATGATGAGGATCTTAGTCTTAGTGATTATGTGTGATGATGTATCATGCAAATATCACAAAAGAAGTGGTTCCATTTGGGGATTGAACAGAAAAAAAAAGACAGATTACTGTGTCTGGAAAAAAATTTTGAGAAAATACACTCAGATATAGGTCTGAAAATTTTCTCCTCTGCATAAATATTAAAATATTTTGCTTTGAAAATTGTAATTTATATTTTTAAGAAATGAAACAAAATCCAGACCAATTTTTCTGTAGTGGGTTTTATCAACAACAACAAGGCTGTGTTAAGAAATAATGGAGATTGAAAAAAAGTTTATTATTTTTATTTTCCAACTTGTTTTTGGACTGTCAAATCTCTTCCCATATTTGATGATGATGTTGTCAACACAACATTCCAGCCAATCCATTCTTCAGCCCTCATCAGGTGAATAATTCAAAGAAAGTGGCAAATCTTTTTCCTCCAGGCAAAGAAAATTGTAGTCATTTATCTTTTGAAGACTCACACCCAGATGCTTTATAACATACACTGTGTCTGATCAATAGCACTGCGTCAGGATTCCTGGGGCGGCAGAACACATCAATATTTGTAAATGAAACCTGTTGCTAAAGAGGCCACTTGTGTTTATAGGCTTTCAAAAAACAGCTGCTAAAGCAACAACATGTGTTCAAACAGTTGAGACACCAACTGGATCTATCCATTTCAGCAGCTCCAGGTTCACAAATGTGAACATACCATCAATCAATCACTCAAGTGATTCCAAAATATACACAGAGGTGTTCCTCAACCCCTGAAATGGATTGATCTGGATGGTATATTAATGGCTACCATTTTTGGTTGCCTCTTCTCTTGAGTTATACATCCAATGAAAGCTGGAGAATAGTTTGGTTGAAACATTGTGTTCACAGCATAAAGATGGAGAGAAGAGACTCAATTGTTTGAATAAAAATTGGAATAAATGACTGTTCTCAAAGTTATAGACAATACTTATTAAAAAAACTTTAATGAAGTTCTTACTTTCTCCTGAAATCAGATGTAATTATGTCCTCTTCTGATTTGCAAAGAAAAAAATAGGAAGGTTGAAGAAGCTCAAAGTCTGGTACAACATCTACCAGAATTCTTGCTTGTTTTTGTAGTGTAGGGTGTTTCACCCAATTAAAATTTAAGTTCTGACCGTATGGAATTGAAAGTTGAGAGAGGCCCCTCTTTAATCTAGAGAATTTAAATCTTGCTCAATGTTTTGTTTTTTTTTTTCTACATTTCAAGAATCAAGGAAAGAAGCTCTGAAATTTTCTTAAGAATAAACAATTTTAAAATCTATTTTTTAATATAAAAAGGAGATATTTTCTTTCCTAAAATTTGTTTAAATTATATGAATAATATTCACTCTTTTAATACTGATAAACAGTAATTTTTCTACAAAAAAAACGAGACGTTTACCACTGTAGTATTTGCTATTTTATACATATTTAAGACTTTCCAGCCAAAAGTTTAATGCACTGTCAGTGTGTGAACCCAAGGCCCCGCATGATTTTGGCAAACCCTCCCCAACCCTGAAAATTTGCTATAATCCATGGTTGGTTCTAGGGATATTTTTTTTCTTTTAATTTCAGGGATGGAAAAAAAAAACATTTTCAATCAACTGAATAAGATTTTGTTTTATTTCTTTAATAAGTTATTTATTGAATCTCTGCCCTTTCATCTTTTAATAATGGAAAATAATAAAAAATTTCAGATCCCCAAATGAGTGCTGTTTTTTTAATTAATTTTTTATTTTAAAGAGACCAGTATATTACTTTAATTAAAACCAAAACAAAACAAAGAACAAAATTGAATATTTGCACAAAATATTTCTTTTGAAAAATTAGTGAATACTTCTAGGAATTGCAGATGATTAGTGATATTGGTTTTACCATATTTGATGGCATATAAGACCCCCCCCATGCACCTTTTTTGCCCCTCCCTAATGGCTCAAAAGGTAAATGTAACCTTTGTTGTCCAGTCCCACATTTTGCAAGAACTTGAGGAAAAGTTGAAAAAAACTTGTTGATAAAAGAAAGGATTTCAAAAATAGGTAGAAGTTTGCGGATCTTATATGTCATGAAATAAAATACTGTTATTCAACCTTTTGAAAGTTTGATTATCATGGAATGATATGAAATGTGTTGGAATATCAAAATTTAGGAAAAAAAACAAACGAATATATACATACTTACATATATATCTCTTCTCATAGAAATTCAAATATATCTTCATTTTTTTGTGAGTAATACCAAGTACAAAATATACAGTAGTCTAGCATTTGGATCTCTGAGAGAAATAATTTAGTTATGCGATTTTCAAATGTTATTATTGCTTGAAAGAGACCCAAATTGATAAATATGTTAGTTCTTTAGCAACCTGTATTGAACAGTTTTCGAGCCCAGGAGTGGGTATCTAGATCTCGAGTGATATCACCTATAACAAAATCTTTTTCTATGAAAAAAGCAAAAATTCAAAGGAATATCTTTTTATCTGAATCTGAAGAAATATCATTATTATACACTGAATTACTCGGACTAGTGTTAAAGTCACTATGTTTCATCCATTGTACCCCTTGACAAACAATGACACAACTGAAGAAGGCCAGAGGTTACATTGGCCAAAACTTTGTGACCAGGTCCGGCACTATTAGGTGAAACTAAGAAGCTGCCCAGACAGCAGACCCTTGCGCAAATTTATATCTTGCCTAGAGCATATGAAACCGTCATGCCTGCTCTGATTGTGACTATAAGAACCAAGACAAGGACATTAGCCTGAGTATATCAGTGTGTAATGATACCCTCTTAGTTTATTTTTAAAGGTTGTTTTACTATTGTTTTTGTTGGCTGCGATTTATCAAAATTAAGTTTGAAGACCATTTTGTTATTTTTAAAAAAAAGGGAGAAAAAAAATCAAACCATGCACTAAACATTTTTATTTAGAAAAATGTCAGCTTATGGGCAAGTTTTCTTAGCCAATACTAAATGCGGGATCGTGGTCCATTGACTACACCCAAAAAGTTATTCCCGTTTTTTTTTTGTTTTTTTCAAATTTTTGAGATTGGACATACACAAAAATAATTCCTTAGGAAAGAGGTCCGGGTCTTAGTGATATAACTGGGTGTCAAATAAAAAATATTTTTTATTTGATTTTATTCGATGAAGTATTATCTCTCACCTTGATAAAGTAAAACATTCACACTCCTGGAAAAAGTAAATAACCCTGTGCAAGGGAACTATGATTATAACTACCATTCAGGTTGTTTGAAACTTTTTTTTAAAAAGCAACTACAAAATTAGGCAGGAGGTAAAAAGCAGTCATGAAAATTGATTATAATGATTTATAATACTCCATCAAATAAAAGGAATTAATGACGTACGACTGGCCTCAAAATGAAAAAATATCTAAGGGGAAAAACTTTTTGGGCTTAGACATTGGACCCTAGTCTTGTGTGAGTACCAAAATTTCTTAACTTAGAAAGAAAGATGAAATAAAGTGAAAGGCCAAAGAAACCAGAATTGTACATTTTTGACAATTCATTTTCATTCACCAAGTTAAATAATAAAAAGAAGTTCTCTAATAAGAACAACGGAAATAAAGAAGAAAAAAATAAATGCAGTGTTTTCTGATTGTAATTATACATTTTATATGATTGTTATATTAATAAAGAAACAACTCTGGATATGTCTTGTGTGATTATTTCTATTTCAGTCAGTATTCAGTGATCAAGAAAAAGCCAAAAGTAAAATTAGATAATGTAGTTCAGATTTCTTTCTGATATTGAAGAGTTGATTAAAAAAGCATATTACAATCCACACTACTGGTAGGATTTTCAGCTAAATGTCTGCTTTATACAATAAAACAAGAAGATAAAGATTCTGTTTCGCTAACCTAATGGACACAAAGTATGGGTTCAGTTTAGCATTAAACTTATATTTTGAATAGAAGCCCTGACAAAAAACTTTAATGGTTTTGGAAATTTCAAAAACTAATATGCTAAAAACATGCTCTGGAGTCCCATTAGTGACCATAGAAAATTTGGTGGCCATAGCTCTAGACATCCTTGAGTTATGTGATGCCTGACTGATGGACAAGCAAATGGTGAATTATAGTCAGATAGTGAATGATGGTAGGCTTGAAATAGTCAACAGCTTGAACACTGGTAATGCAGTAGTTAAAATTATTTTCAGGTCAATAATGGTTTAAATCCTTTGTGTAGAATTCTAGAATGAATGCAAAATCCAAAATGCATAAAAACATGCATTATTGTTTTTAACTTTGTAGTTAAGATAGGGTTTTAACAGGAAATATGTATTATTTTTTTAAGTGCACCATAATTCTGACAGCACTGTTGATAGGTGAGACTTGTTGACCAATAATTTACAAAATTCTTTCAACTGCAGCTTATTTGGCTCAAGAACAGGATAGTTATTTTGAGGACTGATGTCTTATAATGAAAACAAAAGATAACATTTTTTCTTGATGATTAGATCTCTTTGCCAAAAAATAACTATTAAAAGATACAGTGCTATTCACACAACCCATGCATTGAGCACTAAATGATTGAATAACAGACAAAGATTGATGTTAGTAATAACCTGTGGTTATAGCTTTGTTTCATTAAGACACTGGTCCCAAACTAACGGCCAGGAAACAGTACCAGGCCACAAAGCAGGCGCTAATGGGCCACCGGGAAAATATTAATCAATATTTCATTATTTTCTCTGTAAAATAGAAGGCAAATTCATTTCCTTGAAACTTAATATTGGATTAGTTGCTCTCTTACAGATTCAAAAAAGACATCCATCTTCTTTGGATCACATATTCCAAAAAGAAATTCAAAAAAATTTTAAATGGAAGATTAGCAAGTCTGGTTAGTCACTTAATAGAAACAATGATGTAACCAACATCTTTTTAGAAATAAAATTGAATGTGTTGGTCATTTGTAAATGACTTATAGTTGACATTACCTATATTCTATATCATTATTAACACCAGCCCCCTCAACTTCCCCATCCAATGGCCAGTCCACAAGAAAATTTCCATTGTCAAACTGGTCTGCGGTGTAAAAAAGGGTTTGGGACCCCTGGATTAAGGCAATAAACTTGAAGATATGAACTGACAGAGAAAATGTGAAAATGGCTACTTCAAAATTTTATTTTTTTGGCAATTAAGTCCTCTTAACCTGTTGGGGGCATCAGAAAATAACTTTTTGTTATTTATCTAGGTCTGCGGCTTGGGTACTAACTCCTGTCCAGGTTGAACCTGTGCTTTCGAGACCCTGAACTAGTGTTGCTCTCTGGGTCCTTCTGTACCATTTACAGATCCATCTTTCACCAGATTTTCTCACGCCTAGTTCGTTGGTCAGAATGGCCTCTTCTCATTGTTGATTCGGCAGTATGTCAAGTTTTTTATGGGGGAAGAGTTAGTGGCTCCATATTCAGACCTCCTCTTCTTTCAACCTGGCTTGGGACTGGCTTAGATGGAATGATTACATCCATTAAAACCGTTCCTCACCTACAGATTCCAAAAAGACATCCATTTTCTTTGGTTCACATACTCCAAAAAGAAATTTTTAAAATTTTCAGATAGATGAACACTTCTGATGAGTCACTTAATAGAAAGTACCACATAATCAACATCTACATTAGGGGTGATTAATTAGAAAATGAAGAATAAATGTTCCAATATTCAGCCCTCTAGCTCCATTGGTTTGGCCTGGATATATGACACATATAAAGATAGATAGCCGACCAGGCAGAACCATTTAAAAATGAAGAATCCTATGATGACAAGTTGATAGTTTGGGTTAGGATAAATTCATTTAAACATTTGAATTGAAATGATCAAAAAGTGTCAAAAGGCTTCAAACATTTTAAAATACAGTAAATTGCTCTAACCTGATGAACTGGAATCTTTCTTCTTCTGCTGTCCGTCCACATGATATCTCCAGAAGTGCTCAATCAATTTTCAATGAAATTTTGTGGAAGGATGGACGATAGGCTACAGGAGAAGTGGTTGCAGATCCATGCACAATTACCTCTCCTTCGTCGTATTCCACAGCACATGAGTTAATGCCTGTCCAAATGATATCTCCAAAAGTTAACAATGAATTCAAATGAAATTTTGTAGAATGGTAGATAACTGGCTACGTAGGAGATGATTAAATGCACAATTACTTCCCCTGACGATTTTGTTGGCAACATTTCAGCTGGGAGAAGAATTCCAAAGAAATGTGCAGATTAAAGAAAAAATAAAAAGCGTTAACAGCAAAATTTTATTTATGATTAAAATAGAATTATTTACAATAAATGTAAGAACATCATTCGAGTCAAACACAAGACACGAAATAAGTATTTCTAGTAAGAACAAAATAACGAATCGAGTGTTGCAGTTGTGGTGGGGGGACAATTGGTTCATGTACCAATTTCATCTTAAGGAGAAATAGTAATGAAATTAAGCAGAAAGTCAATTGGAAAGTGACTAAGACACGTCTGGCTAGTCACTGTATGAAAACTGTCATACAACCAGATGCAGAAATGGGGGCGGGGGTACGGAGGGGGGGCGTTCCCCCACTTTTCAGTCTCCACGAGGGGGAGGGGGGCAAGCGTCTACTCCCCTTCCTTCCTTCCTTTACGGACCTTAGCGTTCTTCAAATCCATTTCCATAACTGCATTCAACCAACATCTTTAGCAGTATGCTATTTCGGGGGTGATCAATCTGAAAAATTGGAAAAGGGTGTGACCAATGAATAAGTTACTTCTTTCACCTTTTGTTAGGCAGTGATCATTAAAAAGTCAGAATTTAAAAAAAACTAACTAGTGAACATAGACTAAAGGGTCAATTCAGCATTAACTTTACAAAACAAAAGTATCCGGGGGGGGGGTCAGCCTTCTAGTTCCATTGGTATGGCCTGTTCACATGATGCATACATACATAGCCAGCCAGACCAACTTGAAAACTGAAAGAAACCTAATGTTGATAGTTTTGGTTGACGGACTCTAAGATGAAAGAAGTACTCGTGAAAAAAAATAACGAAGGTTGACAATACATCATCAGAGAGAAAAATAAAATCAAGATAATATTACAACTACTTGAAATAGTGTATGCAAAAACTATGATAGATATGGCGCGAGCGATGAGGGGGGAAATGAATTTGATTTCATCTTCTGCTAGCTGTAGGGATCTCATAGCTCATGCTGCAGAGCAGGTATAGATAACCAGACTCCCTGTAGCAAAAGGGATGCGAGTTCAAGTCTCATTGAGCGCTCATCCTTCAGCATTGTTCCCTAACGGCCGTAAATAGAAGATCTGGGTAGTTGCAATGAAATGCAATTGATATTAAGATGAAAGAAATACCAATCAAAAATTAATAAAGGTTGACGATTATTCATCTGATGAAAAATCAAAATCAAAATGATATCACATATTATTATTTCTCAGTTGGAAAATATTTTTTCAACTGATTTTACTGGGATTTATACTGATCTGACACTAAGCAGACATAATTCTCAGATATTTTTTTTCTATAAGTAAAGTTTCAATTAAAGGTGATCCATTTGTTATAATACTAAATTACAATCTTAGAAGAGAAAAACAATTCTGAATGGAAGATTGAAAACTTTTCAACTTGGAAGTGACACAACAAATTCGGAATATCAGCTAACACGGGTATTTTCCAAGAAAAAATATGAATCTGTAAAAAAATGAAAAAATAACGAAAAAGTTATCTCCCTTGCAAAAGTAATTTGAAAGAACGATGATGTGAATCTTGGCCGAAGTTGACAAGGTATTGCATTATTCACTTATAAAAAAAATATTCGTCATCATAAATACTTTACCAAAGACGTCGGATGGAAAAATCCACTGTTCGTATTCATCCAATGTCTCTCGTTTTTCAAAAGTTCATGAAATGGCCGTCGAGAAAACAGAACGATTAGATTTTGTGAGGTTTATTTATATTCATTATTGCTCTTTCAAACGACATTCGAAACAAGGGAGATGACTTTTTTCATAAATCTTCGTAGACCCATTATCTCGATAAGTACCCATCGAATGAAATAAAAATTGCAGAAGATACCAAAATATTATGGCATCAATTGAAAAAAAGAAAAAAAAAAAAAAGAAAAAAGGGAGATAATCAGAGGTAAATAATAGGTGAGGATTATCAGGAAATTTAGATTGATTCTTGATGCATATCCACTTGATTCATGGGTGTCTTATCTATTTGTGGGGCTATGGTTAGCAAACTATTACTTCTGTTTAATGAGTTTGATTCTCTCTAAGTTATCCTCATTTTTTCGATCTATACTGCTCTCTATCGGTAGTAGAATGACAGTCTGAATAGTTGCAATGAAAATCACAAGGGAGGTGAGGAGCGGCATGGTGGCCACCAGCACAGAAAAAGAAAATTTTAAAATTCCTGTAATCAGTGGATGCAGAGTAACACATGAAAGAAGAGGAAGAATATAAATTTTGAATTTGTTTTCTTTTGGTGGTAGTAATTTTGGCAATGTGGGAAGTGAAAAAAAATTGAGAATAAGTAATACACCTCTAAAATTCTATTATAAAGGTTGGCTTGATGCATTTTCTGTTCATGTAGTGATGCAGAAAAAATCCAGCAGAGAATGGTATCTAATAAATTCTGGTGTGGGTTGTTCAGTGGAGAAGAAAAGAAGGAAAGAAGTTGTGCGGGGAGTAAGAAGAGGTCAGACTTTGGGATATTTAAATATATAGTATGTTTAAACATTTTCAGGCGAGTCATCCTCTGATGAGTGTCAGTCCAGAGACGATTTTGAAGATTTTTTTTAGAAAAAAAACATCTATGAAATTTAAAGAATGGAACTGTCATAAATTACATGAAAAAAATTATATTGAATTTTCAGACACTATTGGCTAACTCCAGTCTAAACTGACTTTGTTATCCAACCATAAAAAAAGCAACAACGAAAATCCTCATCAAATTTGTTGGAGTAAAAATTAACATTCCTCTACCGTGATTTGAAATCCTGATTGGTACGAACTGAGCTAAATTGACAAGTTTTATATATCTACCAAAATTTACCTTATGAATGCACAAGGGTTTACTTCATTCTGAGAAATAAATACATTAATAGAATTGATATTTCCTTACTGTGATTTGAAATCATGAGCCACTGATTGGTAGGCAGGTGTCTCACATATCTATGAAAATCATCTTACAGATACACAAGGGCTTATTTCATTCTATTAAATAAATACATTTATACTAAAGAAATATACTTCTATGAATTTTTTTTATTTATTATGTATACAATACGAAATTTGCATTAATCATCATCAGGAATATTTTTAGGAGTGGAATTCGACCCTGGAGCAGCTAGGTTGAGTTTTTTTTTTTTTTTGGAATATTTCTTATGACTTATCAGATCAAAAGGAGTTAGGTCAGTCCTCTCTTAATTATTTTTAGTTTTAATAATCAAATCTTTTTCATCATAAATTTTGAATTATATTAACAACTAGTTAAAATGTCCAAAACAGATAAAAACAATCATTGGATCAGAAATAAAGAAAAAAAACAAAAAAACAATAGCTCCCAAAATTAAATATATCCTATGGGGGAAATATAAGGGAGGTAACTCGATGGAAAAGATTATTGAATTGAACTAAAGCCATAATACCCAACTATTTAGTGATTGTTATTTCCTACTAAATGTAGATTGATTAAAATCTAGTAAAATCCGGTAGAGCCTCTGCCTCCAGTCGCACTTGATTTCCAGATTCAATGCTATTGCGTGAGTTGGATAAGTATCCAAGATGAAGCCCAGATTATCTCCTTTCCTCTCTGACCACCCTGACACAAACCACCAATATAAATAATAAAGAGAAAAAAATAATCCTACACTCACACAAAATGAATGAAAAATAAAGTCATTTGGGCAGAAGAAACAATTCACTAACAATTTAATCACATCATAGAGCAGGATAATTTAAATAACCCATCCAGCATAGAAAAAAAACATTTCCATGCAACTATCCATATAAAAGCCATATATGTAAATTGGTATGTTTAATTGTATGATTGGTCATATGGTTGTCCTTCCTGTTTCAACATTAAACTCATAATGGATTGGTCGATTTGGAATTGAAACAAAGGGATGTAAAAATATAAGATTGACTGTCGAGTCATAACAATGAAGATTACATGATAGAAAACTCTTAAGGCTTTATATCTAATCACATTAAAATAGCCAGAGTCGAGTAAAAAAAAAACTTTGAAAAAACTCAAAATTAGGATACTCATAAAAACTAATCTAATCTAACCATACAATAAGCTTATATGCTAATTTTTCGGTTTATTTATATGTTTGTGCTCAAATGGGTTGATCTCATGACATAATAAGAATTATATCATAAAAAATCTCAAGGCTTCATGCCTGATCACACAGTAAAACAGCTTGAGCTGAGTTGAGGCTTTACAAAAACTTGAAATCAGAATACTTGAATAATCAGAAATAATTCGCCTAACAAAATAGCTTTAGGTTCCTTAGTGTCAATCCATACACATATATATAACCCCGTCATTTTTGATGGTATATGTTAGTCTCACTCTAATTCACAAAATGTCTTTTTTGCCTGTCTGTCAGTCATCACATAACTCAAGAACGGCTAGAGCTATGACCACCAAATTTTCTGTCATCACTACTGGGATCCAGAGATATTTTCAGCAAATCAAAGTTTGATAAATTCAAAAATTCGTTTTGATCCCCCTAGATATTTAAATTAAATGTGATCCAAGAATTCACGATGACAATGATTTTCAAATAAAGTATGATTCAATGAATGCATACTTCAAATCCGTGATTGCTAATTGAGGCCAAAGGTTCCATAGAAACTACCCCGAAAATTCTACCCATAGGACAGGTTTTCAGCTAGTTACTATGAAGTCACAAAGCCCTAAAAGCAAGATGTCAAAGGAATCAAAATGCGCAAATAACCAAAAATACTAATGAAAGAGAAAATGAAATACAGGTACACCACCAATTTTCAGGCACTGTTAGTTCCATAACCATTTAGGATTATCCAGTACTTTCCAAAGATCTTAGTAATATTTTTCAAACAAATAAGTTAGTTCTCCTTCTCATTATATTTTGGTTAGTTTCAGAGTATAAATGTTTGACAAAATCCAAATTCAATTTGGTTAAGATTTTATAAGTTTTTTTTCAAGTCGTTTTACAAATTCTAAAAATCTAATTTTTCATTAAAATGTTGCCAAAAATTCCAATATCGATTTTAATTTTTTCTTTGCGACCATTTAAAGACATTCTTTATAGAATAAAATAGTTACAATAGAAAATGGTTGATTTCATTGTACTTTTCTTGATCTAAATTTTTTATGGTGGTTTCATTTTCAGATTTTTGTTGTAATAAAACAATTCAAAAGATTTTATTGAGTGATATTCATTTTTAAAGAGTTCATAAATAACACTACTCATTAATCTCAGGTCATGAAATTCAATTTGAATTTTATCCCAAATTCACTCAATGTAAACAAATTAAAATATAATGAGAAGGGGAACTAACTCATCTTTATGAAATATCATGGACCCAGAGTATCTTTGTCTATTTTGCCAGACAAACAGAGAGCCAGTAATCATAATTCAATGACACATCCCTGACCAACAAATTATGCACATGTCATTTCTTTAAAGCATTAGAATTATTAGGAACTTCAACAAAAATTGAATATGAATTAAATGGTTACATTAATATAAATAATAATTTATTAATAAAAATGAAACAAGAGATAGGTATATTGATAAAACCGGTGTTTCTCAACCTTTTCAGCCAGACAGCCCCCACCCCCGACAACTAGATACATGCCACCACCCCCCTAAAATATGATAAGTTCTGAACATAAGTATTTTAGCCATTACAAAGAAAAACATCAATATTCAGTTGGAAGGTTTTAGTAAGGAAAATGTTATAGTAAGTAAAACCAAACATTAATTTCTAAGCTGATACTAAACAGCCATCTATGAATCAGAATCATAGATGTTTATGGAATCTCTACAATGCCTCCTTGAAAGAAACGAATATCCCCCTACCAGAGGAGTGTTAGCACCCACATTGAGAACCACCGAATTAAACAAATATATATATCATATACAGTTGAAGGGCCAATAATACATGTCTCCCACAGCTCTGTACCAAAACACTCTCGTATTGATATGATCTTGTTTGCACCATTACTGACACTTCCAACTTGAAATAGAAGTCATTATTATAGGTAGCTGTGAGCAAATGAGTTTAGGAATTTCAGGGAGCAGTAACAACTGTTCCAGTATAAACAGTGAAAAGATGGCTTCATACATAACATCTATAGCCACTCAAGGAAGTAGGAGGCCAGAAGAAGAGATTCAGGGACCACTTAAATTGCATTCTCGAAAAGTGTGAGATAATCTCCCACTTGGTTGGGAATCCCCGCAGCAAAGTTCCGGGTCAGTAGACAGGGTATTGCAATCTATGAAAACAACTGCATCCATGATGAGTAGTGGCACAAAAAGCAAATAACCCCTTGCAGTTGCGTGATAGGATCCCATGCCCCACACGTGGATGATGATGTGCCTCTGAAGCCCCAAAGCCATCTAAGGAGCCATTGGTCCAACAATAACAACAATGGCAGATAGGAGAAACTGAATAGCAGCGTTGTAATGATGGACATCCACAAGGCAAGGCAATGAACCAGTATGAAGGTCACAGATAATTGAAAATTTGTCTGGAATAAAAGGGGTTCTGGATCAGTTACTGGAAAATTGGTAGGGTACCTTTACTATGTGGAGTAACCAAGTCAAGATGATTGTAACCAAAATCTTTCTTGATTTTACAGAAATAGAAAAAGGGGAGTGAAAAAAAAATTCTTAGCACACATAAATATCACAAAATATTTAACAAATATAACATTAACGTTTATTACAGCACCACAAGCAACATGGTAAAAATTGTACAAAATCATAACAATCATATTTTGCATACAAAAACCAGCAGAAGGAAATGCATACAACTGCAAAAATAAAGATTTTCCCAAGATGGGCTGCCTTACAAGGCTAAAGGGCTTCCTGCTATTCACCCATAGTTGGGAGAAGTGGATACATGCCTTTCCCAAGGGCATTAGTGTGAAGTGAACGCACCCAGCATTGGCTGAAACTAAAACTCGGTTCGACAATTTTGTTTTCTGTGCTGGTAACTGTTACGCCACTCTGCACTGCCCGATAAAGATTGCATTTAGATCTGTGGATTGAAGTATCACAACATTTAAGAAAATTCATCTCGATCTTGTTAGATTCTATACCTGGATAATGTGCTTACTGCAGACACGGAAAATGAGAAAAATAATAGAGAAAAAAAAATGGATTAGAATTAGTCCCGTAACCGCATGGGAGTCAAACGCCATTTTTGAAACTTCTGTTTTCCAATATTTCCGATGAAGCCGCAATGGTGGAACACATGAAATGAATTTTCCTAAATGCCATAATACTTTAATATCGTCGGATTTATATATCCAGATAATACACATATATGTGGATATAACATGTACGTTTATTTCAGCACCACAAGCAACACAGCACAAATTGTACAAAAACATACACATCAGATTTTGCATAGAAAACCAACAGAAGAAAATGCATACGAGGGCAAAAATCAAGATTTTCTTTCACAAGAAACGTATAAATAGTTAATAGAAATACAGCAATTGGAATGCAACAGAAAAATGACATGAAAAAGATCAGTTGAAAACATCCATTACACACAACACAGCAGCATCTCAAAGAATAAATACAATGAACAGAAGTCTTCAAAACAAAAAAAAAAGTCCAATTTTACCTCGTTCAGCCTTACCCTATTCACTATAGCACTGTTCATCAAATATTTTTTTGTAATGAATTTAAAAATGTCAAATAGCTGAAATAAATAATGATAAAAGATAGCATTGTGGACAGTCTCTGAAATAACTGTATGCTGTGCACATGGACTTATGTGTCCTGAGAATGAGAATAAACACACACATGTACACAATTTATTATGCAGCAATAAATATCGACTTTTAGTGATATTTCAGCAGCTTTGGAAAGAAGCTACAAGATGAGACATACAGCACTAATCTATTTCATCTTGTTCAGGCTCAACAACATCATATATTTTCAAATGATTGCTGGCACACTCTCTGTTCATGTTATGTTATAATGACTGCATAGCGATTTCGTTTAGCACTGCAATTTTTTTAGGAATGTATGTAAAGTGCTAACCGAGGTATTACTGTATATGAGGACAGTTTTTCCTAGCATGTTTTTTTAAAATTTGATATTAGCAGAAGAGTACAATACTTAAATGTTAAATGGCAATCATAAAAACTGTCATCCTTTATACAAATGGTCTCAGGAAAAGCCATTTGCCTGTGACAGAAAAATACTGTAACCTTTACCAAATACACTTATCTGCCAAAATGATCTATTCTCTCTCTCTATATATATATATACACACACACACACAAAAAAACCCTCCAGCAATATCTAAGTGTTTCCCCTCAATTCTGGTTGGAGTGTTGATATAGCCTAAATCTTCCTGATGTTTTTTTTTTTTAGGGGGGGGGGGGTTCTGATTTAGTGGGTTATTCATTAAGCTCTAAGTAAAGCAATGTTCTTGTTGGGAGACTTTGTACTCCATATTGAAGCTAATTACCTTTTAATTGAAATTAATGATTTCAGGGTTTTTTTTTAAAATTCTTCTAAAAAAAGAATTTCATGTGTAAGTATTAAAGAAAAGAAAGATTGTATCTACTTGTAATTGGGGGGTGGGGGTGGAAGAATACCTTTAAGGTAAGATCATGCTCCCCTTACAGTGTATGCCATTTAGTTCTTAAATAAAGAGGTTTTCTTCTTCTAAAGGTCAAAGAGAAAAAACATTTGATGTAAGATGAAATTAGTAAAATTAAGACAATAAACATCCACATATTTTAAAGAATTCAGGACGAAGAAGTAGCTTCAGACAAAATTCAGACATGCATCCAATTACCACAGGAGCTTACTATTAATTGTAGCAACATCCATACTATTTTGGCTATTAAAGCCATTTATGGATCAATAGAGTTTCTAATCTCAACTAGAATACCCGTACAGTCAAAAATGACGGCATATATATTTATATATTGACATTTTGTAAAGTCCTTACTGTACCAAGAAATGAAATAAATGAGACAAAAACATTAATAGTCAATGAACAAGACTTTAATACCAGCATACTGCTTGCATCTTCAGTTCGTTGTTATGTACCGCTGGAAGTAGACTTGCTTTTCAGATGTGACGGAAAAATTGTCAATTTGAAATGTTTGAGGAAATTGAACAAAATGGCAACCTAATCTTCACGTATGCTAAGTTTATGAGGAAGGATGTATGTTATGTGTACAAGTGTTTGGATGGCACAACGGATTCTTGTATAGCTTGATTTTTGAACTGATGATTTTTTCAACCTGTCAGACTGACACAACAATGAACTGAAGATACAGACAGACTATAACGTTCAAGGATTATTAATCTTGTCTGCTGGTCAATGCATACTACGTGGTTTGCACATACATAAGCACAGTCTTGTTAGTCAAGAACCGCACCTTGTATATTCAAGAGAATACTTTCAACGTTAGATGATTAAAAAACTAAAAGGGCTCTGGGAGGATTCCGAAGATAGGTTGAGGAGTTCTAGTAAGGTTTATCAATTAAAATTCAAAACGAATTTGCCATCTTTTAGGCAACTACTTTCTTAGTGTCATGTTGACCTTGTGTCACATTCTGATCCCCATGGGGAAATAGTTGAATCACTACAGAGTATCAGGTTTTCAAACTCAAAAGAGAATTATTAATTTCTCAAAAAGGATTCAAAACTCCACAGCTTCATAGTTCTTTCAGTTTAATTCTTCCTGCTTGTATTTTCCTTTATATTGGAAAAAATTCATTTTACAGTTTATTTCTAAAAAATAATACATACTATAAGAGAATAAAATATTTTAACAAAAAATTTCCAAGTTTAGGCACCACAAAAACTCCAATCAATAAGAGAGAAACATTTTTTTTTCATCTTAATCCAAATTTTTTAAATTCATTTTTATTGCAACTCAATTCAGGCTGTCACTCCACAGCAGTGTTGAAACAGCACATATTGTTGATAAAGAATAAGCTCCCAATGAGATTTGAACTCCTGACCTTGTTTGATTGTTGCTGTAGAGTGATGGCCAGAGTTTAGTTGTGATTAAAACAACTAAAAAAATAAGAAAAAAGTAAATATTAGTCAAAACTAATACAATGGGGATCTTCAAATATACTCCATCTAATAATGATAAAAATATAAATGAAATAATTATTTTCTTGTCCATTTTAACTTCTTGCAAAGCGAGAGACATTTTGACAAAAAGCCTCTGTAGAAGAGAAGAGTAACTAGAGTTTCATATCCTTTCCATTAAACCCTTCGCTCAAGAAATTCTTTATATAGAGCAGACAATACATACATACATACACCTGTGAACAAATCTGGATTAAAAAAAATTGGTCCAAAACGATACCAATCTCTTGAATTATACATTTTTTAACAGTCAAAGTTTCATTGAAATAAAAGCACTTGACAAAAACTACAGGATTAAATGTTTCCAATATATTATGATCAATTTTTTACTAATTTTACTTTCATCTTAATTTTCATTTTTCATCATATTTTTTAACTCTGGCAGTAGTTCTATGGTTACAAGTAAACAGCGTGATTGGAAATAATGAGTAAGTTTCCATTGAAAAATCAAACTCACATCTCTCGACAAGAGAGATGGCAAGTATATGCCTGGTAGCTATACAAGTTCTGGAATGGAAATGTCACAGTCAAACAGGAGTGATTTTCATCTTTTAAATCTGCTTCAAATTTCGATTGTGCTGTATACTTATATCTGTAGAATGATGGCCAAAGTCTAAGATGTGATGAAAAAATAATTGGAAATCAAGATGGAGGTAGAAACTGGTAAAAAATTAATAAGAATATTGTTACAATATTTCATCTAATAATAATAAATAATAAAATTGATAAATATTTTCAGTTTGAATAAATAAATTCTGGATACATTCCATGAAAAAAAAAAAAACAACAAAAAACAGGGAACTTTGTTATTATTAGCATGAGAAATCAACAAATCCTCTTCAGTGAAAAATTAAATTTTTATACTTTTGCAAGTATTTTTAAACGCATTTTAAATATGCAAATAACTGCTTAAAAATCAAATTTAATAAACTTAATAATTAAGCTGGTAAGTAACCAAACTTGACCTTTTCAGACTCCTGGAATATATTTCTGAGACTGCTGGGATATATATGTCCCATAGATATCTTTTAGGAGTTTACTCGGACATTTTAATTCAGACATTAAGCACCTTCATAGGTTAGTCTTGAAAAGGTTGAGTGAATATTTTGTTTTGTTTTTTGCATTAATCATGAAAAATAAATATTCAATCTTTATTTGGCTTTAAAAAACTCAACTGTTTCACTCAAATAGATTGTCTGAAAAACTCATGAATGGAATATGGCTGAACATTCAAAGCCTTCAACATGTTGCCATGGTAACCAAAAAGAAAAGCAGGTCTGGTTAGTCACTCAATAGAAACCGTCACGTGACCAATATCTTTCAGTAGCATGCCATCTTCTAGGTGATCAATTGAAAAATTAGAAAAGTAAGTGATCAATAAATAAGTTACTTCTCTTGACTTTAGTTGGGCAGTGATCACAAAAAAAATCAAAATTTTCAAAAAACAAATATGAATGCTGTCAGACACAAATTAAGAAATCAATTTAGCATAAACTAACATTGCAAATTGAACCACCATTAAAAACTTATTTTGGGGTGGAATTTTCAAAAAACAAACAAACAAAAAAGTTTTTTCAAGACATAATGAGTAAATGTTGAAATCTTTAAGCCCTCTAACTATTGGTGCGGCCTGCACATGCCATACATACATAGTCGGCCAAACTCGCTTTGAAAACTGGGAAAAAGTTCTGGTTGACAGTTTTTAACAGGAAGACACAATTTTCACCATTATTGACGTAATCAAATGTCGAATTCATTCTTAGATAGCAATGAATTGATAAAAATCCTCAATATGAATCACAACTGACTTAAGCCTATGTGTCAGCAATTAAATTGCTTCACACAAGATATCAACCTTTAGCATTCTGTGGGACACTTCATTGAAAACAATAAGAATAAAAATTTGTCCTGTCACAGCAAGGTGACTCCGATTGTCAAATGATAGTCTGAATTTTGCGCTTGACACATCAGTTTCAGTAATGAACAGATGCATAAGTTACAGGCTTAAAAAGTTACTAAGTGCTCAGAATCTTGGCACCCTTGGAAAACAATGTTGAGTAGTTAAGGTTAAAGAGCAGTCAAAGGTTCAAATTTCATGCATGGCTCATTTGAGATATTTTTCATGAATAAATTTTCATTGAAAAGATTGAGTTATCACAAAAGGAATGACTTGTTGAGAGTTATCACATAAAAAAGCAACTCCTGAAATAAGATGTCCATTATGCTTGAGAGATCTTTTTTACATATTGTTTCGCAATCAATCAAATAATACTGAATTAGTATAACTCATCCACATTTAAAAATAAATTCAATAATGCTTTAAGACACTTATTTTATAATGAAGTTCATTTGAGATACACATTTTTAGCAGAGCAATGAGATTACCAATATGCCGGTATATAAATAAAAAAAATGAAATGTGTAAATATTACATTATGTCCAATGTGCTGGTATTATGACTAGGGTGCAGTCTACCAAAGCTCAATATGGACAGTTATGGGTCTTGGATGTATTGCAGGAAGTGATAGTACTCCTAAAACCCTTGTAAACTATTCACCTTATAGTCTGGCATATACAGTAATATTCAAATTTTATGGTTGACAAAAAAACAAAAAAAAAATCAACAATTTTGTAGATCTTGCCTTATAATATAGCAGTTTTTTGAGGGGGGGGGGGCTGGATTAGAAAGGTTTTTGTCTTGCAGGCCAAGAAAAATGAAAAATGAAACAATGATCATACAATGCCATGGAAACAGCTTTTGTTTTGAAATTACTAAAACATTTTTCCCTTCTAGGAGTATATACCTACATAAACTTTTATGTACTATCAATCAATGAAAACTTTTTCAAGGGACAAAAATTTTCAAATTGTGGCTCAAATTTTGTATATATCAATACATCAATTTAAACAATTTTAGCTTTCAAATACATTCATGCAAGGCATTTTCATTCTATAGCAATGATTCTCTAAACCGGTATTGGGAGGGGGGGCATTTGGCTCCAGGGGAGAAATTTTAACCACAGGTGGAACATCTGCCGGGGGAGGAACCTGGAAGGAATTTCAGTCTAGAGAGGAATGTATAATGGAAGGTACAATGGTGAAATAATTCCTAGATGACAATTCAAAATTGAGTGGGGAGGGCAAGATTGAGAGGGGAGGAATATGACCTGGAATTCTAAGAACCTTGGTGCTATCCGAATACTAATCCAGAAGTGGACACAAAATCCAATAATTATTTATTATAGCAGGGATAGTTTCAATTAAATTAAAAACTACCTATTTATTCTGTAAAAAAAAAAGAAAAAGAAAAAAAAAGGGGGCTCCTCTTAAGGAAGGTGGTCTCAATTGTTAATTGCAAAGTTACATTTACTTCCTCACTCGATATCAAAAATGGCACAACTTTTCTGAGCTGTTTTTAACATCGAATGAACAAATGTGGAAAATTCATGAAAGAAAAACAGAAGTTAATGCATGAATTATATCATTATTGCTCTGAATAAATTGAATTGTTTATATCTGTGGAGAGAAGTAATTTGAAATAAATGTTGTATAACTGATAACACTCAGTGTAATAGAGAAAAGTGATTATTTGGAACAAGTCAAACTTGGGTCTGTCAAAGGTAATAAGCACCCAAAATCCAAACTAGCGTAGCAAGCAGAGAAATTTCTTCAAGGGTCAATTGATCCCAATGGAAAAAAAAACAAGAACAATAAGTTCAACGATGCATCCCAAATCCGTGGTAGTAGAAAGAGGGGGAGGATAGGAAAAAGAGCAAGCAGTCTTTCTTAGAGTCAATCGGTTCCTTTACTTGTAAAATATTGCAAAATGGAAATACTCTGTAAGTATTATGTTCATTCAAAATCATAAATGGCTATTTTGCCATTTTGGGGACACCCCCCCCCTTACAAAAATGCAGACTTTGTACATTCTATAACATCATAGCAGCTGTTGAAAAAAAAAAAAAAAACTGATCGGAATTGATATTCTTTTAATGACATCACATCTTCCTTCCTTCTTTCCATGTTGTATATCGTAACTGCAGAAAACTGAATGACTGAAAAGCGTCTTATTGAAATGCGTAGATACATCTAAAAATCAGAAAGCATTTACAAGAGAGAAAGATGACAAATCTGATTAGATTTCCCAATTATTTATGAGTGCACTAATATGCGATTGTAGATGGCAATAGTTCAGAAGTGAAATCTAATGGATAAACATAACATTTGTCTGCTCTAAATTATTTATTTTTTCCATTGTAAGTATGAATTTTAAATGGAAAACAATCTAAATCTGTTTCAAAATCTCTTCTTTTACATTGAACTTGAAGTGCTATTTTGATCTTTGTGTAAAATTGGGATCTACCAGAAGAGGAGGAAACTACCTTATGAATAAACCAGGAACAATTCAGTACAAAGATCCTAGAAAGAAAGTGGTGTTGGATCGGCCACTCTCAGGAAGCCTGCCAGCAGCATCCCTAGGCAGGGCTTGACGTGCAACCAACAGCGAAAGTGGACTTGGGGAAGGTCCCAAAACACAGGTCAAGTTGCAGCCACTCCTTGGGGGATCTGCCCAGAGCTGAGTACACTTGCGGAGTATTGTTGATGCAAAGGGCTTCAGTAAGGGCAAAGGGCTTTAATAAGTAATCTGCTGGCAGGCCAGGCATTCCAAAAAGAATGATACAGTCTAATGTGTAATTAGAATAAGGCTTTTCATATAAGAAAATTTGTACAAGCCATTTGCTGCTCTTCATTCCTAATTTGTTCAGTTACACAAGCAGTTCTGAAACAATGAAATTCACCCAAAATATCCAGGAATAGTGCACCTGCAAGTCTCAGAGTTAAACCAGTTAAAATATGCCAAACATTCAGTAGTTATTGGATCTTTACATAATAGTTCAAGTACTTATTAATGCTTATCAAAACAAGCCCATTTAGTCACTCAATAGTAACCGTCACGTGTCCAATGCCTTTTGACAATACGCCAAGTCGGGGAAGGGATGATCAATTAGAAATTAGAAAAATGAATAGGTTACTCCTCTCAACTTTTGTTGTACTTTGATCACTAAAAAAAAGTCTCAATTTTCAAAAATCAAGCCTGATGCTGCCAAACACAAACTAAAGGACTAATTTAGCATAAACTTATACTGCAGATTGACCCCAAACCACCCCTAAAAAGCTATTAAGGAGGGGGGGGGTTAAAAAAAAAATTTTTTCCAGAGATAATAAGGAATAGATACTTAGATTCTCAGCACTCCAACCCAATCGGTACAATGTGTACGCATGATACATATATACATAGCCAGCCAGACCAACTTGAAAAACTGCTGACTATTTCTAAAAATACATATTTCTGCACCTTTTGTACTGTGAGGGAGCATGTTGATTTGATAGAAGAGTGTTAGTACTTGTACCCTAAAAAGAAGTGTGGTCCCTTACAGAGCAAGTAGCACTGCTTTGTTTTTGCATCCTGGGTGTGCAGTCCCTGCTGCAGAGCTCTTGATAGATACTTATTTTCTTATGTATATACTACCATGAAGATAACTAAATTCTATCAGCATTATGCCAACTTGAACTTCACAAAAGACTTTTCAAGTGATAAACGCATTTCTATTATTATTCGGACTATCCTCATCTTGGTTGTTTTTCATACAACGTTTTGGCCGTTGTACTCTAGGGCCTTCATCAGGTATCATTTGGTAGGTGTGAGGAAGTAACGAACCGAACCCTTTATTCAACCAACAGGGGTATATTGACCACATTCCCCTCTTAGCATTAGTAGTATTGTTATATTGTCTCACACTGGGATTGAACCTAGAACCATCAGATTACTTGCAGTGATTTTGTCTGATTCTGTAACCACTACACTATGTCCCCATTGGACACATAGCGTAGTGGTTACAAGTAATCTGATGGTTCTAGGTTCAATCCCAGTGTGAGACAATAATAATACTACTAATGCTAAGAGGGGAGTGTGGTCAATATACCCCCTTTGGTTGAATAAAGGGTTCGGTTTGTTACTTCCCCACACCTACCAGATGATACCTGATGAAGGCCCTAGAGTACAACGGCCGAAACGTTGTATGAAAAACAACCAAGATGAGGATAGGTGGAATAATAATAGAAATAATAATACCTCATCTCAAAAATTCAGAAATATGATAAAGGCATTTTTTGCCTGAAATTTAGCACATGTGAATGATTTATGATAGATGTACAATATAGGCATGTAGAAAAGCTTATATACTGCCTTGAATTGTATTGAAATGAATCAATAAAATAAGAGGAATTTTAGGTTTGTAACATTCAACTAGTTTTCTCCTTAGTATATCATTTAAACATTGAATACATTTCAGCTTGTGA
The DNA here is from genome assembly GCA_963457665.1 of Thysanoteuthis rhombus. Classification (NCBI taxonomy): domain Eukaryota; kingdom Metazoa; phylum Mollusca; class Cephalopoda; order Oegopsida; family Thysanoteuthidae; genus Thysanoteuthis; species Thysanoteuthis major. The sequence goes on along the minus strand of OY735203.1, from coordinate 66,688,201 downwards.
GGCCATTAGAGAAGAACTGCTTTATTTTCATACCAATGCTTCTAGCTTGGTAGGAGGGACTTCACTTCTTTTTAGAGACCAAATTACTCAATGCGTATTAGAGGAAGTAAAATATGGAAACATTGGTTACTAATGATAGTAAAAAATTAAAAAAAAAAAAACAAAACAAAAATGACTGGCCCCCAATTAATACAAAAAGGTTACATGATGATATGTTGACCGACCGCCAATTCTTTTTGGGTAAAGAGTGATATTAAGCCATCAATTGTGGATGATAGGAATTTCCGTCATTGCTATTCTATGAGTAACTCATGAATATTCCGTTTTATTGTGATTGATGGCAACTCAATTCTATTTGGGAATTAGGGCTTTTATATCACGATAGATTATATACTTGCAATGTAGGAGTACATTTCCTGCAAATACTTTGAAAGTTTTCTAGGTTCAGCTAATTTAATGGCTGCACGCTAAGTTTATATTTTTCAGTAAAAAAAATCTAATGCCACACCAATGACGAGGACTTTTATCTGGCATTGGATAACTATTACTCCACATCCTGCATTTAATGGATTAATACATTTCTTTGTAGGTGGGTGGGTGGATGGTGGGTAGATATGTCTGATATTCTTGAAAATGCAATATATAAATAAAAACAGGTCTGGTTAGTCACACAATAAAAACTGTCACATGACTAACATCTTTTGGTAGCATGCTGTTTTGGGGGTGATCAATTAAAAGAATTTGGAAAAAGGGGTAATCAATGAATAAGTTACTTGCTCTTGTCGGATCACTAAAAAGTCAGATTTTTCAAAAAATAAGCGCGAACGCTTGACACAAACTAAGGGACCAATTTAGCATAAACTCACTTTGCAAATTGAACCCTCTCACCACTAAAGACTGATTTGGGGGAAAATCTTCAGAAAACAAAAATCAGTTGTTTCTAGACATAATAAGCAGTAAATTGTTGAATTTTTAGCCCTTTAACTGCTCTGGTGTGGCCTATACGTGTGACACATACATAGGTAGCCAGCCAGCCAGCCAGCCAGAATCACTTAAAAAATAAAGAAAGCTATGTTAACAGCTTTGGTTGACGGTTTCTAATATTTCTGTTCTTCCTCTTTCCTTTCAGATTCCTCTTTTTTTCAAATTCAATATTTGATAGAGAATGGGTTAGAAGTCTGTGAGTGTAAAATAATTCTTCACTTGGGAGATTCCTTTTTTGAGTCCTTTTGCGGGAAGTTCCATACCAATGACAATTTTTTCAGGCTTTTTTGGCACTTGTGGAATATTAAGCGATTCCCTCAGTTCCTCGGGGTTCATGGCACCTGGCACGTCCTGAAAATAAATACAAGAAGGAAAAAAAAATTAACCATTTAAGATTTTTTAATAAAATAGGAGGAAGAGTTTGTTTTTTTTTTAAATTTTTTAAAATGAAAATATATTTGAAGAGGATGTTAACAAGGGATACAAGGTCTGCCAGGAAAGTATCAAACCATTTAATATAAGTAGAAAAATAGCCCACATCAGGCAATGGTAACTTGGTCCACTTCAAAGTACTCACCTTCCAATTTTCAGAACAAGTCTGTAAAGTCCTCCTTTGGGATTGCGATCAGCTATCTAGTCATGATCTTGTTGTAGGTAACAAATCTCTTTGGAAAATGCCAGAATTAGCAGGGAGCCAATTTTGAACAGTAGGGGAAGTGACAGATCTGGTTGATGTAATGTTTTGCTAAAAGACCCTACACAAGATGTGAAGAATGGCTCGCTCAGTTATCGGTCACACAGTACACAAGTTACTCAATGGCGTCTCACTGTCAACTGAGTGAATCCATGCGAGTGTCTGTTCATGCACACGCAATAAGGTCCCCTTTGATTGGTTGCCGAGTTATATCAATGCCATTCAACCAGTTCTTGAACGGATGGTCTAAGTAAGTGGAAGGTATACAGTGATGCCTTTCCCTTTCTGTTGACAAAGTTTTGTCTTAATGAAAGATGGAGGAATAGACAAGAGTGCCATACATTATTCACTCATATTCCCAGACTAGATCCAATATAGCAGGGATGGTGAATCTTTTTCAGAGTGTGTGCACACATTAGAGATAATCTTCTAAAAAAAATTCCTTTGTGTACCCCTGGGAATTTTTGAGCAGCAGATTATCATTTTTATCATATTTGTACTTAACAAATCATTTCATGGAGAAGGAACAAAATGCTTGAAAGGATTCTTAAAGAAGTCTGGTTAGACGATTAGTAATTTCAGAATTGTTTGAATAGGACAGCTATAGGAATTACACTTTACAATTCTACTTATAAGAAGTAAATGATAAAAAGTAAAGTTTTTTTTAATATAAAATCAATAAAAAATTATACCAATAAAATGTTTTTGCATGGAACAGGTTTGCCTAACCATCTTCTAATATTTGAAAAGAACATCAAAGTTAGTAAACAATGAATATATAGTCAACAAGTCTGCCTTTTTGTTACTTCTAAGAAATATCTAATTAATTGAAAATAGTATTGATAGACAAGTGAGAGATAATGGTTGAAGATTTTCTTACCTGCTTACTGGCAATAATAAGCCATGGAATGGTTTCCAGATGTTTGTTGGCCTCCACTAAAGACATTAGTTCCACCTTTGCAACATTAACCGTATCTAAACTAGAAGAATCAATGATATAAACTAACACTTGGGTGCCTTCAATATAATGGTCCCAATGTTGCCTGAGATTCAGTGCACCACCAACTACAAGAAAGAAAAAGAAAAGAGAGATACTTTTACAAGAGATCATATTTGTGTCAATAGAAAAGAATATATCTGTATCTTGCATAAATGATTTACTGTAGCCAGCACATGTACCAGAACTAATTATCTAAAATCATCTTTATAAAGATAGATCTTTTATCTAAAATTATCTAAAAGAATACCAGCACAAGAGTTGGGCATTGCTGGTCCAAAATGATCAAAGAGATCTCCCCCCAAAGTACTTTTTTGAAATTTAAAAAAAAAAAAAGAAAAAAAAAAAATCATTTTTAGATGGTGTCTAGATTTTTTTTTCAGGTTAATCACTCAACAGAAAACTCCACATCATCAATGTCTCTTGGCAGTATGTAGAGTTGGAGATGATCAATTAAAATATCAGAAATTCCACAGGCTTATATTTCATCATCATCATCATCATCTTCAGTCTTTTAGCATCCGTTGGACATAGACCTTCCCAAGGATTTGCCACACTTCCCTATCATGGGCGTCACGGAGCCAGTACTTCTTGAACTTGTCTAGCTCGTCTCTCCATCTAACATTTTGCCGGCCTCGGTTGCGCATATGGTCTCGGGGGATCCATGTTGTGAGTTGTGATGTCCATCAATTGTCTGCCATTCTTGCAACATGGCCAGCCCACCGTCATTTGAGATTTTTAATGGATTCTATGATGTCCCTAAATCTTGTCTTTTCTCGGATGTACTGTGCTGTCTTGTGGTCTCTCCATGTGAGGCCCAGCATTATTCTTTCATGTGCATGTTGCATGGTTCTCAATTTACGGGTCTGTCTCTTGGTTAGGTTCCATGTTTCAGCTCCATAAGTGACTATTGGGAGGATGCATTGGTTATACACCCTTCTCTTTAGGATTAATAGGATCTTATTGTTTTTGAAGGTTGAGCTAGCTCTGCCAAAGGCTTGCCATCCTAGTGTGATTCTTCGCTTGATTTTTTCTAAAAAATTACTATAGAAAATATGCTTACAAAAGAAAATTGATCAAATTATGTATGAACACTTTTAAGATAAAAAGAAACATGCTTTCTGTTTTTACAAATTTGTATTACCATGCTAATGTACTTCCATCTTATCCCATATTTTCTTTTATACTAAAATCGGTTGGGGGAAAAAAAAAAAAAATAGCTTTAGGTATGAATGGATTAATGCACACTTTTTATTCTCATCAAGCCTTTCTCAACCAGGGTGTGCAGGAGGTTGTGGAGGGTTTTGTATTTTTTTTCTATTATCAAATCACTGTAGGTACACAAATAGCCCACCCAACCAACCATCCATCCATCCAAGTAGGCAACAGATTCTTCTCTATTTGGCTGTCTTTGTGTCTCTCCAGGTGCTCCTGGTCACTTTGGGATGGGGGGGGGGCTACCTTGAAAATTTGCACCAGTAACCACTAAGCACCAAGAAAAAACAATTTGTTTTTTTTCTCTTTAGAAAAGTGCTTTTTTGGGTCTCTATGGTCATTTTGGATCAACAACTCACGAATCTTGTGCTGATATAATTTTAGATAATTAATTCTGGTACATGTGCAGGCTACGATGATTCAGTTATGCAAGATATGGGTATCATTAAAAATTTCATTTTTTTAAAAGGAAAAATTTCTTAAAAAGCAATAATCTCATAATAAAATAGAGTACTTATAATCAGGGTGCCAGATTTCAATATTGGAGTTTCATTGATTTATCAATAGTGATGTACCAATTTTCATTCCTTTCTCAGTTAATTTTAATCAAAAGTAGAAAGCACTCTAAGAGCGCATACCTCTGCCAACTAAAAATAAATGAAAATGTAAGGTATTACAAGGGAGGTAATTTCAAGTGTACAAATATTGAGTTACCTCCCATTAAATGGGGTATGCCAAACTTTTTTTTTCTACTTCTTTTCCTGCAGAATAATAAAAATATATCTCAATCAAAAGGAAATTCCTGGATCCGCTCTAAAGTAATATCAATTCTTCCTTAGACCATGGCCCACCATTTCACGAAATTTCATAGATATTCATTCAGAACTCTTGGAGATATTGAGTGGATATACACAAGTAAATACATATACCTCTTCCAAGTTTCTTGGCAGAGGTGAGAATTCTGAAGAATTATTATTCTTTTTGTTTCCATGGGTTGAATCAGAGCCAATGGACACAAACCACTCAGATTCATTGAGATAAAGATTTTCCCACAATTCTCTTTATAGGTGTAAGGGAAGGGGGACACAGAGCTTGATTAGCTTGATTCACATTTCAATTTCTCAAAATTGGGGGAAGGGAGGCAGTTGCATCCTCCCGCCTTGTACACCTATGATCTTGTTAAATCTAGCCCTATCTACAAACTGACATTTGATATTCTGCTTTAATCTTTGTGATGCTGCTCTTATCTATATGCAGCCTGCTCAAGTAATTCGATATCCGCTAACCTCAGTTGAGGACAGATTCTGCCTACATTTGGTATTTTCATGCAGGGCTCCTCAAGTTTGAAAAAAGTAGAGGATTCTAAAGAGGGGTATCCACCATAGATAAAAGCCTTCCAGATTTCCTGAGTATATACAGTACCACAAGTAACACAAAAGCAACCCTGAAAGTCAGATCATAGATGTGCTGGGTAGGGGTAAGTATTTTACTTGAGTGTAAAAATAGTGATAACATATACGTGGAGAGAATTACTGATTCTTAGCTACAAAAAGAGAGGATCACGTTATATTCAAGATCACATTGTATTCAAGTAAATATGGTAGTTGTGTGTGAAGATCTAGCAAAGAATGTTAGTCTCTTTTCAGTATATCAGTCAGTCCGTGATCGGTATAGAAATACTAGGACAAAAACAGAAATAATAAAAGCTACTGGTACAATTTAGGTACCTAAGATTTTACAAATACAAAATCTGATTCTGAAAAGAAAAAAGGCCAGGACTCCCACTAATGAGTTGAAAATAGTTGACACGTAACTCACTGTAGCTGATATAGTCCAAGATAGACTGGACCAAGAATTATTTCTTCTTAGGTAGAAGAGACATATATAGTTTTACAAGATCTCCTGTCGTACTGCATTCAGAAGTTACATGCAATAGTAAAAATTTACAGGTCTGGCAAGTCACTCAATAGAAACAGTCATGTGACCAACATCTTTTGGCAGCATTCCATGGTAGGGGAGATCAATTTTTAAAAAAAATGAAAAAATTTGGAAAGAGGGGCAATCAATTAAAAACTTGTAGGAACTTCTGTTGACAGTTTTAGTTGACGGTTACTAAATATTCCTAGAAAAAATGGGTAGAGATAGGTTTCACTGAGACTCTTCTCAAATGGTTACCCATTCAATCCTATCACGGTATTAAGTTGATCTTAACACTTGAACTCATAATCCTCTTGATACCACTCCTAAATGACAGTGGAACTCTTCTGTGAATAGGATAAAAAAATAATGGAACTATTTTGTGAATTGAATTTTTTTTAAAAATTGATTTAAATATATATAAAAGAAAAAAAGGGAACTTTGATTAAAAGTTATAGATTCAAACTTTTTTCAGAATGACTTTAAGAGTTTAAGATTTTGCATGCAGTGGATACAAGTAGGTAGAAAGCTAGGCACGTTTACTGGCAACATCCATTTCAGATACAGATAAAAAATAAATATGTAACTCAATCTGTTAACTGTGACTATAGTTATCCATCACAAGATAAAAAAACCCTTTTTCTATTGCAAGATGAAGGGCCTGATTCACAGATAGAACCGAGTTGCCATCAATCACAATGAAACAGGAATTTTGATTGAATTTGCCATAGAACTGCCATAACAGAAATTCCAGTCAGTAATGGGTTAATCAAACCTGCCATATCAGATTTTCAGCTTTATAAGATGTTGGTCAGTCAGGCCAGTCATGTTGAACAATAGGAAGGAAGGAAGAGGCATGATATCATTAAAGTAACATCTATTCTGGCCAATCTATTTTTTGTCAGCTGATAAAGATGCCATAATATAATATCATATTTTTATATCTTAAAACAGCCAAAAATCATCATTTACAATTTTTATTGCAAATAATACTTGCAGAATATTTTCATACCCTAATATTTTACAAGTATGAGAATCAATTGAACTTATGGTTCTTGTTTATTTGAATAAAGATATTTACCTTCCCAAAAATTCAAAGCCTTATTTCCAATGGTGGTAGTAACAACAGCAAAGCCTTGGGTTGGAGCATAATCTGCCTGAACTTGTCTACCACACAAAGCCGAGACAAACGTACTTTTGCCTGCTCTGTCAAGGCCAAGAACAAGGACACGCTTTTTGTCAGTGCTGTCAATTCGTAAACTCTGCAAAGGAGAAAATATATTTATTGATGGTCAATAATAAAAACTAGACTAAATACACACCATAACATTCACGATAAATTGCTGTCAAAAAGAGAATTAATGAAATAGATAAATGGGTGGAAATAAGGTAATTAATTCATCTCTAACAGTTGTTTCCTCAACCATCTCGGGGAAAATGTCAAAATATGAAGTTCCCACTTGCTCTGCGATCAAGCAGGCTCTCATCAGCACCTGAAAAAGTGAGCACAAAAGAAGGTGTCTATTTTAGCATGAATTTACATTGCATCCCGATCCCGCGCTGGGGGGACGGGGGGATTTTGAAAACTTGCTCTAGTGTTACATTAGCATGCAGAAAATTTCTCAGACTGACACTGATGGACAGATGGATGGATAGACTTTGGGTTAATGATAAGACTACAATATACCAGTCAGAAATGACAGGGTTATTTATGTATGGATCGGCACTAAGGTGCTTAAAGCTATTTTATTAGGAAATTTTTTTAATAATTCAAATATCCTAATTTCAACTTTTTTTAAAAGTCTCAGCTCATTTCAAGCTGTTTTGATGTGCAAAGATCAGACGAAGTCTCAAGAGTTTTTATGACATAATTTTATTGCTATGTCATAATAGACAGGTAAATCAACCGGCGAAGCGAATAAATAAAGGAATAGAAAAATTTGCAAAACGAGCATATTATCATAATACTAGATTATCATCATCCAGTTTTTTTCAAAGTCTCAACTTAATGTGTGATCAGTTATAAAGCCTTAAGAGTTTTTATGACGTAATTTTTATCATAACATGAGATCATCCCATTTGAGCGCAAGCAAATAAATAAACAGAAAAATCAGTATATAAGCTCATTATATGTTTAGATAAGATTGGTTTTTATAGTTTAACAAAACTGAAGCCTGGAGGACAGGTTGGAAATAAGTATGAGTAGAGGTGTAATGCCGTGGGAATACATGGGATTGTGTGTGTACGTGAGTGGGTATTCCCTTTCTATCCATATACTACTAAAATTCTCAATTTGAACAATTCAAGAAAAATTAGCCAGTATATGTCCAAACATTCATCCCATATAGCCTTAAAACTTCCCTGAAATTAGTTGGATTTCAAAAATTTTCTCTAGAGGGAGGGGGTTATAGTGACGATTAAGTTAGAACTTGAAGCACCCCCCTCCCAAACAGGCAATCCAGCTTTCCTACATCTTTTTTTAACATTGTACTACCGAGTATGGGTAATGGATTACAACTGTTCTTGGCTGCAAAAATACTGTATGAGGCAGATTATGAGACAAACTAGCCGAAAGTGTCCCATCGGGTGGATTCCAGCCAGTATGTACCTATATTGAATGGAAAGTGAGGGTTCAATTTAGCATTTTTTTTTCCCTCAAAACTTTCCATTTTAAAACATTTCCTTAGGTCCACTGAATATGCATGCCAAATTTGGTTTTGCTGTACCAATGCTTAAGGGCAGGGGATGAAATGACAAGCAACAAACAGGACCAGTTGTTTCTCAATAATAGAAGAGAGTCCACCTAAACCCTTGTAAACTATTGCTAACTAACTACAACTCAACTAAACTAAACCCCATGGGCCATAAGTGTCCATATCAAGCTTCGATATATGTCATAACAGCAAGATGTTGGTCACTGTGTATTGCATACTTTTTTTAGAAAATTAAATATATATCTTACATATCGACATACATACATACATACATATATATATATATATATATATATATATATATATATATATATTAGATCATCATTGAAAGTCATTAATATATTGAACAAAAATTTGCAATTTCAGTGTACTTGAAAAATATCAAAAACCTTGGGTTGCTCTGCATTTTTTGCCTCTGTTCCAACAGAATGAGCCTAGATTTTTTTATGTGTTTGCAAAATATGTAAGGGAGACCAATCTATGATTAGAACAATAGTTATCTATCCAGACAAATGTTACAGATAAAAAATATAGACGTACATGTGGTGTATTATATAAGTAGATTGTTATTCGCAGCCATGAGATATTTGATTACTTTCAAGTTAAATTTACACTTTCCACCTCCAACAAATACTTCTTGAATGACAGCCAATTCAAAGATTAAATTTACAGAACATTGAATGTTTGTTTCAGTGTGGAAAAAAAAAAAAAAAGAAAAAGATATACAAATTGTACATAGAAGCACATATCATAATACTCATACTTGCACATTATCAAGGACCTTAAACATTTGCAGTGATGTAATAAACTTAATTTTTCTTAAAATCATTTACACCTGTTGATAGCACTACATATTCTGGTAATATATTCCATAGTCCCACCACCACTCTATTGCTAAGAAAGGAATTTTCTGATATTCAGTCTACTTCTATTTACTTTTATCAAATACGTGTGGACTCTGAATCTCTTGAACACCGTCTAGTAAAAAATATATTATGGTCTACAAGTACTAATCATATGTAAAGCTAAAAGTATAAATACTGGTCGATAAGTCAAGTTATTGCTGTACAATTTAATATAAGTAAGTATAAGCTGAAAAAAAGATGTACTGATACCAATTTTGATGTCTGTAGACAAAACAGTATGGTCAGGAGCACTGGAATGCACAAACACAAGTACATAAAAAAAGATAGAACTCTTGCCATCTTTGATGGCCACGGCTGTTCAACTCTATATGCAGTCTTATTTCAAGTTTTATATAAACAGATTTACAAGTAAGTAGCAAAGCCCTTGTGAGGAAAGCTCAGTAGTTGGAGCATGCAGCTAAAGCCTTCATATTTGCGATAACATGATTGGTCAAGGGAGGGTTAACTTCATGAATTTCTACAAACAACACAAGAAAATATGAACATTTTGGATTTTACAAGTCAGTTACAATTACTCAAGATTGCAAATGAAAGCTTTTGCTACCAAATAATGTTTCTTCTACAAGATAATATGAAAATCCAAGTGGCTTCATAGACAAGTTTCATCCGGTCAAATGAAAAAAAGAATGTATCTTTTCCTGGGATAAAGCCTGTCGCACATTAAATTTAGACCTCACATTCCCAGTCAATAAATAAGATTTAAACGATACTGCTTGGGGAAATTCTAGAGAAGGGTTATAAAAATTAGAATAATTGCGCATAGGAAAATTTTCATAGATATGGTTGCCATCTGATCAATCCACTTTTTTGAGGTAAAAACAAGATTTGCAAAACAAAGAGAAATTGGTAAAGTCTAATATATTTGAGATTAGAGAGATATTGAATTGTTTTTTTTGTTTGCTTGTGTGAAATATCAAATGGAAGTTAGTCATGTCTAAAAGGTACACAGCAGTCTAACTATAATGATAATATGGAGCTAGATGCAATAAGCCCCTTTGATTGGTCGATCATGAGGTGTAAAGAAATGGAAACACCTTTTTTGGTTCAATATGGTGGGAATAAAAGAGGCAATTTGGTAGATCCTGTAGGTGTTGGATTAGTTATTCAGACCGGACATTAATTATCCCTTCAACAACTCCCTTTGTTTTAAATAATAAAGCCAAAGAATGAGCCCTTTGGTCAGTTCTTGAGAATTCTTTGCCTGAATTCAGGCCCAACAGTTCTTTGCCAGAAGTGCGATCCAAAACTATGTGAGCTGGCTGCTCTCCCAACAACAACCCAACTTAGATAATTCTGGCTTGAAGTTGACTAATAATATGACCAAGTCTCAAAATAGTATTTATGTCTAAGACTAGCCCTGCATTTGCTAAAAATCACCAGACCATCATGGTACTCAATTCTAGAAGGGTCAACTTGAATCTGTACACTTGTCACCAATAAACATTTTTTTTGTTCCAGTTATATCGTTATTTCATGATTTGGAATACACTTCCTGTGATTGTAATCAATACCCCTGTGCAGTGACGACATTTCAATCAAATCCTTTGTCAGCAGACCTTTGAGGATCTTTAAATTGACATAGGTTCAAAGGTCTGGGTCGAGGTGGAAATAACTGAATGGCACAGGGTTTGTGATGTTACATCAATGGGACACTTTTAGATGCAAGAGTTTTCATATGCTTGACTATAATATGAATGTTTTACAAGGATATTTGGAGAACTACCACTAACTGCAACTCATCCAAAGCCTATAACAGTCCATATCAAGCTTTGGTAGACAGGCCCCTAGTCATAATACTAGTGCATTGGATGCAGTATAATATTTGTTCAGTTTTTTCTGTTAAATTAAATGAGTGTGTTATATACCAGCATATATGGTATATTGTATGGATTTCAAAGATCTTACTAAGTATGAGGGGAAAAAAAACACTCTTCTCTTTGGTGATATCAAATCTATTCTATAAGTATTCCAATTCAGTCATGAGAAAGAAAAAATAATAACTAGATATTGTCTTTCTAGTCTTTAGCTGTATGCTCTGACCACTGAGCTTTCCTCACAAGGGCTTCAATACTAAGAAACCTGTTCATATGAATCTTACATCCTGATAAATGTAACAAGCTGATTATTCATTTTGTGAAACAAAAGAAAAGAGGGTAAAGAAGTCTTTCCATAATTCAATCTTAATCAAATGAGGCCTCATTAGCACTCATTATTTACACATCACCAAGCAACATTATCTTTTGTTGCAGACAAAAAAGAGATTGCATCAACCTGTAATAACATGCCCACTTGTCAATCTGTTCCTAACTCTTTAACTCTTCCAAGACTACTTGAACATATACATATCATGAAGTTTCTATTACTGCTGAGATATATATGGCCCATAGATCTCTTTTAGAAGTCTACAAGGACATTCTAATTCAGGCATTAACAACTTGAAAGGTCAGTCTTGAGAGAGTTGATAAATTTCAAGCCTTATCAAAATATTTTACATATGATTGAACTCCTTGTTTCAGCCGACCCATTTTCCAGGTATACTATCTGAATGTGATGGTGATAAACAGAATTCTCCCAATGGTAGCAATGCTATAACATTAGATTTGGGCAAAATGTTTTTCTTTCCTCTATGCCATAGCTAGTCTCTGTTGAGAAGGGGAAGGCATATCAGTGGAAATCTGTTCTTGTCTATTTACCAGCATCATATTTGGATAGAAAAAGGCAACAGAATGGATGGGCCAAAAGGTCATGATAACAACACAAACAACAAGAATCATCTGAAAGACCCTTTGAATGTAAATGATCCTTCTCAAAACTGTAGACAGTAGGTATCAAAAAATCAAATGATTTTCAAGACCTGACTCATGGTAAAGGTGAGTGCAATCATCAATAATTTTTTTCTGTTTCAAATCTTTAATAATTTGTTGAATTCAAAAATATTTTCACCATTTGATACAGACTCTGGAAACTGTTCTTAAATAGGATTAGAGAATATTTCTCAGGTGAGCTTTGTTGGTACTTGAAAGTGAAAAATACTTTAGAAAAAAAAGAATAATGGTGCATAAATGTTTATCTTCGATAGCAATGAACTGGAAGTAGAAAGAGATATTCAGATGAGTCCCAAATGTCAGTCTGAATTTTACGGTTTTAGCTCACTTTTTAGTCACCGTTTTTGTATCTGGCTTGTAAGGACTACTCCATCTTGGGTTGGGGGTTTAGATTGCTTCAATTTTATTCACCAAAATATACAGTAATGGATAAGTATATGAAATATTAGCAATCACGGTAGAGTCAGAAGTACAATATGAATATTGGCTATAAATTTTAACAAGTTTGAACTCTATAAGCAATAATTTGAAATTTTAATCTTATAAACAAGCGGAGACCTGCCCTACAGTCAGGGTTCTCAGCTAGTTCATGCAGAAGACCTAAGAGGACAAAACTGTGTTTTTAAGGGTGCCTCAATTCAATATCTCTGACTACATTGCAATAGTTCAATAACTTATAGATCATATCTAGATAAACAGAACCAGACTTTTATTATCAGATCAAAATTATGGGGGGGGGGGGGTAAATACATATCTTCCACTACTATTATTCAGTTGCAGATAACCAGGGCATTTTTGAATTCTTTAGGTTAGGGTATTTTAGAGGCACCTTAATTCAATACACCTAGCTACAATGCACCTCGTTCAGCTACAGGGAAGTCACACACAGATAAACAATCAGACTTTTAGAGATGAAATCTGATCATTATTATCGAATGCAGATTGCACACTTATTTTCTTTAATCTCCAAAAACTATCTTGCAACAACATGCCTCTTGGTCTTATTAGTACACACATAAAATTTCAAGGGGATATTTTGTGTGTTTCCTCAGTTATGTTGTCAGATACAGACAGACATTGGTGAAGTGATTTTTTTGAAAATTCATGCAACACTATCCAACATTTTAAGAATCAGTATTCTGGCATTACAGTGAGTGCTAAAAGCAATGATCTAACATTTTGTAAGTCTTCCCAATGTTAGTTTTTTCTTTACCACAATGCGGTCTAAACTGAAACCTCCTCATAATTTTCCATTGTTCTAATGAGAAAAAATGCCCTTAAAATGGTGATTTGTAATTTTTCATCTTTATTAACTCATTTATCAGAAACTACCTCACAAAGAGAAAGTGAAAGACAAACCTGACTAATGCATGACAATAAACATAGGTGTATGGGAACTCTTTATATAAAGGGGGCAAAGGACTCAATCTGCCTGAAATTTTAGTTTCGTCCAAATTTGAGGGGTGGGGGCAGTTATAGGCTCATACGCCTATAGCAATGACAGGCTGATAAATATTAAGACTAAGATTATGAATAGTACCCTGATGTGCAAATGTGTTATCTGAACAACGGGCTGCAAAGCACGTTCTACTGGACTGCAAGAAAACAATATGATTTGGCAATAATTCTTTGTAGAATGAAACGAATTCATTTCTTTGAATCTTAATATCAAAATTGTTAGATATAACCCTTTCAGAAATGAAATTGAGTGTATTAGCCACTTACAAATGACTTGTAGCCAACTTACTCTGGTCGTGATTGACACCCTCTCTCCTGACAGCTGGTCTGCAATATCATAGCTATTAAACCAGTTTGCTGCACAAAAAAGGTAGGGAACCCATGATCTACACTATCAAAATATTTCATATCAACATAGAAGTTGACATCTGAAGCCTAGAGAAAATAGGTGTTGACTTGTACATCAAGTATAAAATGCAGAGTGGTTAACAACTGGAGCAGCCTGACCAACACTGGTGAGCACTACTCACTGCAACTCCCATAGCCTGTCATAAATATTTCCAACTGAAATTTATGTTAGATGAAATTCATTTTACCATAGAAAGGGTACTCAAATAGGAACAAGTTACTATACAGAATTTAACAACAAAATAGAAACGATCACCATCAAACACTATATCAAAGAGCTGATGGACTGTGAACACTGAAAAACTGAACTTGGAAGTCGTTCTCCCTTATTTTGCAATTGAAGGCATTAAAAAAAAATTCATGTCAGCAAGGGTTAGAGAAGAATGTCAGAACACAAATTAACACTTCAAAAAACTACATACATGAACAAGTATTATTGCGTATATATACTTGTTAATATTTATACTGAATTTTTGTACTGAAATGTGTAAGTAACAATAATTACACATCTAAATTTTGTTTATGTCTTTTGACTCTTAAGCATCTGCTGAAGTTTCTTGTATGCAGCTCTTACATTAAGCAAGTTTGGCCACCATTGACATATACTTTAACGATTTCATTTAGTCATACAAAGCACTTTAACTGTTTTCCCTCCTTAGAAATAATGTTGCTACTTGCTTGGACAGTGGTTCTCAAACTGTGTGCTGCAACTACCTACCAAGTGTGCCATAAATTTTTTCAAATACATGCATTTTTAGCCTTGAATATGTCGATTATAGGTATTATGTCAGTCCGCACTTGCCAGTAAGTTGCAAATCTAGTAGTTTAATCACAAGATTTTGTGAATTTGGAATCTTATCAGCAAAAGAAAAACAGAAAAAAAGGCATGATAAGTATGTATGTATAATTTCCTGTGTGCACCAATGTGAACCCGTGAAAGGTTGTTCGCAAATAAGTTGGGCGGAGGATTTTAAAATCATGCTACAATTAACACATTTTTGAGCCCGTTTTTTCAGCTGATTCCACAAGATGCTCATGAAAAAATTACTTGATCACAAAGCAAATGGGGGTCTTCGTATCATTCGTAGAGAGAGGAGACTAAGAGGGGGATATCAGCAGCTGATTGGAAATGCTCTATCTTCCCAACACTAATAGTGGGTACTTCGGTATTGTTTGTTAATAGAGAAAGAGTAAGAGGGAGAAAGGCTGTTTGTTTATTTTCGATTTAAGCGCTATGTATGTAATTAGATTAAACATTTTCTGAGATTGTAAGAAAAAACTCCGTAAATCACAAATATTTTAAAAAATAAATTAATCACAGATTTTCATCTACTTTCTAATTTCTTTTGGAAAATTTAATATTTAATTTTTTTTTTATTCCGTAGGAATTTATCACACTCGTTCAGGCGGACAATCAGATAGTAGATAGAGAGTAGAAAACAGACTGATGAACTTGATCGAAAACAAAAGAATGATTAGATTCTAAAAATTATAGAGACAAGGGGTCTTTTACATTAGTCCCCACCACGAAAATGAAAACCTTAGGTTATCTCGATAAAATTTCCACTGATTACGAAAGTTTTGGTCTAGTGCTGTGGGGACATAATAGGGTTTTTATTTTCGTGGTGGGGACTAGCGAAAAAGATCCGAGACAAGACCTCAGATGAAATTTACACAAGAAGCCCTCATTTTCTTGGAAAAACTATAAATTGGTAGGCAATCAAATTCTGGTTCATAGTTATTTTTTGCAAGCACAGAAATTTACTAAATTTTATATCTTTCAAATTCCTTTGAAATCTAATACTATTACAAAATATTGACAAAATACTTATTAACTAGAATCAAGATGAATTTTGATTCAGAAAATACCTGAATATTATATCATTTTTTATTTGAAAACATGAAGAAAAATCTTATCCACACACACACGCAGTAGCTTCGAAATCGCACTGAAATAATTGAGGGTAGGACTGTCCTGTCCCGCCACAATTACAGAAGTAAATATAAATTATTGCTAATATCGATATGAAGTAATTAGTTTAATTTGTTTTGCATTATTTCATAAATTTTTGCCATCGCATTTCTACGTGACGTCCAGCTGACTGAAATAATTCCAATCAGGACCAACTTCGTCAAGTTTGTACTATTATGACAATCTAAGTAAACAAACATTTACTTACTACTTGCAAACGATAGAATAATCAATGTTTGGTATGCTTGGGCTATTTTCCTCGCTTACGTTGTTCATTTATACAATTACGACGGTTCGGTCGTGTCCCCTCCGGCCTTCGCCGGGTGTCTTTTGTTCTAGAAAAGTTGCGAACAAATGAACGCATAAAGGAGGAAAATGGTTCGGAAATATACCATAAGGATTTATACTGCCCGTCTCACAAAATTCAGAAAAGAGTATAGGGCAATTGTTTGGAATAGGTACACTAAAACGTTTTTGTTATATTACCCAAGAAGGGAGGTAACGAAGTCACAAATATGGAAAAAAAATTATATTGTTAACTGCAACCCCAACATTAACCCTAAATTATATCCTTCGATGAATTAAACTTGATAAATACATTTTAAAGATTTTCAAAGTTCTTTTTGTTTTCATTTGTTCAGTAAAGTTCAGCAGCAGTTGAGAATGTAGAGCGTCCATCTTTGTTACCTCCTTTGCTCAAAAAAAAAAAAAAAAGGAAAAACAAACAAAAACCGCTTTAATGTACCTATTCCGAAAAATTACCGAATATAGCATAACAAAATTTCTTACTTTTATTAAAGGGATATCAGGAGACTTTTCTGGTTGGGGAACTTCTTCGTTGTTATCCACAGTTTTTGTTGTGATCTCCAATTCTGAAGGAACTGCCGGTTTTCCTTGAACTTTATTTTGTATATTATTATCGCCAGATGCTTTAACCACATCAACTTCTTCTTCAACTTCATCCTTTTTCTTCGCATCTTGTTCCGATTCTTTTTCTCCTTGTGTACCGTTCTCTTTTAAAGGGGGTTTTTCCTCTTCGTGGGTGGTCTTTTCCTCTTTTGGGGGCGACTTTTCCTCCTTTTCTTGCCTATCATCATCGCCTTCCAAGAGGGCCTCTTCCTTTATTCTAGTCTCTTCCCCTTCTTCTTCCTCTGGTGATGATTCGTCTCTTTTATTACTTTCATCTTTCGAAGATCTTTGTTTATAGAGGAACCATGTATAGAGTGCCGCTACCGACAGTCCAGCGGTCAACAAGGCAGCCACAGCCGTTCGTACCCCTCGCCACAAACTCTGCTGGGATGCCATAAGTAAAGTAAAAGTAGAATGTTTTGAAACTCGGTTAATCCCCGTGAAAAAAACTCACGGATTTGTTTGGATTTCACAATAATTTGGCTCTTTTTTTTTTCTTCAAAAGAAGAGAAACTTGACTATTGATTTCGTTCTACCGTAAGAGAAGAGACCATTTTTTTGTTTCGAATGGTGGGTATAAAGAGATTTCTTTGATTTTTATAAGCAAAATTGTTACCTTTAAGTGGAGAAGTCCACTGTTACGGACAGAGAAATAGAAAAAATCTCACTGTTCATTGTATTAGTCAGAAGTTGTTTTTTTTTTGTTTTGTTTTGTCTTAAATGAACAAGACCAGTAGTTGAACAGTTTTAAAAATGAACAACAGTGACTAAGTCCGTTCTTACGGCAAGCCAGGTAGGCACCCAATGGATATTGTAGTCAGCAGTTATATCAACAACAGATGAGAACGGGTTCATCAGCAGTGGTAAACAACAAAGGTGTTAAGTTTAATAACAATCGCTGAGAAAGTTTTTTTCATTTTGCTCTTCTGTTGTTATGAATGTTTGTTCCTCGAAGTGTCTATGGCGGTACCCCGGACGGTATCAATACTCGCTTCGTCAGTTCGCGTTCTAAAATGACAAATTCTCGCGAGACAACGAAGGCTATTCCGAGACTTTTCTGGTTCCCATGGTTACGCATGACGCTATGTTGTTCCCTAAAGGAGATTTGACGTGACCGAACAGTTAATGGCAAAGAGCATGATATCGGAGAGAGAGGTTCAAACTCCGGCTGAGACAGTTTGTTCTTGCTTCTCACTGAATCTTTTGGAAAAGGCATGAATCCATTCCCCTAGCAGCTATGGGTAAAAGGGGATAGCTATCTTTCAGAAGTTGTGGGGGTGACTCTGATTCCGTGACGTCATGGCTTCAAGTACGGAAGGTTGGAAAGCATAAATAATAAATAATAATAACGGGAACATCATAGAATGCAATTGGTCTCAGATTAAAATCAAGTATTTATTATATTCAATAAGTAATATTTATTATTTATTTATGTTACTATTTTTCATCATTCATTTATATTATTTTCATGATATTATTTATTGATATTTATTATTTATGTATTCATCATTGGTACAGCGGATAAAAATGTCAAATTGAAAATATCAAATTCATAAAATATTATCATCAAAAACCTAGAGAAAATGTAATTCTATTATATAAAACAACAGACTCTGTTTATCACTGTTCCCCCTACCACTAAAAAATTGGTGCAGCTCAATCAAATGTAGCTTACATACACGATGGACCCAGGGGAATGTTTTAAAGTAAAATGTTTTGAGAAAAATCTAAGAGTGTGTTAGAGGTGTGAGTTCTATTTACAGTTGAACAATCGTAGCTATCAAAGATGGTGAAGGATTCTATCCTTTATTATATGTGTATATTAGTTTATTTGTTTGCTCCAGCTCTCCTGGCCATGTCATTTTGTTTACAGACTTGAAAATTGGCATCAGTAGTCCCCTGTATCCTTTCTAAGAATGCTTTAAAAAAAAAAAAGAAAAGATTTTTTGACCTTTTGGGGGTATTATTCTGCTTGGTTTATTAATAAAATCTAGATTTTCCAGGATCGAGATGTCTTTTTTTTTCTATTTTAGATGTTTTCCAATGTCATAAGCAGAATTCATTCTAAACATATTTATTTTTTGATAGATTTTTTTTTACATGACTCCAAATTCTGAAGCTACTGTTGGTCAATTATTGACTGTGATGTTGAGTCTAACTGTAATGCTTAACTGAACCATTACTTTCCGTTCAATATACATATATTCATGTACTTACTAGCTGGAAACTGTCCAATGAATGTTACAATTATGCTCATCATTGTTGGAGCACTTGGAACAGTCCCAAGGAGACTTGCAAAGGGGTGGGGAGAACTGGAAATCCAAGAAATCATCCAGAGGACAGTGTTACTAAAATCAGCCAGAACATTGAAGAGAGTACTTCGAGTGATGAAGAGAGTTGCTGTCACTTGATACCCAGTGAAAGCTAACAATTACAAGTGGTTTGAAAACTTAACAATTACAGATTTGGTTAGTCACTCAATAGAAACTATCACATGACCAATGTCTTTTGGCAGCATGTTTGTGCATTATGAAAATAAAGTTTAATTCACTTTCAAAATAATGAGGTTTATTTGTAACTGTCCAGTGATCACTACCCAACAAAAGGTGAGAGAAATAACTTATTCATTGATTAACCCCTTTGCCAATTTTTCAATTAATCACACCCTATGTAGCATGCAGCCAAAAGACTTTGATTATCGTTTAACGAATAATTATATTTTTGGCATTTAAAAACATAATCCTTAAATAGATCATTATAATTATCATGGGCATAAATCATCATTACAATGGGAGCAAAAAGATGTATCCAGATGTTGGTTGTCAAGTAAGGAACTAAGGTGTGCCAAAGCTGTGATTCATTCTGTCACAGTTCATTGCAACCCTTTGATTCTCAGCCTCTCTTCCTAACACCCTAGCCATTGGTGAGGAGGTCTTGTCAAGGGAGGGTGGTGGGTCAAATGCCCCTTTTGCACCCCCTCATGATCATCACTATGACTATTTGATAATTTGTGATTTTACAAGTAGGATATATTCAAACAAATGCACTAACAAGTCTGGTTAGTAACTCAATAAAAACTATCATATGACCAACATCTTTGGGCAGTGTGCAGTGTTGAGGATGATTAATTGAATAAATGGAAAAAGGGTGATCAATGAATAGATTACTTCTCTTGCCTTTTTGTTGTATGCAGTAATCCCTAAAGAAATCCAATTTCTCAAAAATTAAGCGTGAACCCTGCTAGACACAATTTAGCATAAGCATATATTGTAAATCAAACTCTCCACAAAAAACCTATTTCAGGGGTAATTTTCAAAAAAATCTTAACAAGAACTGTTTCTTGTAGACATTATACAGACTACTTGAACTCAGTTGAACAAAAATTGCGCAAAGATAGGATCCATGAGATCTCCTCCAAAAGTGTAATTGAGAAATATTCAGAAATTAAAGACAGGATACATTCACAAATTATCAGCCAATCACAAGCCAGCTCTCACTGAAAATGGTTGCATCTAGGTGCTTAGCAAATTCATTTATGAACAATGACGGCTGAGGTTACATCAGTCAGTTGCAGCCTTGTGTTTAGTATGGCTGTACTTATACTCACACAGATACTAACACATTCACCTGTACGTGCAAGGACTTTCTCCCTTTCACAGACTTTCACCAACAGCATGCAAGTGACTCACACACATCTGCATGTGCTTGCATACACACACATAACACGACACATGTATTCACGACTACAAGCACACAGGTAATTTTACACAATTCTAAAAGACTCCTTTACTTCTTTTACACTCATACTGACATACACATTCTCCTATGAAAATTTAACAGGACATTATTTTAAATTCCTTTGGATTCTTGTGGTTGTAAATTTGAATAAAAAATATGTTATTATTTATATTCACCACTTCGTTCCATGATTCTTTAGAACATGCTTTATCATTAAATGTAAATACTGGTACTCATAGCCCATACAGCTATCCCACAACATAATAAGCAGTAAATGTTTGACTTTTCAACCCTCTAGCTCCATCAGTGTAGTCTGTACACACAGCATCATAGATAGAATAGCCAAGCAGCCAGCCAACAATAGAGAGTCAATAAGAATGATGAGATAGGTTATCAAGCATGTCCAATGAACTTCACCATCCAATACTATGACATCAATTAGTTTACAAAATGTAAACTAATAATTCTAAAAAAATATTATTGGTATCTGTACCTCACATAAATGAATCACAGTATACCCTGCATGTACCAGCACTAAATGTCTAAAATATTATCCAAAATTATCTAAAAAAAATCATTTAAGAAAAAAGTAGAATTAAAAATTGAAATTTAAAATTATCTTAAAAAATAGATCTTTTATCTAAAATTGTTTTGAAAAATAGATCTTTTATCTAAAATTATCCAAAAACATACCAACACAAGATTTGGTCATTTTTGATTAAAAAATTGACCATGGAGACCCTGAAAACGCTTTAAAAAAAAACATTTTTAAATGGTGCCTAGTGGTGTTCTTATGCAAATCTTCATGGTTGTAGCCTAAAAAATGTGACCAGAGGCCCATGGCGACAGACAAACTCACATACACACACACGCATACATAGATGCAGGCACTCAAAAAGAGAAGAATCTGTAGCCCAGTTGGCTGTGTGACACTAGGGGACCAGGAGTCCCCCGTGTCCTAAAAATTACTATGGTTATTACCAAAAATTACTATGGTTATTACAAAAGGAGTTATCTGTATTAAAAGGGATAATGTGTTTTTTTGAGGATATTGTAGCAAGTTGAGAATTACGTGCTTCCAAGTGCGGGCACCTGTACTTTCTCAATTTAATATCTTCTGTCAAATCCCTGAGTTGCAAAAACAAGTACTTTTAGAGAAGTTCTCTTCCCGATTCGATGACCAGATAAGGGCTTAATGTTTTTTGAAGATACCGTAGGAAGTGAGAATTACGTGCTTCCAAGTGCGGGCACCTGTAGTTTCTCAACTTAATGTGTTCTGTCGGATTCCTGAGTTGCAAAAACAAGCACTCTTAGAGAAGTTCTCCTCCTGGTTCAATGGCCGGATGGGGCCAGTGTCTGGGGTCTTGAGAGAAAGAGTAAAGCTTTTGAAAGAAAAGTAATTTGCAGAGTTCTTGAAAGAGGGGGAGGCTAATTTATGATCTTGGACGGACTTGCGTCGCGAGATGGATGAGGGTCAATATTTTAGATTTTCTGGAAGGATTGAGATAACAGGAAAAGAAAGAAAGGAAGTCAATTACAAAGAAATACAGTGTTGATACCAGGGCTTAAATAGAAGGGATTTTCGTAACAGCAGCAGTAGAGTAGAATTGGGTTTGGAGAAGAGAAACGCTGCCAGTCTCTCTCTTGTCAGCCGTCCGCCCTTCGTAACCGTCAACTGCTGCTACCATCCAGTAGACTACCGTTCGTGACATGAGAGACCAGTCATCAGTTTGACTTAGATGAAAATCGGTCTCCTCTTTTTTCAACTGCGAATAAGCATTTCCCGTCCCCAGAGATATTGATAATCAATATTCTATATAAAACAGTTAAACGAAATTCCGACTTGTTGCCTTCTTTTACTAACCCAGAACCACGGCTGGTTTGGTATAGTTTGTGAGACCATCACTTACAGGCCGAAGGTTAACAGCTGGTTGGCTGGGTTGATTATTTGTGGGGCTATAGGGAATGATTAGTCACTCAAAAAAAAAGAGTTATGTGACCAACATCTTTCAGCAACATTGCGTGTTTGGGGTGATCAATGAATAAGCTTTTCATCTCACATTTTGTTGGGCAGTGATCACTGAAAAAGTCAGAATTTTCAAAAAACAAACACAAATGCTGCTGGACACAAACTAAGGGATCAATTAAATATAAACTTACATTGCAAATTGAACCCAAAAATTGAAAACCTACTTTGGGGGGAGGGGATTTTTTTCCCCCCCAGACATAATAAGGAGAACATTTTTAAATGTTCAGCTCTCTATCTCCATTGATATTGCATGTATGCATGATACATAAATACATACCCAGCCAGCCAGACCTGCTTGAAAACTGAAGAAGCCTATTTTGATAGTTTTGGTTGAAAGATTTTAATGACCTGCTTCCAACCACAAATGCTTCAATTTTTATAAATCTTTCTTTAATTCACCAATTATCTTTTTGTCTGTCATTGCATAATTTAGGGACGGCTATGGCCACCAAATTTTCTGTGATCATCAGTGTAGCCCCTTAAGCACGTTTTTAGCAAATTGGTTTTTGAAAAATCCCTGAAACTTTTCAGGGTTTGATTTCCAATGTAAGCTAAATTGGACCCTCACTTTGAGTCCGACAGATAAGCATTTTAGATTTAGCAGTAGTCATTGAAACAAGGTGTGTGTCATGTCTATAAGGGTGTCTATTGAGGCTGAGAATAGTTGTAATTCAAATATTATTACCACTCCTTTGTCTGGTTAGTAGTTGTGACGACAGATCAAATTGTTGAATGACAGAAGGTTGTCGATTTGAAAGCATGAGAAAATAATTGTATCACGACCGATGTTCCACTAATTTTTTATATTCAGTGTGTGCAAATTTTTCCTGTTGAGCAAATTTTTTTCTAGTGACAAAAGTATGTACACGCTTTTAAATCTAACATAGTGAGTCAATATTTTTTCAATAAAAACTCAGTAAACTATCCACCAAATTTGAAATCTTTTCTACGCACATTATTTTCCTTTATGCGCTGGTTGAAAAACATGTCTGCATAATCTTAATTCACCAAATCTCTGTCCGCCATCGCATAAGAGCTATGGCCACAAAGTTTTCTGTGGTTACTACTGGGATGCTGGAGCATGTTTTCAGCATATTATTTTTGAAAATTAAAAAAATTGATGATAATAGTGTGGGTTCTACGCTCATGCTCACACCAATAATAATCACTTGATTTCCATTTATCTATCTCTAATATATTTTCGGGAAAGTTTGAGTATATGTTCATCTTCAACTCCAAAACAGTGCATTAAAGCCAGAAGTGTTGAATTGAGGTATTCCTAAAATATGCTAACCCAAGTAATGCATGAGACACCAAATTGCTATAAATGTAGTGGGAAGCCATTTAATTTCAGGCAAAATAATAACTTTTCACAAGGAATCTAATTATATTTTATTATGCCAAATATGCCTTCACAAACAAAAGACATCACCTAAATATGAGATAATGATTCCTGGGGGTGATTTCATAAGAGATTGCAAAGATCTCAAATTTCTAGATTTCGATATTTCAATAAAAAAATCCAGTGAAAAATGTAGATTTCCCCTAAATGAGGGTACTTGAAATCTTTTCAGACCCCCACCCCTCAAAAAAGGTATGATTCAATGAATACATAGTTCAAATCTGTAATCTCTTATTGGGACTAAAGGCCCTTTTAGGCCTTCTACATCAATTAGTTGGAATCCTGTCAGTTATTTTTTTCATTAAATTTTGAAATTATTTCATTAAAATGAATCAAATGAATTAAATTTTACTTATTCTTTTGAAAAAATTCATATGATTTCTCTCCTGCTGTAAATTAGCGTATTTTAATGACTCCTTTCCATGACTTTCAAACCTACCAAGTCTTCTGCATTTTGTGGGAGATTAACACATTTTGAAGCCAAGTATTCCCCACCCATCTGTAATGAATTGTATGAATCACCCACATCGAAAAAAAATTTATTGCCTATAAAAAAGATTTCTCTCCAATTTGCAGACCTACCAAGTCTCCGACATTTTGCGGTTTAAAATTGTTAAGATAGGTTTTCAATACACTGAAATAACTGTTTTAGAGCTTCCAGAATTGAAGACTCCCCCCCCCCCCGCTCCAGCATGGTGGTATAAGGGGACATTTTTTAATAATTCTCCTACTTGACAATTTCTAAACTTTGGCAGGTCTGGACTATTTTCAATGACTTTCTATCAGGTCACCCCCAAAACATCTAGATCTAGATTAAAAATATCTAAATTTGCAATACTGAGTGCAAGGCACAACTAAGCGATAATTTCATGTTACAGAAGCAGCAGCAGTAGTTGTAACGATGGCGGCGCTTATTCAAGAGGTAAGCATAGCTGCTCGTCGTGCATTTTCTAATGGCCTCAAAGACCCTGCATTTCAAGAGAACTTCAATGAACTGGTGAAATTAATGAGCCGTGTGAGGGGTCGGGATGTGAATTTCAACGTGGCCTTGACCCAGAGGAACATTGGTCGCGGGGATCGTGCTCCAGTCACGTACATACACCTTTTTGAAGACCAATGTTTCAGCATGGGCATCTTTGTTTTACGGGAAAATGCCCGTATCCCGTTGCATGACCATCCAGGCATGTATGGCTTGATCAAAGTCATCCACGGAAGTATTTCGGTGAAATCTTTTGACCACGCTATTCTTCCTCCTTCTGGGGATGACCCTTCTTCTTCATCTTCAATGTCACCACCGACAACAACAACGGACCCGACTTCAGAAAAAAGCAGTTCTTCTCTTGATGTTTCATTTAAAAAGTTCTTTTCTGATTCTGCGAAAAGCCCTCGGCCCTTCTT
Source organism: Thysanoteuthis rhombus (assembly GCA_963457665.1). Taxonomy (NCBI): domain Eukaryota; kingdom Metazoa; phylum Mollusca; class Cephalopoda; order Oegopsida; family Thysanoteuthidae; genus Thysanoteuthis; species Thysanoteuthis major. Next base: position 66,662,615 of record OY735203.1, on the reverse strand, counting down.
GGATGTTCCCCCTCGGGAGACTTCCGTAAATGATGATTGTTGTATCCTTACCCCAACTAAAGGTAACATCCATGAAGTGCGGTCTTCTGGGGGACCCGCTGCCTTCCTTGACATCCTGGCTCCCCCTTATGACATGGAGACATCGGATAGAAGATGCTTCTATTATGAAAAGGCAACGTCGGTGAGCTCGTCGACGTCTGCTCTTATGGAGAAATACCCGAATAATAAATTGCAATGGCTTGTACAAGTTCAGCAACCTTCAGACTTTTGGTGCGACGAGGCAGAATATGAAGGCCCGGAATTACCTTAAAGACGGAAAAAATGGGCGAACTCGTAGTTTGAGCATCTCAACTAGGTTGTTATTGTTGTTGTGAGGGTACTCGCCGGTCCGGTCAGTTACAAACAATATCATGATACTAACCATAAACCAGATATCAAATAATCAAGAGTGTTTTGAGTAATTTTTTCTTCTCGTCAGTCCAGTCACCCACATATTTTTACTGCTTCATTTTATACACAATATTTCGAGAAAAAAATACATCATACAAAACCAGCTTCCACTCCGGCCGGTACTATACACCTCTGATGGAGTGTTTACGTTTTAATTTTTGACTTAAGGTCTTTTAACACTTTGTTTTTATTAGATTTCTGCTTAGTTACAATTTTTTTTTTGTAACTGATCGAGTGCCCTCAAAACAACCGTGATAATTTAGGACACTTATCTACGAGATTGACAAAAAGTGCGCATTATTTACTTTTGTAACTTTGAAGTTTTATTTTGTTTTTGTTATCAATAGTCAATTGTTTGAACCAGAAACCCCTTTATTGTATGGACACTTTACAGTTCTGTATTTTTATTTCATGTTTGTTTACATTTTAGATGATTTTTAAGAGCTTTATATGGTTAATTTAACAGTATTTTTGTACTTTCAAATTGTCTGTTTCACAGTTTGTTTGTTTATTTACTGACTCAAACATAGTTACTGATCAATTCAAAATTCAATTATTAGAAACGAAAAAAATGGGAGGAAAATCGAACGATTTAAATTTTCGAAATAGCAGAAAATTAAAATTTTGAAAATAACGACAATGTTTTGATCGTTTGGCACAGTCGTCATTAACCCTGTAAATGTCCTTCTCTTTAGGGACTTTTCGGTTAATTAAGAAAAATAAATAACTCGTCAAAAGGTCTGAGAGAAAGCGCGCGAGATGCCAAATTCCCTCGCTTTTTTTTTCTATAATGTTTTTTTTTCTACCTTACGACCTTGCAAAAGAAGATTAATTTAGTACAGCTAGGTGTTTTAATCATATAGAACAATTAGTCAGCTTTATTCAGATTTTAAGCAAAAATACTGTTATTTGAAACTTTTTTTTTCCCTAAGTGATTCCTCAAAACGAACTATACAAAGAGACACTGCTTTCAAAGCTGGAAAAAGAACAGCTTGTGCTCAAATATGCCTATTTTAGTTGAACTTTCAAACATTCTAGTATTAAAAATAGGGGGAAAAAAATGATTGTTTTTTTTTTTTTTTGTGGATTCCGGGAAGTCCTCCCTCCTCCACATGCAAGAAATATAGTTTTATTTTAAAATGTTCTTCTTCCAAGAATTCTTTGAAATTCAATTTCTTTTTATAGTCCCGGATCTAAATGTGATACATATCTGTCCAGAATAAACAACTACACTCGCACGTGGACACTTCCCACATAATTCAAAAGTATTGGCCATACTTGAATTCTGTGCGTTAAATGTCAATTATTTTTCTCTGTAAATAACAAATGATTAATTTAATTTGTATATGTTTGATAAATATCGAAGTTTTATTTTTACATCTCTCTCCCCCAGTATTTTATTGAATTCAATGTTGTGTTGTGTACAAGAAAACTAACTTGATTTCTGTTTTTTGTTGACATATTTCGTGTTTATTTATCTGTTTTTTTTTTTTTAATCATTTACTTTCTTTATTATGAAGTTAGTGTTGCAAGTAGAGCTAGTAAATCACTTCAAGACTCAATGTTGCAATAACTATATTTACTTTTCTTGGGTATGATTTCATTGTAAAATCGTAGTTTACGTGCGTAAAATCAAGATAACTCGTGTACGTCTTGAAAGGCTTACAGGATTATCTCCCCATGTAAATTTGGTGATGATGTATACTTATTCAACAGCAAAAAAAAACAACTTAATTTCCATGCAAGCCTTCAACGTTTCACATACTTTATATTAAGAACGGTTCTCAAATAAAAACAATTTAATTTATTCAAAGCAATAACGATGATCTATATACTTATTTGTTTTCCTTTCATGAGGAGATAATCCTATAGGCCCTAATTCATTTTAAAGGTTGATAGAAGTTATCTCCCTTTTACGCATGTTAACTAGGATTCTACCTGTTTTTATCCTTCATTTTTTTTTTTTTTTTTTTTTCAATTAACCATTTGCCTGAAAATTGATTTTGAATTTTAGCAAATTGGTCATTCAGACCCAAGGGCATTGTAGCCTGAATCCGACGGACAACGTCATAAGAAAGTTTTGAACATAAAATAATTTATAAACTAACTGGACCTGTGGAAATTCCACGGGTATTGACAACTAATATTATTCATAATCTCATGCCTCTGCTCATCTCTTCTCTTACACTGTGGCTGTATCTTCTCATTCTCTCCCTTATCCCTGCCAATCTTTGTTTCCTGTCCATGTTTTTTTTATCTACGTGTTGTTTTACAAACGTAACATGGATTACTGTCATCTGCAAAAATCTTCCTACGCCCTTGGTAAACTACCTAACTTTTTCTGCCCTCTCCCATCCTATTTTCTTTGAGAACTAAATTCTTTTCTCTCTTCCTACTCTTTCAGTAAACTACCTAACTCCTTTCCTCTCCCCTTTTTTCTTGATAAAATGAGTAATATTTCAAATAAAATAAGTAATTTTAGATTTATTGAAATAGAATAATTTTTAATTTACAGCAATACAATAAGTAATATTCTAATTTGATGTACGGGAGAAAAAAAATTTTTTAAAATGCTACAAAATTTATGAAAATGGAAATTAGTTTGACCATCGAAATTTTTATCATTATACTATGATTTAGTTATTTTTGCTTTCGTGGTGCTTACTGATGGTTCTTATTTTGATTCACTCGTGGTGCTCTGAAAATTAAGTTGTATGAAAAGATGACAGTACTTCTTTTGAGGGTCTTCAAGAACTTTGCTGAGTGAGAGAAACATGTTACAAATGAAATATTAGCTCAGGGCGGGCTTATCCATTAGGAGAACTTAGTTGCACAAAGGTTCTAGGAGTGCACTCGAAACTGAAAAAAATAGTCATTAAAACGCAACCGTGGGTGCAGATTTTTAAGTCTCCTTAGGGTACATGAAACCTTTGCATGGGCCCTATATATACTGAAAAATATATTGCCATATTTACTCGATCACAACATGATTTCAAGTATAATGTGACCCCACTTTTTTCAGCTAAAAATCAGTATCGTGTGTTATCATTTTTTTTACAGTCTTTAATTTTGAGAAGGGTCATTAATATTCAAAGAGTTTTTCAGAATGTAAAACTTCTTTTTCTTTGTGTTGTTAACATAATGTTCTGGCTGATCCATTCTACGGCCTTCTTCAGGTGTACTATCTGAATGTGGTGGTGGTAAACAGAATTCTTCCAATGGGAGTAACACTGCAATGTTGGCTATATCTTTTTCTTTCCTTGTTTGGCCTGGATTTCCATACCTTGTCCCTAGTGAGAAGTGGAACTCCCCACTTGTCTGACTCATTCACTCAGTTGGCATTTTGATGTAAACTGCCTCCTCGATTCTTTTTGATTTCTAACAGCGTTCAGTGTCTATATCACGGACATCTTCCCAGAAAGGATTGTATTCACCTTTCTCTCTCTCTATATATATCTCTGTCTCTGTCTCTCTATATCTATCTCTATGTCTATCTCTGTCTCTGTCTGGTCAACCATCCAAGATTTTCTATTTTGTGTTTGATTATGGCTTTTGTGCTCCTCGAGTGGAACTGAGAGGCCTGCCAGTTTCTCCAGTGATTTTACTTGAATATGATACGCCCCCCCCCCATTTTGATCCCAATTATTTTTATATTACAATTCTTGCATTATACACGAGTAAATACAGTAAATAAAACAGTCGAAGCTCTTGAAACCTTCTTCTTCCATAGTCCCCACTTTTCTTCCAGAATGTACTCGACTCACTTTGAAAGAACATAGGTTAAAGGTTCTACTCTCCCCATTATTATTGCTCAAACAATAGTAGCAATGGCTGTTCTATCTATTGACAGTCAGGCTAGATGGAAGCCATTCACTTATATATCCAATGACTAATACAGTAGTCCCCCTTTATAACAGGTGTTCTGGTCCATGAAAGACAACTGCATTATAACTGAACTGTAGATGATCAAAAATCAATTACAAACACCAAAAGATGTTCACTGGTGAACAATGGTGTTGTTTTCATCACGAAATCAAAGAATTGATTGAAATTCAAAGAAATTCAATATTTTAGTCATGTCAAGTAAGTCTTTTAATGTGATTCTGTTTTTGTTTGTGGTTTCTGAATGAGTAGACGATAATATCAGCAAAAGTGTTGGAGTCCTCAACCCCTTCCACCTTATATTGCAAATCACGCTGTAACAAACCTTTGTTGAGGGACGCCTGTATTTCGTGGGCGATAAGACAGGCTTTTAGGTAAACTTTTTGCTTTCTGACAATCTTTGTTCTTGCAAAGTATCAAATGCTATCAAGATAATTCTACGTTGTATATAGATTGTTTGTTTGCCATATTGGCAATATATGGTGAAAATCATGGTGGTAAGGGCTATACTATAATACAAGATAAAAAAGATATACAGTAAACTCTTGTTGTCACAGCACTCGTTCTAAATGCATTCTAACGTGACATTTGCTTTTATTTTCTCACAAGACTATTGTCGTGAGATTAGTTTTTTGCAACATCACATGATGATTTTAGTGCATTATTTGAAAAAAACAAAGTAGTAAACCCTTGAAATGATTTTGGTCAAAGTAACGTAGGGCAATAGACTGGAAGAGTAATAAAAAGTCATTTTGTCTGTATTTATTTTGGTTTTTTCATTATTAATACATTCATATAAAATCTACCGGTTATAATGGCTCTCTCATATCTTGAGAGTACTGTAATAATGGGAGTCTACTGTATATATGATTAAAAAGCAATCCTTAGAATAACACAGTTTCTTGAATTTCTTAAAAGACCATATTTGAATTGGCTATTTTGAATGTTGTATATTTCCAGGTAACTGAACTCCAAAAAGCTTAAATATACAACCCTTTAATAAGATATCAATGTTCACCAATGTTATTCTTGATCTAAACATCCAAATGTAAAATAACATTATTCTTGATCAAAAGATTCCGTTCTTTATATTATATATATATATATATATATATATATATATATATATATATATATATATATATATATATACACACACACAGTATAATTATACAATGTCTTGATCTTTTATTAACAGATTAATAAAAATAAAACCTTTGTTAAAGATACCATTTTTCAAATCATGTTGTCAATCATGTACATAATTATTTCCCTTATCTTAAATCTAACCCCCTTTTAGCTCTTCAAAATGATCGTTCAAGAAATCCCAAACTCTGTATTATTTCAAGGATTGTCTAATTGAAGTATTCACTTATGATTTTTGTACATATGAAAATTGTATGTAGTTATTTAAGTCAGGTCATCTTGGCTACGTTTAGAATTTGGGATACTTGTGTCAAATTCTAAATCAGTCATGTTTCTGACTAAATTCAGTCAAATAAAAGAAATTCATGCTGGAAACTGTCTTCCATCTTTTTCAATTCTATTGGGGGCGAAAATATGTGGTATGACTCTGAATGGGGAATTTGAATAGAACATGTGAACCAAATGTAGTACAGGTTTTTGCTGCTACCCATCATACTGAAAACCCTGGATCATTTGAAGTTAAGCAGCATCAAACCTTATCAGTTCTCAGATATATGAGCATTTGGAAACAGGTATTGTGAGCATTAAAACCAAGCTTGTCTTAAATTCTGCCATCGGGAGGTAGCTAAATAATTATCCTTTGTGAGACAATGTGATGGTTCATAAGGAGACTTCAAAGAAGACAGTGGAAACTAGGTGTTGGGGTAAGAATTTTTTCATCATGGTCCAATTCCCTAAACTTATGGGTACCATCTCATACTTGAATATAGTCGGAGTGAAAGTGAGAAAACCAGGCAGATGAGTGTATATGTAGAAATAATCATAACTTTATTTTCTCTTCAACAATTTCTTCTACAAAACCAGCGTATTTCCCTGACATCGAGGACACTATTTTCCTCCTAAAATTTACCCTATGTTCTAATGGTCACTTTCTCTCATAGGCATATCCTGACTCCAAAGGAAGGTCAACTATACTATGATCTGGATGAAACAAATATATTATACTCACTGTATTCTATGGTGTATAAGACGCAATGTCATATAAGAAATACACCAATTTTTGGAAGCATATTTTTGAAAAAAAAAACCCTCTTTTTCTTTGATCTTCATGGCTGTTCACACTATCAGATTATTTTAATGCTCTTATTTCTTCAAATCTATATTTACCCTCACTCTGGCTGGCTATTTATGTTATTTGCATAGCACAGTAATGTTTGTAAAGAACTGTGCACCTTCCAAGACAGAACTTAGAAAAAATATGGTAGCATAAGAGAGTAAATAAACATAAGTATTATAAATAATGAGAAATATATAGGTGAAAGTTCTGAGACCTTAATTTCATGTTAATTCTTTTTCGTTTTCAAGATTTTGTGGATAAAAATAGGAATGTGTTTCCAAGGCCAAAGTATTCTCAGTCCTGGGGAAGTACGGTATTTCTTTCATTTTGTAGCAGAACATAAACTGTTTGCATTACCAGTTGACATTCCCCACAGGTTGGCCCAATTACCCACAGAGGAGTTTGAGATCACCTCATCTCCGTTCTAGATTACCCTGTCTATAATGACTTGCTAATTTATTTTAATATTTGACGCTATGCAGATTAGATACTTTATCTGGCTTGAAGACAGCATTCAACTCTTTGCCAGAAGGGGAGATAATCTGAGTTTTATCTTGGATACTTACTCAATACATAGGAATAGTGTCTAATTTGGAAATAGAGTGTGCTTGGAGGCAGAGGTTCAGTACCAGACTCTCAAGGTAAACCCAGAGACTCAATATCAGTCTATTGAGGTGGGTCTGCCCCAAACGTCTGGTATTGCACCTTTGCCTCCAAACTCATTCAATATCCAAATTTGACGATAAGTAAGGATTTGTTTTGTCAATATATGAAAAAAAACTGACTCAAACCTCTCTACAACTGATACTCACACACGTGTATATTCGATGTACAACTATATTTTATGAAATTGACAATCATTCTCTTTGACTCAGTTTTTTGTTCTTCGAAATTTTCTGTCTCCATGAGATCCTCAAAAAAAGAAGAAATCAAGCAAAGAATCACACTAGGATGGCAAGCCTTTGGTAGTGCAAGTTCAAGCTTAAAAAATGAGAAGATTCCACTAATCCTAAAAAAAAGGGTGTATAACCAATGCATCCTCTCAATAGTCACTTACGGAGCTGAAACATGGAACCTAACCAAGAGACAGATCCGAAAATTGAGAACTATGCAACGCGCACATGAGAAAATTATACTAGGTCTCACATGGAGAGACCACAAGACAGCACAGTATATTGGGGAAAAGACAGGAGTCAGGGACATCATAGAATCTATTAGAAAGTTCAAATGGCAGTGGGCTGGCCATGTTGCACAAATGGCGGACATTGCAACTCACAACATGGATCCCCCGAGATCACATGCGGAACCAAGGCTGGCAGAATATTAGATGGAGAGACAAGCTAGACAAATTCAGAAAGTATTGGCTCCGTGACGCCCATGATAGAGAAGTGTGGCAAATCCTGGGGAAGGTCTGTGCCCAACGACGGATTTTGAAAGACTGATGATGATGATGATTTTAAAGCAGTGGTTCTTGATTTTTTTTGCTTCATGCCCCACCCTTTGACAACTGAAAGTTTTTTTTATGTCCCCCCTCATTTAAAAAAAATGTTCATGTGGCAAGTTCTTTGAAAAAAAAAAAAAAATCCAAACAAACTGATTTATGGACACTTACTAAAAATTTTATGATTTTTTTTATTGTGTGAAATTTAATAACAATGAATATCTCATTGCTTTTATACCAGGCTAAGTTAATGAGTTATGCATTATTTAGTATGAAATCTACATTAGAATTAGTAATTAATAGTATTGTGTAATTAGGAATTAATCACTTAAGCTTTAACATGACTCAATTTTGAACCACAGAACATTCTTTGCTCTTCACACCCAATTTAAGATTGTCCCCCAATGTACACAAATTGCCTCTCTGTAGGGTGTGTGCCAGTGTTGCTAACTCAAAAATATTTTTCTGCTAGTTTGACTGCTAAAAATCACTAATGGAAAATTGTCAAAAAACACTTGACAAATGCTAAACAGAAGGGATGATCAATGAATGAATTATTCTTCCTTCTCTTTTTGGACTGTGATCTCTAAAAAAAAGTGAATGTAGAAAAAAACAAAACAAGTATAAATGCTTCTAGGCACAAACTATGGGAACAATTTGGTATAAGCTCTCATCATAAACTGAACCCATCCCAATCAAATCCTGTTCAGGTGGGAATTTTTAAAAAGAACAAAAAAAACTTTTCCCTATTCATTGAAGGCTGTGTGTATGTGTGTGTGTGTGTGTGTGTGTGTGCATGTGCGCATAAAATTCCTAATTCCACTATGATCGGTTAGAGCTTGATGAAATCCGGGTAGGTATAAATATCAGAACATATGTATAACCTAAACCCAGCGGTCAGTTGTGGGTAACGTGACAAAATGTTGAGAATAACTGTTTCAAAGTATTCTGACTTTGAGGAAGTCTCATTTCTATTTGATTGGAGATTAGATATTCCTTCCACTTCTGTGAAGGCTCTTCTTTCTTAAAATGGTTCTTTCTTTATAAACCTAATTTTTTGAAAATTCCTTGCTCTCACTTTGTTTTTATTTTTACAATATCTTAATCAGTATGTTTGTTGTTTTTTGTTTTGTTTTTTTCTTTTCATCCATTTTCCAGTGAATAAACTGATGATTATTATACACTAATTTACTCTGACTAGTATCTGCGTCATGGTTGTTATACTCACAGTATTTGGGCTATTGTACCCCTTGTCCTCCTTCATGTGTCTATCATAGTTGGTATCTTTCTGGGAATTTCAAGCCAAAACCCTTTATTCAATACACAGAGGTAGATTGTTCTCATTCAACTGTCCATGTCAGAGGATATCTATCATCAGTTGATTCTTTCCAAGTTAATTCATTCTTTTGATGTCACTTATTTGCCCTTTCCATTGAAGCAGAGTGCACAAATTTTTTTTAAACTACCATACCCAGAGGTTGAACTTGTGGCTGCTACCTGAAAGTTCCAGTACCTTGGACATTACGTCCCAGGAAGGCTTCAAGTGTGATGGTCTTGAGAAATGAGGAAAAAGTTGCAAGAGGCAAGATCAGGTGAATAGGGGGGCTGGGTAATGACTACCATGTTAATGGAAACCATGAATTGACAGAACACGAGTGATTGGTCTTGGCATAACTTCTGCTGCAATGTGTCTTGTGCCCAACATGTCCAACAAAATGTATTGAATGCTCCTGTATGGTAGTTCTACAATATAATAAACATCATGGATAGTTCATCTATAATCTGTGAGACTAACCTGGCACTCTTTTTTTGATATTTCCTGGTGTTGTGCTTGTCGATGGTCATCTAAAAATGGTCTTCAGACATTCATCCTTTCTTGAAATGTTTGTACCAGAAAAAACATTCTGCTTTGGAGCATGACATTGTCACCAAAGGCTTCCAGGAGAAACTGTTGAGTTTCTGCAGCCATCTCGATGATCTTGAAACAGAATTTAATGCAAATTTTTTGCTCCGTGAGATAAACCATTGAGAATAATGCCAAAACACCAAAACTAGTCGTTACAAAAGTAAGCATAACTCAGAATACATCCACTCACGCGATGGCCATTGGCACACTGAAGGTCGCACCTAAAGGCATATGATTAGGTCTCACTGTTCAAATCAATGGAAATTTTGGGAAGCACTTTGTATGCTTATATGTTAGGCTCAACAGCAAAAACATTGTGACTAAAACAACCAAGATCAAGAAACTAGTCTGAGTCAATCCGTATATAATAAAGATGACTGGCTGGATTTTTAGACACTCCATTGGTGTTGATTATTAAGATTATCTTGTGCACCTGCTCTTCTCTCACCTTTTGCCAGAATATTCTCATTTTCTCTCTTATCCCTTCAAGTCATCATTGCCATGTAATGGACTTATCTAAATGTTATATATTTTATGTTATGGATCGGTTTCATGTGTGAGAAATATTTCTACCCCTTCACTAGACTTTCTAACTTTCTTTTCTCAACTTTCTCTTTTTACTCTTGTGATAAAATACCTATTTTTTCCATTCTCCTATCTTCATAACTCATAAATAAAGAATAAAGATATATTGGTCATTTATTTTGAATAATTCAACACATTATCCACTGAAATAATTCCAAATCATCTTATGATAATAAAAATTTTCCTTAAGTAGCTGAAGTAGTTTTTTTGCACTGAAATTTGCATTTGTTTTCCAAGAAAACTGAACTATGTTCCTGAAGAGTTCTGTGAATCTGGAAGCAAAATACAGAGTTTTTGAGTTGAGCCAAAAATTAGCATTCATAATTCTAAAGTATGTTGCATTTTCTTTTTAATGGTTAACAGATGAGTTTCAAATGAATATGACCTTCATTTTTTTTAATCTAAATTTTTTGTGAAATACCAAGTTCTAAATTTATGCCCAAATACAGATATCTAAAATGATAAAAAAATATCTCAGAAACTCAAACCCTTGCCCCTAAACTACCACACTTGAGATGGATTTAAAACAGCAAACAAAATATAAAATCCAAAATTGATATAAGACTGATATTTATTCCAAGAAAAAAAAAAAAAAAAAAAAAATAGTGAAATAAAATTTGTTAATGGCGAAAAGTTTGCATTATACGTATGTTGTACCTTTCAAAATTATTATACTAACACTATAGTTATCTGTGGTTGCTGTTAATGGCTACGTTTGGACTTAAACTTATTCTTTTTTTTTTTTGCACCTTTCCCCGTGACGGAGTGGATAACATGACCGACTTCTGAAAAGCTGTGTGATCGAATTGTGGTTTGGACTTCTTGTAAAGTTTTTTTCCTCTTCTTTTAAGTACATTTTTTATGCAATTGAACCATGGCTGAAATACCTTACTGATATGATTTTATTTTCATTTTTTTTCTCAGCAATAAATACATCTATGATATATATAGAATTTAACTGTTTAAGTAAATGATTTTTTATTTCTATATTAAATATCAGTGGGCCTCATTTGATATATACCTGTCCAAAATGATGGAATTATTCATGTATGAGTTGGGACTAAGGAGCCCAAAGCTACTTTGTTAGGTAATTTATTTTCAATAATTCAAGTATCCAAATTTCAAACTGTTTTAATGTGTGATTAATCTTCAGAGTTTCTATGATTTAATGTTATTGTTATATCATAATTGGAAGATAAATCAACTAATGAGATCATCCAATTAGAGTGTAAACAAACAAATAAATAAACAGAAAAAATTGCATCTAAGCTCATTATAGGGTTGGATTATGATCAAAGGGAGATTACTCTGAAAGCAGTTTTGCAAAGTAGCTTCTCTTACTGCGACTGACCAACAGACTGACACATCACTAAGTATAACATAGATTCGGTAGCGTATTTTTTTTTCTCAAAGGATAACGTTTTGTTGAATAAACTGATTATTTCATATTCTTATTTGAATTCCAACAAGGTTTTCATCCTATATTCTTTGAAATTTCTTGCGCTCAAGGTTTTATCCTTTTCTGATAGTATCTCACTTGAAACATTAACTCATTCAGGCCAGGAGCGCACATATGTCAGCTTTAAAAATCGAAGCCATTTTGAATACATAATGAAGTTACATGACCATTATATTTGTCATTAATGAAATCTATATCTTAAAATCTTCAAAATGATACCAGACTTCTCAGAGTTTCTTTCATGTTCTTTCATTGTAACACTTATGAAATAACCCTAGGCTGAATGAGTTAAGGCAATGACTGTAAGAATCTCTGGTTGATTTTTTTCCTTTTCGAATATCATTCTGTATTTTTAAATTACTATATATTTTGGCAAATGATGTGACCGTCAGATGAGACGTGATCCTAATTTCAGTCTGAATTTCACTTCTAGACATTGTTTTCGTATCTGGCCTACAGGATGACCCCATTTTAGAGGGGTGTTTTTTAGATGCTTCAAGTGTTGTTTTATAGCTGAAATATATGGTAATTCCATTTATCTTATTTTGTGCCACAAATAAGTTATTGAAGTTGATAATCAATCAAGAAATTCTTAAATCAAAAAGAAATAATCTTTATTTGATGAAACATAATCAGTGATTACTAATTTTAGACTGGTATTTCATAGGGTGACAAGCAATTGAAGGGGGTAATGGATAGTTTATAAGTTAGATTTGATCTTCTGTCAGCCGTAAGAGCTCAATTAGTAAAGCTGGCAAACGTGGCAAACTATCTGGGTTCAAGTCTTACCTTGAGCTTTTTCTTTATTTCTGATCTGTGTTTTTATTTCACCACTGTAGACTGGCGGTCATTCAATAAAAAAATAGTTTTCTTCTTCTAGCATTAGATGAAAATAGTTTTTGGCTTTTTTTAATAGTAGGTTTTTAGTGTGTATGTCAGGGTGTGGGGGTTCAGTTTGCATTGTAAGTTTCTGCCAAACTGATCACTTAGTGTCGTAAGTGTCTTCTGAAAATTCAGACTTTTTTAGTGATCACTACCCAACAAAATGTGAGTGTAGTAACTTATTCAATAAGCATTCCTTATTCCAAGTTTTTAATTAATCACCCTGAACATGGCATGCTGCCAAACCATGTTAATCATGTAAGGGTTTCTATTGGATGTCTAACCGAACTTGTTGACCGTAAATTTTATTTAGCAGAAGATATACTGTAGGCCTTCACTAATATCATACCACTGGAAATAGAGAAGTCCCAGATTTGTGATTCTCAGAAGTACAACCTCTAATAGCTAACCACCTCATCATACTTTTAAAAGATCATGTTCATCAGTACAAGGTAGATGATGGAAGAGAACCATTAAATGAAAAGCCAGTTAAATTTTAATGAAGCAATGTGCTTTAGAGGCACAGATAAACCTTATCTTTAATCTATAATGTGCTGTGTTCTAGCTTCACAGCACGTAATGCACTTTCTTTATTCAGTGTAGCAATGACACAGGGTTAATAAGAACAAATAATATTAGTCAGTGCAGAAAAACAAGCAGGAATTGCTGGCCTATCTTTTCAAAAGTGTGTTAACAGGTGAATAAACTTAGTGCAACCAAAACAATGCTCAGCGGGTGGGTGTGGTACCCTGGGGAATGTGAAAACAGTACCAAGTTAAGTGAAGGATTCAGATTACAAGCAGATGGGTATGGGAAAATCTACCTAAACAGATAAAGGTAAAATGTCACGTCTCTAAAAAAACACGATCACACATTTTAGAGTGCACTCGATCAGTTTCTGATTGTGCAGGGAAATTTGTCCTAATGAAGAGTTTTTGCTCATTCTGAGAATTGAACCCTAAACCTTCTGTATGTAAGGCAGATGTGCTAACCATCATTCTATCTGAACACACACTGTAACAAATAATTCATGATATCTGGTGATTAGAGCTGCAGATAGACAAGTGTCTCAAGGTTTCCTTTCAAGCAGTGTACAAGGTGATGTCCGTAAAGATAATCCTCCGACAGAAGAAGGAAATAAGAAGTGAAACTTAGCAGACTCCAATTTTTATTTCTATTCTGACTGTTGATGATTACTATTGATTTTAATTAGTTTTTACATCCATCTTAAATTTCAGTGGCATTTCATCATTTCTGATTATATTGAATAGAATTATAGTCTGAGTCAAAGTTGTGATAAAAAGCAACTGAAAGTTAGGATCTTGCAAATGTGTAAAAACAAAAAAACAACCCTGGATTCATTCTGATTACATCAAATTGCACTACTTCTCTCATGAAAGGTGACCCAACAGGTCATCTAGTTATCATTTTATATGATTTTGATAGGATAATTGAATAAAAAAAAAGCCAACAAGCCAAGCTTTTAGTGGTTGGGAGAAATAATATTTGGCTGACTTGGAATATTGGCCCTTTGGAAGTTTTATGGGTTCATCAATGGGACCATGACCAATCTCAAGATTAACCCTGAAGCAACTCTTTTCTTGGACTCCTACTTACTGAGTTTTATGCAGAAGAACAGGTTGTTGGTCGTTATACATGATCAAGAAAGGTCATGAGGAGTTATCTTCCTTACATCAAGTACTTGAAATGTATTGTAACTGTTTTCTGCCTGCTTTCCATTTGTATTTGTGTCATATGTAAAGAAATAAAACACATAAAAATAAAACAGTATTTTGAATTGTTTCATAGTTTCTAATGATAATAACTTGCCATTTTCTGTCATTCATTCCCACAAACAGTGAGAAATAGACTTAACTTCTTTAATTTTATTTAACACTACCAATTTGATATTCCACCTCTGTTAGAATCATTCACTGAAAATCATTTATTGTACAACCATTGCATATTCTGCCAATCTTTTATGGTTGTGTCGTCACTGGGTTATGTATCACAATCAGGTTGGTCAGGCTTTGTCAGGAGAGTTGAGTAGGTCAGCCTGATTTTTTTTCTTTTTTCAACAACAGCTGCTTTTATTGTAATATAATGAAAAATTTAAAAAAAGACAAACATGAAAACGTGAGAAATTTCATTTTATTTAAATGAATTTGTCCAATTCTTACAAAGTAATTTACAATTGGTATATACAATTTATGAGAGTAACATGATGCCACAGTTGAACATCTTTGAATACATCCTATCAACAGAAAAATAATGATAATCTCAAAGTATTAACTAATTTCATAAAATTCAGCGTAAGCATTTTCTTTAAAATTTAGTTTTCAGTAGCAAAAACACCCGCCTGAATAGCTAAAATATTGATTTGATATAAAGAACAAAATAATTTTGAACTTACAAGAACAGGCGAAACAATTTTCCAATGGAGTTACTTCCCTTGTTCTAGGAAGTACATAAATACGAGATCTTTTTCATAAGTTAATCTTAGTGGAACTTGGGAAAAAAAAAGTGTCATCCTATCAGAAGTTGTTGCACTATATAATATTTATATATTTGATGTAGTTAAAGTAAGAATCAATTTTAGGTTAATCAAATACCAAGCAGATCTCTGTCTTCTAACCAATACAGAGCGCATTTAGTGTCTGGTGAATATTATCTCTGTCACATAATAGTTGTTACAATCGCATATACATTTATACATCCAAATGTAACAACTATTATTGGACAGAGGAAGTGGTACTTTTGCAGTGAGGTACCACTGATAATCATCTCCTTCAGACAAATTCTAGCACTTCCTTTTCCACCAATTCTCTTCACATGCCTCATTGGGGCAGAAGGAGCACATTTTTATACCGCTGGCTTCAGCAAGAAGGCTGTAGCATATTGGAAGGAAGGAATCACTGAAGGAGTGGAAGTCACTGATATCCGATTTACACTGAGTCTCCGCCATTTTCTGAGGAGATTCTATGCTGGTTCTGGAAAAATTGAACCAAATATATGTTAAAAAAAAAATCCTTCTTGTCACTCAGTCTGGTGATGTGCAGTGTTGCCAAGATTTATTTTATGGTGTACATCTGAAATCGAGCCAAAAGATTCTTGAAACACCTAGATCAGGGATATCAAACATTTGTTTTTAAGAGCATCATTCGAGCGGATCGAATCCACATTTATTTTTATATCACTCAACTAATGTGATATCGTGGATTGCTCAGTCATGTCGTCTGGCCCGCATACATTGCTCTTACATTATATTTGTCCCACCGCGAGTTTGACACCGCTGATTTAGATTCTCCAGAAATGCAGGAAATATGACATGTATCATTAATAAATTGAATGTAACATTAAATAATAATAATAATGATAAAAAAAAAATAAAAAGATAAAAAATTGAATAAAATTAAAAACTGATTTTATTACTACAAATTAGATTTTTAAAAAATATTACTCATTTTATTAACAATCATCTAAATAACTATCTCTGACTTCTAGATGCAACCAAAATAATATCTTAGTTGGCAACACTGGACAAGTGAGGTAGAAGAAAAAGATACTAGCTATGCAAAAGCCTATAACGGCTCACAGCTTATAAGGAACATCAATGCTATTTTGCAGAGATGAGGATTTTCTCAGCAGACATGTTTTTCTATGAAGGCTTCTCGGTTTGGAAACATAGGTCCCCATACCTGATCATTTGAGGGGGCTGTGTTTTCAGGTGTTTTCATGACATCTTTAATGATGATTGGCACCTGTGAAGATACCTGTTTGCTACAAAGAGAGGAAAAAAAAATAAATAAATATGAGGTGAAAATAGTACATCCACCCTTCAAAAGCTACAAGATATCCTCCCCACCATTCAAATGTTTTTCAGTTACAGATGAAATTGACTGATTGTAAAGATTCCACAGTAGATATTTTTACAAAATCTCCCGCCCCCAGAAATTCAAATATCTGAAATTTTTCACAGGGAATAATTTGTGTAATAAAAGTTCACGAAACAACCAAGTTCACTAGTGTGATGTAGTTGAGACCCGATACTTAGCAAAGAGTTTACAGGAATCAACAAAATACAGTAGACTAACAGGTCTTGTTTGATCACATGGTTTCTATTGAATAATTGTCTCTTAGCAACATGCTGTGCTAGGGGTGATCAATGAATACATCACTTCACTTGCCTTTTGTTAGAACAGTGATAGATAAAAGAATGAATTTTCAAAAAGCAAGAGGGCACAAATTAAGGGATCAATTTAGCATATATTTACATCACATATTGGACACCATTCCCCACTAAAAACTTGAGGGGAGGTGAAAAAAAAATTTTTTTCTAGACATGAGTATTTAATGTTTGAATTTTCAGTCCTCCAGCTTCCTTGGTGTGGTTTGTATGTATGATACAGACCAATTTAAAAAACTAGAGAAACCTATGTTGACACTTCGTTTGACGGTCTCTAGCAAGCAGAAATAACTGTATGTTCTTTTATTAACAAGTTAATGAAGTTACTGGAGACTTTGCAACAATGGCCCTCACATGAGATGAAAAATGCAATGTTTATACACTTCACAGAATGAAAACTAAAACTGATAGCCAGTAGAAAGAGATCATTTGCAAACTTGAATCCTGTACTTATTAATTCCCATATTTGACAAGATTACAAAATATTGCTAAAATGTACAGACAAAAATTGCCAGTTAAGGTTCATGTCAGAAAGAAAAGTCCTTAGTAATACCATCTATAATAATTTCCAGGGGCTCAGCCATTAAATGTACGATTCCAACTAGATTGCAACCATAAACTAACATTATTTCATTTCTAAAGAGCAATAAATAAAGAATATGTACCTGTTGTCAGAAATGACAGCTTTCACATAGGTTGTGTTATCCATGGCAGTTGATAGTTTGAGGTCTTACACTGAAAGCTCTGAAAAGGAAAAAATGATATCAGAACAGGTGTGGATATCAGGGAAGGTGAAGGTAATTCAAAATTTTTTTTTTTCTTCTAATAATGCAAATGATCAAACAATTCAATTTATTTACAAATCACAGGTAATAAACACCTTGAAATGTTTGGTCCCTTGCATTAATAGGAATGAAAAATTAAAGTTTTCAACTTTTGTAATTGAAAAACAAAACCTACAGACAGTGTGACGTAAAATCTAATTTGAGTTGGGATCATCACGAGAAAGTGGTACCAATGTTTATAACTTTTATAAAACTTCAAAGTAGATATAGTGGGGCCACGCCAACTTATGCATAAATGAACAAGAAAGCTGATCAAAGATCATGTACCTCTGTGAATGCAATAGTCACTAGAGGGAGTATTGGGCAGGAATCCACCCCAAATTTGAATCACTTCTGTAGCTTATGGCCCATCCCTCAAAATTTGATTGAAGTTCATTGAGAACTTTTGGAAACATCGTGGGGTACTGACAGACACAGGGTAATACATATACATCTCAAACTTCACTGGCATAGGTAAATAGAAATAGCGGATCTTTTTCGTTAGTCACCAACAAAAGCTAGCGTAATCTTGATACAGAAGCTCCCTACCCCTTACTTTCTTTTTCTTGCCAAAAAGAGACCAAGTCTTTTTCATTAGTCCCCACAACGGAAAACGAAAATCATTCTCGCCTCAGAGTTAGGGTTAACGAGACAAGCATTAATCTCCCCCCCACCATTTAATTTCATTTATACAGGAGGGTAGTCCTACCACTAGCGCTGATTTTCAAATAAATACCAAGTCAACAAGTTGAAAAAAAAAAAAAGAAAAATTACAATCAAAATATCCTAAAAACTAATCCAATTATTTACTTACACTCAGCCAAGAGCTCATCCCACCAATAACAATTTGGGCTCTGCATAGAGATTTAAGAAAAGCCCCCACCCTGAGATGCCCAGCTTCATATAGCTATTTTCCTTCATTTCAATTTTTGACCACCATTAGCCTCTTGGAGCAAAATAGCAAAAATAAAATCTAACTTGGATGGGAACCAACAAGCAGACTCAGTGCTAAGCTTACACTATAACAACCTTCACCAACTGCAAGACACACCCATGCACTTTGGAAAGAATCTTCACTGTATTTTTATTTTATAATGCAATAATTTTTTTCTCAAATCATTCTAATATTGTTAGAAAACAAAAGGTCCTAATATCAGTACTAAAGAAATATATATATATATATATATATATATATATATATATATATATATATATATATCTCAAGATATACTTCTAACACTGTCTTTTCATGATATCTAATTGATCACCTTAGATTGTAATAAAATCAATCTGGTGCAACTAGAACAAAAAACGAAAACAAACAAAACAGGAAGAAAAAATCCAATAATATTTTTCTTTGAACTGGAAAGTTGCCATAAAAATAAATTGTATTCTTAAGAAAGTTACAGAGAAGAGCATCCTTTCACTTCACTTTTCACATTTGAAGAAAAAATAAAAATAAATGAAATTCAACTTGGGGCATGAACATACAGTGAACCTAGCTGACATTAGTACGAACCCAGCTAAAGGCCCAGAGAAACAAGTTGTCAATAGACCAAAATAGTACACAAGAGACATAGTCTGTGAGCAGGATAACCTATTGTCCCACTTGTAAATAATCATGAATGGTGCTACCAGGAGTGAAAGAACGCGAAAATTTTCTTTCAACATCAAACGGCTTTAGTTCAGTTTAGTATACTTTTCTGAACATTGCATTTTGAAACCTGGATTACCAACAGGATGATTAGCCTTGAATCAGATTGATGAATAAAAAAATTGCATTTGGGATGCTATTTTTCGTCTTGATGCAATGGAATTATTGTTTCGGACGTTTTAACTTAAAATAAAATTCAACATTCGCGATCCTAACCTAATTTGTGAAACAAAAATAAATTTAAAGAAAATAAAATCGGACTGACTTCAATTGGAAGTGAAAGTATCAACGAAAATAGCATCTAAATGAAAACCAATTCAATGAGTGGAAGGAATATATATATATATGGTTTGAAGTGAAGGTTTCAATCCTGCCTTGCGGTACTGGATGGGATAATGGAAAGTCTATAGCCACACTGAAGAGATGTAATACATCGAAACAGCTGTCTGTGAATGACACAATGATATATATATATATATATATATATATATATATATATATATATATATATATATATACATGGTCTCTAAATCCCTCATCACACTGGGGAGGTATTTCAGAGTTTGGAAAAAAATGCATTAATTTTTGTACCACTCGATAATGCAACGATTAAAATCATGAAAATAAAAAAAAACAAACAATGCGACGTAATTATTTTCGCCCCTTAAGTAAGAAACTTTCATTTAAATTCAATAAGTAGTTGATTTAGTAATCAAAAATAAGAATAGAAGTTGATGCTCGTAAAAAAGATGACACGAAAAATGACTGCAGATAATTTGCTCTTTTTAAAAAAATATTGCCTACATTTTAGTCGCGATACACGATAATTTACGCCGTTTTCAAATTTCAAAAAAAACTGTTCGGTTTCTATAAAGTTGTCACTGTACACAGTTAATTTCCATCTCTTAGTTTTCATCAATCTTTCAATTAACTAATGATACTAAGATTAGGTAATATATGATTTAGACAATTTTTCCTGCAAGGTGCCAATTTCTGCAAAGTGAGTCAGCAGAGTCTGCGGAGATGTATATCAACACTTTTAGTGCAATAATTGTAAGGCAGACATTGCACTCAAAATTGCACATTGTCGATATCGTTGGAGGGTTCATGGATGAAAAAATCAAATCATGAACGATTAACAAAATTAAATCAGAATTATGGATGCTGTCCGTCCAGGAGTGTGAGATCGCGAAAAATTTCTTCTAACAACAAACAATATACGATCGAAGTAAACATCAACATCTGAAAAACAAACAAAACAAAAACCCAGACAAACAGAAAAGAATTGACACACTTCTCACTAGCAACTTCAAAACACAAACAATAGGAAACTGATAAGTCCAGTGACACAAATCTTCCATGAGTGCAAATAGTAGTAAATGAAGAGAGAAAAAGAAAATATGAAAGGAATATGTGTAAGAATGAATAACAATAGTACAATATAAATTCTGATTAGGGTGTTACTTACCAGCAAGAGAAGCGTTTAGGGTCGCTGGATAGTAGGAATTAACTATACGTTAGTGACTTCACGAAGACCTTATATAATAGCATTTTCACGTGATTATCATTCGCTAGACACTCGGCTTCTGATTGGCTAGAAGTTGTAGATCTCCAGCCGACGTAAAAATGTTTCTCGCGCGTCATTGAATATTTTTAGGTGAAAGGTTAGTTTTTCATTTTTGTTTTAATGTTTCTTCTTTTCTTTTTTTTTTACTCTATAGTCTGTTACACCTGACACCGATTTTTTTCTTATCTCGACACACTACTGATTTACTTTACTAGAAAGCAGACATAACAAAGCAAACGTTTAGAAGGCCACAGAGAAGTGCTCTTGATTCCGATTTCCGCGTTCGTTTTCGATTAAAACCTTCCCTTTCTTTTTTTTGTCACCCAAAATGAAATTGAATTATGCATCTGAAAATTCGATGAGCGCAGTAATTGGAGGTTAATTCAAAATAATTTATTTTACGATAAAATGTTTTAGGAAAGTTTTACCGACGTATGAAAAAAATAAATGAAAATGAAATAAAAGTGAACTTTTAACAGGATGTCATAGAAAATATGTTCAGGGTGCGGACTCCCTTTTTTCTCGTTGGCTAAATTACAGTAAATGAGAATGTCAGAAAAGGGACCTTAGGAGCAGCTGCAGCTTCGAAGTCTTTTTCTCTTTTTCTACCAGCCCGCTAGGGAGTTGAAGATCCCTCATACTGGTCCAGCCTTCAACAGGCGATTTCTAAACGCCGTTTTTAGGGTGGTGCAAAGCAGTGGCGTTCCTTGGGTTGGTGTCGCCCGCGTTGGTAACTCAGAGTATCACCCCAGTGTTGCCGACTCATAAACGATTTTCTCGCTAAATTGACCTAAAAAGCGTCAAAAACGCCAAAACGTTTGGCAACACTGGTACCCCGTTCTAAAGCTTGCCTTTTTCTCAGGACCCAGGATATCTAGAATTTTGGTGATCTTTTCGTGCTACAGATATACGTACATAAAAAATACACTAAATGTTCTTTTTGCATAAAATCTGAGAGGAATTCTATTTTCATGTATGCTCCTTGATCTTTACCAGAGAAATTTCTTCTCCGGAGGTTTAAATATTATCAGTAACAGTTGAAAAAAATTTTCTTAAAAAAAATTACCTCAAAACAGATACATTCGTCCCTAATTTTCACAACTATCACTTCCAGAGCCCTAATCTTTTGCTCTTCAAAACACAACATGATCTGTCTCATCGCACTAAATGATAAAAATCAGAAAGGCTTTTAGTTACTACAGGGTATTTGAAGTTATAATCTTATATAGACATGTTTTGTGTGCACCTCAAAAGATACAAAGACAACACCTGTTTGGTACTTGTCTATCATTGAATTATAATGAACTATTGGGTTTTGCTCAGATTTTGTTTGAAGTAGCAAGGATGAGATATTCACCTCTTATTAAATACAAAACTTGCGAACTTTAATCTATGTCCACAAATCTTATGAGCGGTTACGTGAACAATTATATTCTTATTGCCCACCTAAAATCACCATTTCCCATTTTCAACAGATAATCAAGAAATTTATTTGTTGGCAGCTATCCAGGAGAGATAAACATCGTGAATAAGAAACAACGATCAGTTTTTGATTCAATGTCATTTAAAAAAAAAATATCGAACAATAAGTGTGTTTATATATTCCTACCCTTTTATTGAGCTACCTAATTTTGTTTTCTCCACCTTTCCTTTATATCTTCTAACTTTCTTATTTCCTTTTACTGTCCTACCAAATCAAACAACATTATCTTTTTCTCCCCTCTCCCGTCCTAACCTCTAATAAAACTACCTGATTTGCTTTTCTATCCTTTCCCTCTCTATTGGATCTGTCACAATTATACTATCAGTAGCAGCCATCAACTGAGTCTGTTATTGTACACTTATCATAACTGTTAGTGATGCAACGGGTCATGGACTAGTATATATGAATTATTATTTGGACGCTAAAAACATTTACGTTTCAATAAAGTCAAAACACCGGGGAAATCAAATCAGTTGAAATATTATCTGAAACACCAGCCAGATATCTAAAAAATATTCCCTGAATCGGAAAATATAAATGCAAGAAAAAGAATTGTTTAGCAGGGAATTTTTTTTGTTCCTTTTATATTAAAATATATTATGGTCTTCTGTTTTTGTTTTTGTTTTAAACTGTTACATCATGTTTCCGAAAGCGGGATTTCTTTTACAATGTAAGTGTAATGCTGTACTAACAGACTGTGACGTAGTTGTGACGTCGGGAAAGAACATTTATTCTGATAACACTTTTTTGAATTTTGTCCTACTTTCTATTTGATCTCATTTTCTGATCACACGTTTTTCTAAGTTTAGTTCAAGAGTGAAAGAGACATTTTACACCTGTTGGTGGTCAAGAGTTAAGAGAAACATTTTTTATTTCGGGATTCAAAAGTGAGGGGAAACTTTCCACTTTTAGGGTCATACATGATAGGAAACTTTCTCCCCTCTTAGTGGGTCAAATATTGAAGGGAGCCTTCTTTGATTAAGATTCGTACGATCAGTCATGACCCAAATCCCTATCAAATTCATTTTTTAGGAAATTCTTTTTGAGCTTTCAGTCAGTAAGACCTTCATTGCCTTTGGAAAGTATATATTTAATCTGAAAATAAGGTATTCTTTCTTATCAATTTTTCTTTCGTTAGTGACTGTTTGTTTTGAGAGGGCTCAACAATAAAAGGTCACTTACGAAAACAAATTGATAAAAACATCTCATTTTCAGATTAAATATATATTCTTTTATCCTGCACGTCTAACGTCTTGTACGAACCAGATCGATTATTTCCAAAATGAGTGATTCCCTCATTCCCCCCAAAATTCATAATAGAAGTAACCGAAATATCTCAGTGACATACGGAAAGTAATGGCTCTGTCCAGCAATATAGTTACTTTGTATATTGAAACCCCCTCCTACAATATAAAACCCAGAGGCTGATGTGACATGTTTTTCGAAATCATTTCAAGTACATTCAAATGATTTCTTGATTAAATCAGCGTATGAAATGTTAGATTAATATGCTTTTACTTTTTTAAATTTCAGTCCACAAAACCAATATTACATGTAATGGTTGCGAGCCGAAAAACTAGTCTGACTCCATATTAGTGACGTTTCTCATGAATATAAATTCTTGATTTTATGAATTAGAAATCAATGTGCTTTTTGCTGAGAACCTTCATGGTCTCCAAATGACGCTACACGAACTGAATGAAGAAAGCAAATAAGTTGATCTTCATAAAGTAAAACAATGGCCATGTCCAAGAACAAGCTGGGGAAAGGACACAACGATTAAAATCAAAAACGTAGAACTGAAGAAAGTAGTCCGCTTCTTCTACCTAAGACAAGGAATCTCCATGAAATTCTCAAAAGGAGAAGAAATCAGACGAAAAATCACTTTAGGTTGGCAAGTGTTCGAAGGAGCAAGCTCAATCTTGAAGAACAAGAAAATCCCATAAACATTAAAAAGAAGGGTTTACAACCAATGCAACTCCCGATTGTCACCAATGAAGCTGAAAAATGGAATCTAACCAAAAGATTGACCCTCAAACTGAGAACCATGCAACGTGCACAGGAGAGAATCAACCTCACATGGAGGGATCACAAGACAGTGCACAACAATTACACAATTACAATGACAACTTAAAACATTATTTCAGCTTGGCTTGAAATCTCCCAACGTACACAATGCAACCACCTAACAATCAAACCCAACTCAAGTAAATATAATTTGAAAGGCACACAACAGTCTATCCTAAACCAATTCATAACTTATCAATTATTGTCAATCATGAGTTATTGTGCCTATTTGACCTTCAATTTCTGTTATGAACCAAAATGTATGATCCAAAGTCAGACATGTAATATTGCATTTCATTGTTTCCAATAAATGTTTAATTTTTACAACAGGGATTTATGACTTACGATTGCAAATAGCTCAAAGTGACTTATTCTAAGCTATATGATTATTCTATAAACTTTACGCGGTATGAAATTTTCTTTCTAATTCAATACGCCCATATTTGATGAAAAAATAGTTCCTTGACCAAAGCACCGCAGCAAAAATCTATCATAACAAAAAAATGGAATAAAGTTTCGCAACTGATCTTGAATGTCTACCTAGGTTATTTTGACTCAGTGAATAGTCCTGGCGCATTAGAAATTCATGAACATTCATTGGGATTTTTTTGTGACATCGTGTGGACAGACAGAGAACATTCGAAGACATTGTGTGGTATGGACAGTTAGCTTCGACATTGGGAAGTAATTGTGCATGGATCTGCTCCGAAATTTCCTGAATCGTTTCGTAGCCTCTTGTCCATCCTTACACTAAGTATCATGGAAACTAAATGAGAACCTCAGGAGACATCGGTGTACAGACCGAGAAACTTTGATAATATCATTTGATCTGATCAGATATCTACAATATAAGGGAGATAATTGTGCATCAATTCCAAATTTATCACCTTTTTTTTTTAATCTATTGCCCACTCTTCCACAAAATTTTATTCAAATTGATTGAGAACTTTTTGAGATATTTTTCTGGTTGCAGACAGTTGGCTAGGATATAAGGGGATAATTGTACATGGATCAAAACTTTCCTGACTTCTTCCATTGTATATTGCTTACTCTTCAACCAAATTTAATTGAAATTCATTCGGGACTTTTGGATAGATCGTTATGGAAAGAATAGACAAGGCTCAATAAGATCCTCAGCATTTATAATGTACTTTAACATTCTCAATGAATTGATGTCAACATTATCGTTATTTTCTTATAATTAGCATCGACCAATGACAAAAAGCAACATGTGTCGATGAAAAATAGGAAACTTGTAATCTATGAACTTAATCGTAAGAATTTTTGTGTCATTAATTAGGAAAACAAAACACTGAACCTGGAGATAATCGGGGTTTAAAACTTGTCCACACTCGCGAGCAGGTCAACTTTGAGAATTTGCATGAGGGAAATTTAGTCCAATTCACACACAAACATTTTAAAATTTCACGAAAAAATCCACTAATGGGCCGATTTCAGTGACATATTTTGGTATGTATTCAATTTTGAATTAATTTTTTTTATGAAAAGGGTATTTTGTAAGAACATTTTGTTGAAATCTTTTTTCCAAGTTGACTCCATCTTATTTTGATTTTTTAAAATCTCAATGAAATATATTTTGAATTCCCAAAATATTAACATTCCTATGAAAATTAATTACACAGTTGAATTTTGCTTCGATGACATTTAATGGCAGAAACAACATTATTTAGTCAAAAACGTAAACACAGCCTTGATTCAAATTTCACATACTTTTGTTCAAGAGAAACGTAAAGATCAAAATCATCTTGGTTTTTTACATGATTTACATGAGGCTGTTCGGTCAGTAATCGTTCATATGTTATTATTCCCTGGTAAGCTTCGTTCTTACTTCCCCATTCAAAAATCATCAGTACTTGCAAAAGGTCTTTTTTTTCATGACTAACTTAATCATATTTTCTTGTAATTATAACGAAAATTAAATTTTCAAAGGCGATAATTAATTATTGCAATACGTTTTAAAAGAGCGTTGAAAAAGTGCGGGGTAGGTACTTGAGTATCACCTATAATCTATATTACAACAAGCAACATGTCCGTCTTATGAATTATTAGGTTAGGAAAATATTTGAAGTTTTTCAACATCATCTTTAAAGCAGTATATCTCAGCTCAGAAATTTTTAATCGAAATGAGAACCTTCAAAATCTGCACATTTTGCCAACTATTATACAACAAAGCCATAGAATTCTGAGGTCCTGGAACCAAAGGATTCTTCGAAGGCGTTTTGCTGCCTGGTTGTTGAAGACCTTCCCTTGTAGGAAGTGGTCGAAATGCGTGGTAGACGATCAAAGAGAGGTCTGGTGAGTAAGTTGGTTGAGATAGAGCTCCATAACCTAGTTTATTCAATTTCAGCGTGACATGCGAGCTTTTCTGTTTTTCATTCAGGGTCATACTTGGGAAAAGTCGATTTGTTTTACTTTTCCAATTTGGTGCAAATGCTGAATAACTCTTGAATGGAAAGCATTTAGCTCTTCTGCAATCTAATAGCCCTCAATTGGATGTCGCCAATCAACAGAAGGACGTCCACATCTTCAAAGCTCACGTCTCCGTTTCGAAACCAGGAACCAATGTTGAATTGAACGTTCGTTGACGGTCTTCTGGTTAAATACCACTCCCTATATCCCATTTTGAACTCATGCAACAAAATTGCCCGAAATTGCTTTTTCTCAATTGATCTGATAGCCTCGAATCAACCAAAATAGTGAAAAGAAAATCTTCAGCTTGAATAAATAGCTCGAAATTTGCACATCAAAATGAAATATAACATGGACATAAAGATAATCAATTCCCAAAATAAGCATAAGAGTATGAAATTTAAAACAAAACAAAACAAAAAACGCAATTACTTGTGCACAAACTGAATAAAATTGAATGAAAAAAAGGATAGACAATCCTACCGTAGAAAAAGACTCAACTCCACTGAGTTTTTCCCGAATCGATTTAATAAAACCTCCAGAATTTACTCCTTGATTACTGAATTTATTTATGAAAAGTTTACTTTCTAGAAAAAACTAGTGGGAATGTTCTGAGAGTAAGACCTTAATTTTATGACATTTCAATGAATTTCGAACCGAACAACTAACTCCTTTCGGAGAAAGTAATGTTTATGATAATTTTCCTTCTCTTTAGAGTTATGAATATTGATTAAACCCTCATATGTGATTAAATCGTTTCATGTTTTGAAGAATTCTACCTTTCACGATTGTGGTTTTCGGGATTTCAACCTTTAGGGTTCCTGATCTTTCAGGATTTCACTATTTTGGATTATGGCATTCAGGATTATGACCAATAATCACTTTATGAAATATAATGATAATAAAGCCCAAGGCCAACCAGAGTATATCGGATCTTTTAATAGTGGTTTCGAGTTTAATACAAAAATAACATTGTAATTTTTTCTTTCTCTCATGATCAACTCGAAAGTTGATCAGGGACCTTTATGAACTGTCGTGTAGCTGTGTTTTCCATTCAGCAGACGATTTTTGTCGGTTTCCGATTATGGTAGACTTGAGAAAAGAACTTTTGAATAAACTTGAATAAAAAATACCAGGGAATCGAGATACAAATTACTCCCCTCGGGGTCGACAAGGTTAATTCATAACCATACCCTTTGCCCAGCATTTTGCTTGTTGTTATATATCTGTTCCACCAGAAATCACCACTGCTTTGTTGTTGTTTTTCCTGAATGTATCGTTGTTTTCTCTGCATATTGGTTATAACAATCAGCGCACACAACCTTACTCGTACGTTACTGAAACATAAGAATTCCCTTTCTTTATATTGCATGATTTTAATAAAATAAGCCCTAATCACTCAAAGATACGTAGACATACAACAAACTAAAACAATGATTAACGTAGCAATGTGCTTGAATGTGCCTGAATGTTTGCGAAGGTCTTTATATAGGGACGTTCCCATTCATTCAGTTTTCAGGGTCGTTTTCCAGATGCACGATAAAGGTCACAACTGGTAGCCTTTGGTGACAGGAGTTGTCTGAAAGGAGGTCAAGTTCACCCCGAATCTGCCTTAGAAAATTCGTTCATTGTTTGGAATCAGCGTTGTCCATCTCCTAAACTGGTTACCAACCAAGGCTAAAGAGTCCAGTCTGCCATGCCTGTTCAAAGTATAGTCATCAACACCAGGGAAAGCCAAATGTAGGCAAATATTTCGTGCTGTGGTCTTCAAACATGAATTACTTGGGAAAGCTTTTTCAATAATTCGTTTTCTATGAAACCCCTTCAAGAAACAATTTTCCGTTCCACACATATACATGCACATACATATTTAATTATTCGATTTTGACGATATTCATGAAATTATCCGAATTTGTAATAAATACGAATAAAAAAGCCCTGATGGAATCGTTTATATGATGGAGAATTATCAATTCCATTGCCAAAAAGTTAACTTGGTTTCGCGAACCCCCTCAGAGGGTGGCACTGAACCATGGGGTTCTGCTGAAACAGAGGAAAGATAGAAATTCAATCTTTAGAGTCGGTTGTGAAATATTAAATTGTGTCCCCTTGACATAAAACTGTTTTAATTCTTATCTCACGCTTATTACAATCGTCATAGATAAGATCAATGACGAGGTTTAAAACTCGGGCAATATTCCATTGTTTCATATCTCCTGGTAACCTAGTAAGCTGAGACAGATGTGCTAATATCGACAGTCTGGTGGCAGCGCCTCGTTTCTCAGATAGAATAAGCAGTGTGTTTCAAAAATCAATACGCACTTTTACAATGAGTAAAATTCCTTGAAATTTAAGGATAAAAGCCAGTATTTTTCGGAAAAAAGACACATACAAGGAAAACCGGGGGCTAGTTGATAAGAAAAAAATAATCATAAGTAGAGTTGATTTTATTAATATATTTTGGTAAAAATATTGATCAACTTTGTTGGCTGTGAAATAGGTTATATGAAAATAAGAAAGTAATACCTCTCTAAGTAAACAGCTAACATGCACTTGTTTTTATCAATATTGTTTATAATTTACTATGCCCCAGTCCCAGTGCACAGTGAATCGCCACACGGGGAACAGTGAATCACCATAAAATTACATGATTCAAGAAATCCCAGAGTGAGACCAACCACATATTATCATAGAAAGCGACCATGAAAATCTCTCAAACATTCTAAAGGGGTTTGTGGTTCCTATATTGTGTGAGGGAGAGAATAGTAATGGATCCTTGATTCAGTGTAGCGACGAGATGGTTGTAGTTGCTAAGGATAAAAGAATCTGTCCCCTCGTGCTTTGAGTTTACACCACATGCTGATGTCACGATGTAAGTTGAAGAAGATGGGAGTGGCCAACTTGTTTGGATCTAAACATCCGGTAGCCATGTTTGTTTCTTCATTAGTAAAGAGAATCTACGCTCACTATGAATGAATCAATCCACTGCTAATAGCTACTCATCACTACCGAACGTGGGCAAGTGCCATGCTGTTTCGGAAATGCTTAGACCTAGTTTCTTGGCCATAAAAAATTTGCTTTTATTAAAATCAATCAAATATTTTCTCTGGTCCATAATTGCAGTACTTAACGCATCATAATTGAGTACTCGAAGCCGGCATACTTACTTAAATACTTCTGGTTATGATTTGGACATGTCACTGATAATAATGTTTATCTCATCGGGGTAAGATTGTTTTGTTTTTCGAAATTACTATTTCTTGTCCGTCATGAACAATTTGGAAATTGCTGTACAGTTAAGGTGCCAAAAGTAATATCAGATTTGATGCTAAAAGTAATATCAGAGGTATTCCTAATTTCATCTTAGAGCCATAACTATACAGAATTTTCTAATTATGCTTTATGTAGCAAAATTAAGATTGTTTCCTTTGGTGTGTCTAGCATTTGCCAAAGAATTATAGCGACTCCTTTTTTTAATTTAATCAGATACGAAAAAATGTATTAGTTTTAGATACGAAACCTCAAATCCAGCACATACGTAATACGTCACTTCCTTTATCTACTGCCCATAAAAGATTTGGACCCATGTGTACTAGCGCTAATTCCCCCAACTTTTTTAGTCGGTTGCTTCCTTTCTCTCTCTCTGTCTATCCCTCTTCTGGTCGTTTCGAACTTCACCCTGTTCCCACCGGGACCAATCACTGTTCTAAACCTAGCCAATTTCATTTCACAGATGTTGAGGTATCTCTCATACGCTCAGTTACTGAATCGTGTGCTCTTCTCTAGCTCAAAAACGCCTATCCACATCTCTGTCTCCCGTGAATGAAATGGCAATGGTTTTACTACATAACAGTCACGATTATCTTATGTCTAACAATTCTCCTTACTTCAGGGAGCACAGCTAGACCCCATGTATATTCGGTGACTTAAAGAGTATATATGTCGCATGTTTTTCAGCACCTGGGAATGACCCCAAAGCTACTAAATTCAGGTACAATACATCGCCCTAAACTTGGCAGTAAGGCATATATCACTGATAATCCTGTCTTCATAATTATTCCTTGGTCTTCGAAATACTAAGCCTTATGAATTTAAAGCATTTCAGTTACCTCTGCTCCATTAACTGTTGGCTACTACGACTACTTGCGCAGAGCTCCTACTTTTCGTATGAGCATTAACTTCTATCCTTATCTTCCACCTATCTACTAGCTGACACTATATACCCATTCTATCATGGATTAGATATCCTTCTTTAATTACCCAGTAATCTCATCTAAACAGACCTTTCCTATCACGATTGATCAAACTAATGCTAACATATATTTTCCTTTCAGCTGTTCCCAGAAAGCATGTAGATATTTTGTAACTTCACGAGGTTGTATCATGACTCGCGAATCGAGAAGGTTAGCAAAGCCTGGTTTTTCCGTTGTGTTATTTAAAGTACACAAGAAATGAAGATGATATTTTGAAACCTCACCGGTGCAGTTGTTCTAACGGTCATTGGCACGGAGGCAAAATCGGTGATCGGAGTTCAAACCCCGGCTGTGACAGTTTGTGTTCACTTTGCACTTATGCCCTTCGTCCCCAGTTGTGGGGGGCAGTGGTTTCTCTTGCTACGGTTGGCAACAAGTCTTGGATAAGGACAACACTGATTCTAAACTAGGAAGTGGAGTTCCCATACGGTAGATAGATGCCTTTTCCGATCTGGCAGCTCCTACAGCCAAACTGATGCCAAATTTATTGCCTTGCGTTCCTTTGGACTACGTCGGTGAGACTGTGTAGGGGATTCTGTTTACTGGGCAACCTAGGATCTCCATTTGCTTCGGCCCTGAAAACATGCTTCACCAGAGTCCTCATGTGATCAAGGCTTTGCTGCCAGGACAGTTGTTTTTTGTCAGCAACATATGTATGAAATTATATAGATCCGACAAGATGATGTGAAGAAAGTTGACAATTTGGAAAAGAAAGACTGATTAAGACTCCCCACTTCCTTTTGGCCTCCTTCAGAGCTTCTGGTGAAGATTGATGTAAGAAAACGATGGTATGTGTAGATTAAGCAAAGCCGAGTTGAAATGTGGTAGTAGTTGTAGTCATTGATACATGGATTAAATACAAGCAACACGATTCATTAAATCCAGATTCCTGATGAGCCCTCCAACCCCTGATATCTACTCCGACCACATTTCAACTGGACGTTACTTAAAGCAGACTTACCATCGTTTTCCCAAGCCAATTTTTTTAGAGGCCCTGAAGATATTCAAATTTCGGAAGAAACGTTAGGTATCGTAACGAATAAAGAAATTGAGATGTGCTAATCAGCCTCAAGTCTATTCTTATCCAAATTGTCAACTTTCTTCACCCCCTCTCCACACACACAATATATATATATATATATATATATATATATATATATATATATATATATATATATATATATATATATATAATAGAGTAAGGATTCGGTACACAAACAGCTTGTGTCTGCCCTGTCTAGGCTTCTTCAAGCATCTCTTCATTTACTTCCCCACCAGAGCAAAATGCGACACAAGGTCAGGGCTTTACGTAGGGAAAAAAGAGTAACCCATCTAAAATAGCTCCAGCCGACGCGACTTAGGTTGCCAAGCAACCGTGGTTGCTCAAGCAACTGCAGTCACGGAAGCGTCAAGACAATCCCGACCTGTCCCTTAGTGCAATGGGACACAAGCTAATGATTAGGTATAGTTCAGATTCCTATTATGGACATTGAGAGGAGAGTCTATTATTCTAGGTGGCAAGATCTTCCTTTTATTCTATTCATATTCGTATTTGTTTAGTGGTTGGCCATTGCTGGCTGTATTTTTTGTTTTATCTAATAAGAATGTATGTCTGTTGGTGGTTATGAATTACAAGCCAAGGGGTATGGTATGGGTGTTTTCTTTATCTGTGTGTGGTTGGTCTATCACTCCTTTTGTAGTATGTTTACACCCGAGCAGGGCAGAAACATAAACATGTTTGTACAGCAAATTCTTACTCCATTATATTTCAAGCTCTACTCTACATCAACTAAATCAAATGTTCAATGCTGACTGTATCGGGACTTTATGAAATAAACTCATCATATATCAGATATTGTACTATATTATACAACATCCCTGATTGATATTGTGATATATATATATATATATATATATATATAACGCTCCCCTATTCAGGGTTGAGCACTCTCTAAGTGAGGTAACTCGTTCATTGTAAGCGTATTCAATGCTCTTCCAGGAATAGAGCATTCTGGTGGATGGGGAATATATGCTAAATAAATATATCGCTTATATTCAACCTTATTGACCGTCCAGTTCCTGGGTCTGAAGCGAAGGTTTCAATCCTAACTCATGGTACAGGATGGTGTGTTTATTCGTTGTCCCACTAGAGCAAAATGTAACACAAGGTTGAGGCTTAACGTGGGAAGAATAGGAACCATCCGTCCAAAAATGGCTCCAGCCGACGCGTCTTTGGTTGTCAATGCACGTAGCAGTGGCAGCGTCAGTCAAACCTCATTGGCTGACGCACTGCACTCGGTCTTGACACCACCCACACGCAAATCTTCGGTCCATTCGACGGGCAAGTGTCAGTACCTGCGCCTCGGGCTCTGTCGTGGAACAGATGCTACACCCTGATCCTGAAGAAAAAGCCAGAAAAGGGGGCAGAATGGGGTGTTTATTCGCTGTTCCACAGCAGCAAAATATGACACGAGGTTGAGCTTAACGAGGGAAGAACAGGAAACCATCCGTCCAAAAATGGCTCCAGCCGACGTGGCTTCGGTTGCCAAGCGCACCGTAGAGGCTAGACAACCTCCGCCACGAAAGCGTCCACCAGAGGACCTGGTCCCTTAAGTGCAATGGAGAAGTGCTGCCCCGGGGTAACGGATTCCCTGCAGCTGGGCCGAGTAATAATGGGAGAGCCCAAGGACGAGTCCAATGGCTCCCCAATGCACTTAGCAGTGGCAGCCTCAGTAAAACCTCATTGGCTGACGCACTGCACCGGCGCACTCGGTCTTTGACACCACCCACACGCCAATCTCCGGCCCATTCGACGGGCAAGTGTCAGTAACTGCGCCTCAGGCTGTGCCGTGGAACAGAAGGCCAGAAAAAGGGGATGGGATGGGGTAATGGATAGTCTATAGCCACACTGAAGAGTTGTGATACAACGTAACAGCTGTCTGTGGATGACACAATAATATATATATATATATATATATATATATATATATATACTAGTTGGGGTACCCGGAATGAGAATAACTTTTGGCGTTAGTAGTTTGCACGTCATTTGGATTGTGCCCGTGTTTTGTAGTTTTGTTCGGTTTGGGTCGGGATGAATATGCGGTAGATAATATAAGACCTCTAATGTGTAGTTCTCGAAATCTCAGAATACAAACACATACACTTTAGAACTTCATAATACTGCCAAGATTACAATAACACTGAGAACAGAGAAATAAATATTCGCAGTGGCGAATGCAAATCAAGTTTAACATTAAAACTACATTGTAAATAGAACCCACTTCTAAGACCTGGCTGTTTTGGGTTTTTTTTTTTTATCAAAACACACAGATTTTCGAGAGGTTTGAAGGTGAAGTAGTTTTAAAGTCTATAAAATTGAAAGGAAAAAAAAGTTCTTTGTTGGAGTTTGAACCTGTTCCACCGAATACATCTTCTGTGCTTCTAATCACTATTGAACAATAATGACTATGGAACCTGCAAAGTAGTGCCCGAAAAGAAATTTGGAAAAAACCATTGATCATCTCCCTCCACATTTGTGTATGTTCGAATAAACAATGAAAAAAAAAACAACATTTGTTTGATGATACTGATTCAGAATATATGTATAATTTGATATCATGGACCTAACTTTACTAGTTTTGAGAAAATCCTCAAAAGCAGAAAAAATGTTTTTGAGAGACTTTTTCTGAGAGAGAGAGCAAATGCAGACCCCATGGATACCAACCTATTTTTTTATTGGAAAATTCCACAGATAGATGTGTGCTACAGGTGATTTGAGACCTGGCAATTTCGGGCGTGCCTTTGTTTTTTTTTTTGTTTTTTTTAATCTATGTTGCATGATTCTTGACGCCTGAAAGTACAAATAAATGTTAATGCTTTATAGCATAGATATAGATAAATAAAGATTACGAAACTAGATATAGCCTTAGAAATTAGGACTATCTAGTAATCAAATCATTTTTTGACAACACGTGTATTCACCTCTGTTTTGTTTCCAGAAAATTGCGTATCAAAAAAATAATATATATATATATATATATCAGAATAGATCACCGTATTTACTCGTGTATTATGTGGGATATTTACTATAACATATCAGGGTCAAATCATACTCGAGTGTAAATGTTAACATATACACATATATTACTGATTTTAACAATAAAAAGAGATGGTCGCATTATATTCGAGATACCATTGTACTCGAGTGAATACAGTATACGTGCTCCTAAATCTGACGTCACTCTCTACATCTAAATAAGGTGGAAGAGGTGTCTATTCTCATAGAAGATAATGTCAGGTCAGCCTGTCACTCTGACGGAATATAGGACAATCTTCGTAGAAAAAAAATAGATAAAACGAACGTAGCTGACAACATGAATTCGTTGTGAAGTGAAATTTTGTTTGAGTTTGTCATTATATATTTTATGGTCATAATAAAATAGAATTATAAAAAAATATCACTTATATGTATATTCTGTACGAAGTCTCTCTGTGCATACTGTAGTCCCGTTATGATGCAGAAGTTGGGGTCCATAGTAATCTACCACGTTACAAGTGAGACTACATCGTAACGAATTTTCCATTTTGAAAAACTTTAATCTAGGTTCTCCTCTTTGCTATTTGAAGATGGATTCTGGGTGTCATTTCCCAACAGCGAGTGAAAATAGGTTTAAAATTACGTAAATTAATTTATCAGTATAATTCATTGTACGTATGTAACTTACACTGGCAGAGCCACAGAGGGATGGGGGTCCAACTCCCAACTCTTTCAAGCCATACCCCCGTAGAAATTAAGCGAAATTGGTGGTGGGAGGCGGAAGGCTAATCAAACAGGAAGACAGAAATAAATATGAAAATTGATAAAATCATGATTCCTATCCGACGGAAGGTCGTGGGGAAAACAAGGAAGTTTTGGGAGTCAAAAAAGAAAAAGGTGTATGTGAACTTACACTAAGCTAAAACTTATAAAAAGACGAGAAGAAAGAGTGGAAGGAAAAAATGATGAAAACCCTAAGTAAGACAGAGTCCATTGCCAGCCCTCTGAGTGTAAGATACGGGGCGTCTCCGTTCTCAGATTTCGACTGGTAGACCACACTTTGAATTCCGATATATCGTTTGTTTACGTAAGAGAATGAAGCAGCACCTTTGCTTCAGCTCAACCAACGCCGGCACAAAAAGTGACCGTTTTAGACTCTTATCAAAGAATCAATGAATCTTCACTTATCAGAAAGGAGGATTTTTTTTTCATTAATCGTACTTTTTAACAACTTGAGAAATTGGACAACAACTATTTGTATAGAACAAACCTATGAGAAACACTCACTAAAAATACCAACTAAATACTTAATTTTTTTTCGAATATCGAGCGACAGTGCGTAGTCTTCAGAAACTGTTTATGACAGACAAGTAAGAGTAGTTTTGTAAACCCAAACAAACCAACTCAGAGGAGACAAAACATGATGATCAGTGACGTGCGGCAAGAATTCGTGCTACTGTCTCGTAACAAAGATTCGACAAGGTTAGACAAGCCTGATTTGAAGTAGTGGATTCCACAATAGATGAAGATGATATTTTGGGACCTCGCTGGTGCAGTTGTTCTAACAAGAACAGGATCGGTACACTGAGTTCAAATCACGGCTCCGGCAGCTAGCGAATTCAGTGAAATATAGCAAGACTATCTTTAAAATCTAACTAAACGATAAACCAATTAATTTAATTCTAATTTACGAAAAAGAGCTTACATTTCCAAACCATAGATATGAAAAGTCAATAGTAGCTAAAAATGGAACTAAGCAACATTCGTTCGTTCTCCCCACCCCTCTATCTTTCCGGCGATATGAGAGAGATAATTCCGTTGATAAAATAAAAGTGAATCAAAACGAACCCCAACTAAGAGAGAGAATTTGCTGTAAATGAGACACTAGCCTCATTATAAATATATGAGTGTGCATGTGTGTGGGTGAAAAGAAACAAAAATGTTAGAAGTTCAGAATATCAGCCTATCAAGTCATTTTTGACAGTAAAGAGTGGGAGTCACATTACATTCGATATAGCATTGTAGTTTAGTGAATACAGTATGAGAAGCATGCAAAATGCACATGAAAGAACAATGCTCGACCTCACATGGGGAGATCACAAGACAACACGATGCATTTGAAAGAAAACAGGAGTCCGAGGCATCATAGAACCCGTCGGATAACTCAAACGGCAATGAACTGGTCCCTGACTCACAACATGGATCCCTAGATATCACATGCGTAACCAAGACCGACAGAATACTAGATGGAGGGACGAGCTACACATGTTCAGAGAGTATTGGATCCGTGACGGCCATGGTAAAGAGGTCTGGTGAATCCTGATGAAAGTCTATGTCTAAAGATGGACGATAAAAGGCTGATGTTGATAATGGTGATGATAATCATGATGATATACAGTATATGTGTCACCCAATTTGACCTCACACTCTACAACTGAATAAGGCGAAAAAGATGTCTATTCCCACAGAAGATAATATAAAGTTAGTCTGTCACTCTGAGGAATGCTAGAAATTTTGAAAACCTTCTTTGATAAAGAAAAGCATGAAACGAATGTTGCTGAAAATTAGATTAGTAAAATTCTGCTGAGTTTCTCATCGATAATAGAATCACTATAAAAATTATACAAAAGCATTGCTTATATGTATGTCCTAGCATATCTGTTACTGAAGTCAGTTGCACACACTAGGTACGTCGTTTCTCTCTCTCTCTCTGCATATGTATAGGTAATTATATATATATATATATATATATATATATATATATATATATATATATATATATATATATGTATATATATATATATATATATATATATATATATATATATATATATATATATATATATATCTTTCTCGCCCTCGCTATCTCTCTTTCTCTTGCTATCTCTCTCTACATATATATGTATATACATATATACGTGAGTGTGTGTATATACATATACATAATATATTTATACGTATATTTACATACACACACACATTCGGGGATTAAAAACAAAACAATTATATCGACATAGAACTCCAGCAGTGTTAATCAATCACTTTCAGCTATGATTCTGATATATGAATTATGTCATACATGTACTTTACTATTTGTCATCATGGACGTCACAGACCCTATACTTTCTGAAATAGTCTATTCATGCCTTCTTATTTTCTTTCCAGTAGCAGCTTAACATATGATCTCTGGGGATCCACATTGTAAATCCTGATGCCATGCGTTTGTTCGATATTCTTGCAACATGTCCAGCCCATTGCAATTTGAGTTTTTAATGGATTCGATGATATATATGACTCCCTTTTTTCTCTAATATACTGTGCTGTTTTGTGAACACGATTATCTCTTCTGAGCGTAACATGGCTTTTAGTTTGAGGGTCAATCTTTTGGTTAAGTTCCATTTGCGTAAAACTTCCAAGGTCCTAAAGGTCCTATCATCCTCTTGGAAAGTACGCAGTGTTTACAAAAGAAGTAGAGAGTTTCAAAATTTTTCACATGATCACCTCACCAACTAAAACATCATTGAAGACCAGGTACAGCCCTTCATAGAAATAGCCTCATACGATGGCAATGTCATATATCAGTAGGATGATACGCCCTTTCACACTGCACAAGTTGCATGGGGATCGATTAGTAACGTGAAAAAGGCACCATCATTTGCCCTGGCTATCAAATTTCCCATATCTCAATCCACAGAGGATCAACACGTTCTTAGGCTGGTAGTCACAGCGTTCTTACTCTTCAGTGTATAGTGTAGGTTGCAAAAAGTATGCAAATACTTGTGTAAGTGCATGAGGCTGCATCATGGCTGGCGAATCGCCAAAATTAGGCAAGTCTGGTTGCTTGTTGCGTTATTTAAAGCATTGGATTCCATAAAGAGTCCAGATGCTATTTTGAAATAGCATAAGTGCAGTTGTTCTAACGATGTATAGTATCGGAGACCGACTGGTTTCTCTAGTTATGGTTGGCAACAAGTCTGAGAGACAGACAACTCAGATTCCAAACTAGGGTGTGGAGCCCACTTTGGGTAGATGGGGGTCGACTTAAACCTTCTTCCATCCAGCAACTCCTATCACCTTCCTTTGGACTGCATCGGCGATGCTGAGCGGGGGATTCAGTTGGCTGGGCATCCCAAGATCTCTGTATACTTCGGCCCTGAACCATGCATTACCCCCAGAGTGATCTTTTGATAAAATTTTTTTATTTTTTATTTTTTTTTTTTGCATTACAGTTGTCTTTTGGCAGCAACATGTGTATGAAATCATAGATATACATTTATACATTTATATGTAAAAAAAATATTCAAAGGATATTGTCTGAAGTTGGTTTAATTAAAACAATATTATCCACGTATGAAATATCTACTTGTGAACCTGATAATATTCTGTTTAATAACATCGTATAATCTGAAATATTACGACATAAGACAGACGAAAATATATAAAAGTTACCAATTATGTACTGGATACCTAAAATGCATAAAGCTCCAAGAGGTGTTCGTTTAGCTTGTAGTAATAAACCTCTTAACAAAGCTGCTTCAAAAGTTTTTTGTTAGCTATACAATCAAATGCATAAATTCCATATCAAAAGTAAATTCAATAACAATTTACGCCTCTTTTGGGTAGTAAATAATTCTATACCCGTTCAAGAAAAAATTGGATATCATGAATACTCATAAAGGGACTAAATCTATCACAATCTATGATTTTAGTACTCTTTATAGGATAATTCCTCTTGAAGATCTTATTAAAGAATAATATAAAATGGTGGTATTTGTAGGAATAAATTGTAAATATATTAGGTTTACAAACTTTAAAGCGGCAAAAAAAGCGGATAACCTCTTGTGAGATAATCCAGGCGATGTTGAGCCCTAACAGCATCTATAGAATTGAATATATCACGAGCTGGGGGGGGGGGGTTAATAGATGCATTAATTAAAATGACAGGCTGATAAGCGTTGTCAACCCACTCATCGGGCAGTGTGTGTGTCTGCATCTGTATGTGTGGTCTGATAGACATCACGTGTAAGCATATGAATAGACATGTGTGTTCCGGTTTGGTGGGTCACACACGGAGAAAAAATAGACGATATCAGTAACACGGGTTTTTTTAATTTTTGACTGCCCTCTGAGGGTAAGGCACGGGATGCCTCTGCTTTCGGATTTTGTCAAGTTAACTACATTTCGAATTTCGTTTGTTTTCGTGCGCAAAATAGAGCATCATCTTGGCTGCATGTCAACCAACACCGCCCGATCTTTGGAGAAAACCAATACATCTTGAGAACCAAAGTGCAATAAAAAATAGCAAACTTCTCTATTTCTATTGATATTCGGACCATCCTCATCTTGGTTGTTTTTTATACAACGTTTCGGCCGTTGCACTCTACAGGTATCATCTGGTAGATGTAGGGAAGTAACGAACCGAACCCGAGGGTATATTGACCGTACTACCCTCTTAGCATTAGTAGTATTGTTATATTGTCTCACACTAGGATCGAACCTAGAACCATCAGATTACTTTACTGTAACCACTGCGTTATGTGTCCATGTGGACAACAGGTGCTAATTTTTAGGAGCCTTAAACCTCAGGTGACAGTTTTGATGTTTTTGATGTTATTGTTTTCTGTCTTTTATTATTAGAGGTTCCCATATGGTATCCATTTCAATGCTAGGATTACTGAGGCAGTTTTGCTTGCCTAGCATATGGACCGACTCTTTCAATTTTCGAATTTTCCAGTGTTCTTCCTGATCAATTATCTCAACCTTGTTCCAGAGGGGTAGGTGGTCTCCCTTTTCTTTCCATACATGATCAGATATACCCGATTTGTTGGTTTCACCTTTGCTCACTGCTTTTCGGTGTCCTTCCACCGAGCCTTCAAGGGGCGACATGTTTCACCCGTGTGTTCGTGCCCACAGCTGCACGGTATTGAGTATACACAGTTTTTGGTGTTCGATAACTCAGTGGGTGGTTTGGTGCGGGAGAGGTAGCTGCGTAGCGTTGATCTGCTTCTGAATACAGCCCGGATATCATATGGGGCGCAGATCTTCTGGATCTTCTCAGACACATTCTTAAGGTAGGGGAGACAGACTGTAGTTGGTTTATGATTGTCATCCTCCTCCTCCGTCACTCTCCTTTCTCTAGTGGTGACTGTTAAGCCTTTGGGGTAACCATTTTTCTGGTGATTCTTGCTTATGTTACACATCTCACAGAGGTATATGTGAGTGTCGCTACTTATTAGCTTTGCATACGGTTTTGCACAACGCAAATGATTGTCAGACCCATTCACTGAGGAGCAGTAAGAAATTTTACTCGATGTAGAGTGCAACGGCCGAAACGTTGTATGAAAAACAACCAAGATGAGGATGGTCCGAATATCAATAGAAAATTCAGAGATATATTAGCAAACTTCTTGTTTCGATATGAAACCAGTTCCGTCTCTCCAAAGATCAAGCTCTTTCAGGTGCAGAGTTTTTCATTGCAAAGCTGTCACCATGATCCAGCGACCGGTAGGAAATCACAACGGGTTTTCTACATCAACTAGTTGCACCGATATACGTGCACAGTGCAGATGCAGCAAAAACGTACATTTGAAGAACCACAACCTATCGAACTCACAAGAGACTGTCAGGCTTTACATACGGTTTTGCACAACGCAAATGATTGTCAGACCCATTTACTGAGGAGCAGTAACAAATTCTACTTTTCGAGTGACAGCTTCAGAAACTGTTTATCAAAGACACGGAAGAGTAGTTTGGGAATCCAAAACAACTCCTACCCTGGTGAGACAAAACGTAATGGATAGTGACATGTGTCAAGAATTTGAGCTATTGTCTCGTAACAACTGTGCATATCAGGACCAGAGGTATATAAACAGGTAAACCAACTTCGATTGTCCTAATTTTGACGAGTTGAATGTTGCAGTTATGGTTAAGGGGAAAAGATTTGAGTGATTCTGATTAAGGCCGAATCTTTATGAGATTGGTCAGGGCATTTCCGAAACGACACGACCCTTGCTCACATCCAGTAGTGATGAGCACCCATCAGCAGTGGTCCAAGGAGGGAAAAAGTGATTTTGCCAAGTTTGTCATCGATTATAAAAAATTTTTTTAGAAAAGTAATGCTTACATGTACGTTCTAGCATTTGTGTTACAGGTCCGTCCCCACTTGTGTTGTCCTAATTCGTCATAGGGTTCCTGTACCTCTTTTCTCTATCTCTCCTCCCCCCTCTCTCTCTCTCTCTCTCTCTCTCTCGCTCTTTCTACATAAATATATACTAATATTCGAGGCTTTTGTTAGTTTTCTTATTCGGTCCTCTTTTCCGCGACAACTACGTAGTGTATCAACCTAATACTCTGTGTAGTTTGAAGGTCTACAAGTATACATTTGTACATGTCAGGTAATTAAGTTAAAGAAAGACCATGAAAGCAGAATAAAACGACGCACAACGATCGGCTGGAAATCATTTTGTATGACTAGAGGCATATTGGGGAATACGTCGCCATTGTGCATAAGGGTAAGTATACAATGAACGCATAGTACTAGCGATGACCTACGGATGCAGAACATAGAAACCAAGTCAACAAACTGAAAACCAACTTGGAATCGCCCAAAGAGTCATGGAAAAAGCCAAGCCAGAGATAACTCTGAGCAATTGAAAAAGATCAACATTGATCAGGGGAGAGACTGCAATGAAGGATATTATACAAATAATTAAGCAGCAAAAATGGAGATGGGTAGGGCACTTAGCAAGAAGGGACACAACAGATGAAATGAAATCAATTGAGAATCGTACAAAGAGCCATGGGAAGAGTGATGCTAGAGATAACGCTGAGAGATTGGAAAAGATCAACATGGCTCATAGAGGGGACTAGAGTGAAAAACGCTTTACAAATAACCTAGCGACACAAATGGAGATTTAGTAAGATGAGATGTCAAAAGATAGTGCAAAAGACGGATCAATTGGCGCCTATAGTACTGTAAACGCAATAGGAGAAGATCATACTCAAGATCGAAAGGTTTTCCGTTAAGACATGGCAAAGGTTAGCATAATCATGGTCGTTGTGGGAGGAGATGGGATGAACATCTGTACAGGAGTGGACTCATACTGACTGATAATTAAATAAATATACATATATACATATGTGAGTATATATATATATATATATATATATATATATATATATATATATATATATATATATATATATGTATACACGTGTGAGCATATATGTATATATATATAAATAAATATAGATTGATAGATCAATAGATAGAAACATACAGAGAGAGAAAGGGAGAAGGAGTGGGTGCCTCGCTGTGATGTAATGGTGAGCAAACCGGTTCTTGAGGATCATTATTTCTGCATGGTGTGTTCGATCCTCACTGAGCGTTGTACAGAAACTAAGCCTAGCCTTGTAAATAGCAATTATACATAATTAAGATAACCCTAGCAAATATGCCTATCAGTGATCCATAACTGATTAACACAATCATCGAAACAATAATGTTGCGGAGATAATAGGAATAAAAGTCGTAATATTGACGAACTTCACTGCACTTTTCTATTCATCATCTGAATATTGGTTACCTGGTTGTTTATTCTCTGAAATCGCTCCCCTTTTCACCTTGTTTTGATAAACAATACTCCTTGGCCCTTTGTTTACGATCTCACCCTTCCTCTGTAACGACCAGAACTGCCGAATACCGAATTTTCCAAATGTTTTTTTTATATTAACGTAAAGTCGGTGGAGATTTTCTTTTTATTCATGTGGTTGCTAAGGGTCTATGAGTGGCTCGTGTATCCTGATTCACGTGGTTAGCGATGTGCCAGATTATAACACATACTACTCATCGGCCTACGCATTCTGTTCTGATGCACAAGAATTTCGACATTATGTGCATCGCTTGTCCTCTATTGGAAAAAAGTGGATTGCCATTCACCATTAGCAAAAACAAATACTGCATTGTAGGGCGTATAAGACAAACGG
The DNA here is from genome assembly GCA_963457665.1 of Thysanoteuthis rhombus. Classification (NCBI taxonomy): domain Eukaryota; kingdom Metazoa; phylum Mollusca; class Cephalopoda; order Oegopsida; family Thysanoteuthidae; genus Thysanoteuthis; species Thysanoteuthis major. The sequence goes on along the minus strand of OY735203.1, from coordinate 66,618,259 downwards.
CCAATATATATGATTCATTCGAAATCCCACAGACTGATATTTTGTGACGTTTGGCCCACTATTAATCAAAAAGACAACAAATTCAGTAAACAGTCACTTTTCAAAATTTTGATTCAAATTAGATCAAGAAAAGTTGGTCTTTAATCTCATACCTTTTTTTCCCAATTGATTTTGACTTTTCTGTCTATTTTTTTTTTTTCATTTATACCTCCGTATTCTCATTCTTATGCCGATTAAAGGTTATTTGAGGTTAATTCAAGCTTTATGAAAAAGATTTGGAACATTTTCATGACGCGAAAAACGCATCAAATGTAAAAACTCTGAAGCGCTATTAAGTATTAATTATTTTTGTCCATTCCGGCTTTTACTTGAAATCGCATTGATTTAGCAATAAGGGATCTTTTTGGCTCGGGTGTTCTGCAATGTTTTTCAATAAAAGCATAGTAATCTAACTGTTTTACGCACCGATTCCATTTTGTGGTACGTCCCTTTGATTTTGCCTTTCTGTGCGCCTATAGTCGAAATCGACAATGGTTAAAATGTCTCCGCTCACAAAACTTAGGATTGCCGACATTATACAATATGAGCTTGTTGTTTGGATTTGACCACGACGAGGGTAATGGGTTTGTCAAATTTAAATCTCTGTGTATGATTGGAATTACTGGGAGGGTATCTTTGTTTTAGATACAAAACGTGTTCAACAGGAGGTTTAAAGGTCAAATATTCAGGGTTGACTAATTCAATTAGAATGTCAGTCTTCTTTTATTTGGAGTTCAGCCATTATGAGAGACCGTCAACGAAAACTGCCACCAAAACTCAACATCGGTTTCTTCAGTTTTTAAGTTGGTCTGGCTGTCTGGCTGTGCATGTGTTATGCGTACATACCGCATCAATAGAGATAGAGGGTTTTAAATTCTTGTTATGTCCAGAAAAACAGTACTTCTCTGTTTTTTTACCCCCCCATAAAACGAGTTCTCAGCGGAGGGGGGTACGGTGTGAATTTATCCTAAATTGGTCCCTTAGTTTGTGTCAGCCTATGCGAACATTTTTGAAAAACAAAATCATTTTGATGATCACCATCCAACAAAAGGCGAAAGAAGTAATTTATTCATCGACTCTTTTTGCATTCCTAATTGAAAACCCTCAAGGTAACATGCTTCCAAAAGACATTGGTTGCGTGACATTTTCAGCTAGTCAGTCAGCCAGCGAGACCAACCTAAAAACTGAAGGAACCTATGTTGACAATTTTGGTGACATTTTTGATTGACGATTTCTAAATTGCATTCACTCTTCGTGAATAACACAAACTCTTTCCCAGTCTTCATGTGGAAACAAAACAAAATGAACTGAGAAATTAATACGTGACTAAGTGTTGTATAAACTATTTGTGTATCTTATAAATAAAGTATTGAAAATGACGAAGGGATCTTCAGTCCTTGGTGGATGTTTCTAACAAAACCGGGGGATTTCCACTTGTTTCTGTTAGTTGATATCATTCATGCAAATGTCTGGGGGTTATTGTTGGAGAATGAGTGATAGCAAGTCTCCTCAAATCTCCAGGACCTTTCTCAATTTCGTAGCAGAGTCCATCACCACCGTGGTTAGGAATTCTTCGAATTTCGAATTCATTCTATCTTGATTCTACTGTTTTTTTGGCACAGTACCAAGTGGACCAACTACTACGGGTACGACTTTAACCTTAATGTTCTACATTTTTCTATTTCTGTTCTTTAGTCTTCGCCTTGTGGCCTGCAGGCAGAACCTCGTTCTCGACCTAGCAGGTCCTATTTTCATAGTTTACGATAATAAAATCCGGTATTGTCTGTTGAATGGGTTGATCGGCCAGAATCTCAAAGTCACTCAGTATCTTATCCTTTTTATTTTCTAGCATAGCCTTTTGTTTGTGCTGATAACATTTATTTACAGTGTGGAACCCCCATAGTTGGCATAGTTCCCTGTATATCGCTGCACCTATACTGCCTTGTTTGCTTTTGTCTTTCTTTTGGACCAGCTTGTTACATTAACACATGATAGGATTCACAGTCTCATCTATGTCTCCATAAAGACTGCTTTAGCTATTTTTCGGGGATTTGTCAATTTTCACTTTGATATCATTTTTTGGGCGCATTTGTTCTGAGATACAATAAGGAGAGAAACCCTTCCTTTTTTTCAGATATCCTCTCCGTAACCATGACCATGACATTTTGTCAATAATAGTTTCTGTCTGCTATTTAAATTTAAAATTGAGAGTCCTCTTTTCTCAATTTTCTTCCCTTTTGCGGTCTTCGCTATTCCAGCGTTTGTTTTCCCTTTATCACATCTGCCAACGAAATTGGACAGAGATTACGTTTTCACAATGTTTATCTATGTGTCTTATTTGTTTTGTTTTCACATGATATTCTCAAAACTACTCCATGAATTTCAATGAACTTGCACCGAAGGGCGGGACGTGACCTAAGAAATGATTGATTAAATTTATTATTGATACAAGACACTTTATTATATTTTTCTAATGTAATAAAATAGTAATGATAAAAGTTACTCAGTCTAAGGGAAATAATCAAGTTTTGGGATGGATCAAGCCCCAAAGGAATATCTCTGATGAGAAAATATAAGAACCTTTTGTCACGACATAGTCAGTGACTGTGGACTTGGTTGGGATATGCCTCCTAGTTTTTTGCAGCACTGTTTCGAGCTGTTCTATTGTGCATACTTCGCAAATCCCATTTTGGCAGTTTGGACAGTCTTCCTCTTTCCTTACTTGTACGTGTAGCCTGTAGAATAACTTTCAAAGAGTTTTTCGGGCGATTGAACAAAGAAGCAGAAGCCTCATCAGGTTGAACTCTGCACTTATACACTCAGTTGATACGTTGATGTGTGCAGCCCCTTTGATTTTCCTCTGTTTCCAACAGCGTTCGTTGTCTGTAATCTGAACTTCTTCCCAGAGAGGTCAGCTCGTCTTTCTTTCTCCAGACATGGTCAGCCAACCCAGTTCGCCTTTGTCTATGTCTCATCGTTGAAGTTAGCGAATCCAGGCCCAAAGGGAAAAGAAAAGGATATCACTCGAATCCAACATTATAGCATTGCTACCATTGGAAACTTTATCATTACCACCACCGTATTCTGATAGTACGCACGAGGGAGGCCGTAGAATAGATCGACTGAAACGTCGTGTTCACAACACAGCCAACACGAAGAGGTTAAATCGTCCAGAAAATTCCTCGAATGTTGACGACCCTTCTCACAACTATAGACAGTATTCAACGGATAAGTGTTCAAGCGTTATTCCATAAACAATTTTAAAAACAAAATGAAAACGTTGTGAATTCTTGTCACCTCCATGCCTAGCTCAGCTCAGTCACTTCTTGGGTCGCACGACACACAAGGAAATAATTTTGTTTGCATTTCTCTAATGATATGTGGAGACCCAATCACTGTTTGTAGGGACCGGAGTGCGAGCCCGTAGCTCAAGACGGACTACCTTACAGGGTTAAAGGGCATTGATGGTCCTGCTAATTACCCATTGCTTGGAGAGAAGCAGTTTCACGCCCAAGGACATTACTGCGAAGTGAATTCGTAAATCCACCTGCTTTCACATTCATGGATTGGACTGGAAACAGTCTCAACAACTCAGCATTGTTTAGATCCACCAAAGTATGAATCTACTGAAACAATGAGCGCTTTTTTTGTTCCTGACACATTCAGTTGGCTTGTGAGTCACGCAAAAGTTTGAAGTTGACTCTAAGTGACATAAGGTCAAAGCTATCGGTATCTAAATAAAACATCCATGTTCAATCACCTTTGTAAATAATAGATCTGATATCAGAAAATAAAGCAGAAGCTATTAGCCAAATTCCATCAACTGTAATGGAGTCCTGGAAAAAAATTTGTCAACACCATACGATAATAAAAGTTCCCCAGTTTGTACATACAATATCTCCGAAGGTTCTCGATGAATTTCAATGAAATTTCCTAAAAGAGAGTATAATAGATTAGGAAAGGGATGATGAAACAATCATCTCGTTGTTCTTGCTAACTCCTAAATAACTGACCACACCACTCAATATTCGCAAAGGTTCTCTGTCTGCCCACACGATATCTCCAAAAGTTCCGAACGAATTTCGATGAATGGTGTTGAAGGGTTGGCATTTGATTACAGAAGAAGTGATTGAATTTAGGAGCGGATCAGCATTTATCCACCCATCATAGCCATCAGGCCATATAGGTATTTCATTTCAAAACAAGAGTTTATGACATTTGATTTTAAATAGCTCAAAATGACTTGCTCTGAGGCATAAGGTTTTTTGTGAACTTTACTCAGCCTGAAATTTCCTCTCCGACGATATACAATATGGCCGTATTAGATGATTTTTCTTTCTACTTGCACAAATCCACCATTATGTAAAATGGCGCCAATGATTTTTATTGCAACTGATCTGGTATGTCCACCCAAGTTATTTTTAATCACTGATAGTCACTCTGATGTATCCGATGGGTTTTATTTGTCAACTCAAAAATGCCAATGGGTTTCTATTACAGTGCCAGGACTACATTGGCGATCTTATATGTCGGTAGATTCAAGAAATAAGGGAAAGTTACTCCCAAAATTAAACAAGAAACATAAGTTCAACGATGTGTCCACCAGCTATACGTCTATACCTGAGATTTCCGTTTTCAAAGCAATTCTAAACGAAGTAGTAGTTGAAGTACTAGTTGTGGTAGTAGTAGCAGGGGTGGAGTAGAGGAAAGTGAAGATGGTTCACCCGAAAATCAGGCTATCCAAAAAAAAAAAGCAACTAGTAAGATTAAGAATTAAAGTAAGAGCATTATTTCATCAATACTTTGTTATGGAGTCTTTATGTCTGTTATCTTATTTGATAAGTGGGCTGTGAATGAGTATATATAACATTTTTAGCTATAAATAGTTTGTTGGAATTGAAGAATTAACCGATTTTAACCTTTTTTTTCTACGGACAGTTTTAGTTATAAATAACAAACAATTTCTTGGCAACGCTGTAAAAACAAACGCTTGATACGTCATCTGTTGATGATGTAATCATCATCATCATCATCATCATCATCATTCTTTTATCGTCGTTGGACATAGACCTTCTTTTCAGGATTAATGGGATATTCTTGGTTTTGAAGGTTGAGCTTTCTCTGCCAAAGGGTGTATAACCAATGCATCCTCTCAATAGTCACTCATGGAGCTGAAACATGGAACCTAACCAAGAGAGAAATCCAAAAATTGAGAACTATGCAACATGCACATGAAAGGATTATGCTGGGCCTCACATGGAGAGACCACAAGACAGTACAGTACATCTGGGAAAAGACAGGGGTCAGGGACATCATAGAATCCATTAAAAAGCTCAAATGGCAGTGAGCTGGCCATGTTGCAAGAATGGCAGACAACCGATGGACATTGCAACTCACGACATGGATCCCCCAAGATCACATGCGCAATCGAGGCCGGCAGAATATTAGATGGAGAGAAAAGCTAGACAAATTCAGAAAATACTGGCTCTGCGATGCCCATGATAGAGAAGTGTGGCGAATCCTGGGGGAAGGTCTATGTCCAAGGACGGTCGTTGAAGAGATGATGATGATGATGATGATGATGATGATGATGATGATGATGATGATGATGATGATGATGATTGGCCGGCACATGACATTTTCTTTTGAGTGTCTAACCAGACTTGTTTCGTATCACGTTATTTCATTCTTCGAGCTCTAATTGGTCGTCTCGGAGCTTCAACTTTTATTTAGTGCCAATGTACCAACTGCTCAGACATAGTTATCTTCTAAGAGAAGTTGCATGAGTGTTAGCTGTTACTGGCTAATATTGCTCAGCAGGTCTGGAAGTAACGCCTGCGTCTCACTTCGCAGAATAATTACAATGTTCCTATCACAAGGCTCGCTAGAAGGTACGTAGCACCCAGCATGACCCTTTTTTAGACGTGCGCATCAATGCTCCTCCTTTCAGCATTGATATATAGATGGACAGCTGTTGACTGCAAGCGATCTGTTATAATCAACTCAGTGGGAGTATCTTCCACTTAAGTCTCGAATTTCATCACCATCACCACAACCATCATCATCATTATCAACAACCTTTTAGCGTCTGTCGTTGGACACAGACCTTCCCCAAGATTCGCCAGACCCCTTTGACAAGAGCGTCAATACTTTCTGAATTTGTCTAGCTCGTCACTGTCGGTCACAGTTTTGCATATGATCTCAGGGGATCCATGTTATGAGTTGTGATGTCCAGCGGTGGTCTGACATTCTTGTAATATCACCAGCCCATTGCCATTCGAAATTTCTATCGGTTTCTATGGTATCGCGGACTTCTGTCTTTTCTCTAATATACAGTGCTGTCTCATGATCCCTCCATGTGAGGTTGAGCATGATTCTCTCATGAACATGTTGCATGGTTCTCAGTTTGAGGGTCAATCTTTTGGTTAGGTTCCATGTTCCAGCTAGCTCGTCATTTTATTAGCTCAGAAAAATATTTTGAACTTTGAATGAATAACCACTTTGGATAAGGATATTTTTTGCGTTAAGTCATATTGGGGAAATATCTTGTTAGATGCTTCAGATCAATTATTGCTTTCACCATCCACGAATGGTCTAGAATCATTATCTGATGCTCTGCTAGAGTAAGAATAATCAAAGAAACTTCTCGCGATATATCTCGTCAGTTCCTCTTGTAATAATGTGGCGTCGTTGGAAGGCAAGGTCCATTAAATTTTTCATTTTTATTTTCAATTATTTTTATTTTTTGAATGATAATTTTGTCAAAGAGAAAAGATGTGATATAATTATGAATACGTTGATATATAGATACGTTTAATTTATAAATATTTATGCTCATCGTAGACATATGACGACTTTTGATATTATTCTGGCTCGGCTCTTATGGGTTAAGCCTATATATTAAAAATCTCAAATGGCAGTAGGCTGGCCATGTCGCAAGAATGGCGGACAATCGATGGTCATCGCGACTCATGACAGAATATTAGATGGAGAGACGAGCTAGACACATTCAGAAAGTACTGGTTTCGCAACGCCCATGATAGAGAAGTGTGGCGAATCCTGGGGAAGGTCTATGTCCAACAACAGACGTTAAAAGACTGATGATATATATATATATATATATATATATATATATATATATATATATATATATATATATATATATATATATACCTGTGTTTCAATGTAACCTTTTACACATGCTAAAGGGATGATGGAGACATAAAGATAGCTAGACACTTGATTAAAAAGCCATTAAGACTTTGGGAGAAAAAAAAACGAAAAGGATCTTGAAGGAAAAAGGGGAGAATGTGATAATTCTAACGGAAAGTTCCAAAAAAAAAAAAAAGAAAGACGGGCAGCAAGTTTTATGGGACGGGAAATGAAAGTACAGCAAGAACAAATTAGAAAGGAAAAGGGTCAGACATGGGCAAACAAACAGCAAATATAAAGTGCGTTGTATCTGATCAATGTCCCCAAGTCAGATTGGGGCACCAGAACGTGCAATTGCTGTTATTTTCCGATCGGCTGTCCCTTTGAAAACACATTGCAATAAATTCAGCAATGATCATGGAACCATTGAATCGCTCTCATTGTGGTCAGTAATATCCGGCTATTATTTCATTTTGACTAATAAAAGCAGCCATTTCAATACTGGAGGATTTATCACTACGTGTTTTGTCTGTTTCCCATTTTTGACAGAGAAATCTTACGAGTAGCAATGCAAAGATTAAATACAAATTCTTTCCCTTGCTTTCCAGTTATAATAAGATTGTTTCCAAAGTGGTTTTCTAGTTTGTTTATAAGACGTTGAAAACCCTAACCTTCTCCCCCTGAAAGAACGTCCTTGTACAGAGAAATGATTCTCTGAGATGAATGCTGACATTCTTCGTTATTTTCCAGATACTGACGTAATTCTTCAAATGCTCTGGCTTCGTGTAAAACAAGTGACCTGACATTGTTAGACCTTATTACATTCAAACCTTTTTAAAGGTTGGAAACTAAGTAAAGTAAATGAACAGACTTGCAATGATATTTTCCTCCTTCGGTCAATAAATCATGAGCCACCAAGATTCTCATTTATACTTTCATGCCCCACCAATCATTTCTTTTTTTCTTCTTCTCTTACAACATTATGCGAATATTCAACGGTTGGAACTTCATTTGTAAGGTCCTTTGGTGTTGCATGCTTCTTTTTGCTGCAATAAGCAATCTTCTTTGGTGTTGAATGGAGGTGTAAATGATTGTACTTCCTTTGGAGGGGGGGATGACTCTCTCCTTCCCTTTTTTTCTTCTTGAAGTTCGCTCTACTTGACTTCTGTGAATAATCTTTCCTACAATTTTCATGATCGAAGAAGGGTAACCTTGCTCTTCACTACAACAAAAAGTCCATTCTCACGTTCAATGCTCATGAAGAGTTGACGGGCCTTTACCTCTCATTGATACCTGAGTTGATGAGGACACATCCTCAGCACAAAGGAATCATAGATGATGAAGTTCTAGTTTTATTCAATCGGAAAACTCTGGAAGATGACAAGCTTCTGATCAATGATGTAGAATTTCCAACTAAAAATAGGTTAAAGAATTAATACATCACAAAAGCAAGAAAATGGACAACCTTTTTAAAATAAGTCAACAATATATTATGGGACCGTCTGTTATCCTTTTACCACCTGAACCACGCACTATTTGCTAAATGGGATACAAGATTCAACTACGGTAGCCTACACTTTGACTGGGAGATTTGTATAACATACAGGTGACTTCAGTCCCGTCTCCCACGGCTCGACTTGACCTGCATTCGCACATCATGACAATTCAGGCACGGTTGTCGTACAGAATTTAGGGCATATAAGGCAGTATTTGGACAATACATCAACAGAAAATAATAGTAAATGATGCAATACTTCATGTTGGGTTTCACTGCTGTGGTGTCGTCAGTGTGTCCAGGTCGTGACAGAATATACACTCCTTTGTATATTGCAAAAAGAGCTCTTAAACCATCAGTTCAACAGCGATACACTTTTTTGGAATAGAACTGTAATTCACTTTGACTTGACAAACTTGATTGCTACACTAATGATGCTTGAATCTATGGGGCGTACTGTATCATAAATGAATCTGTTCTGTATATATCTCAAGAAGCTGCCTTGGTATTTTAGGGTTTTTTTAGTGCAGTGTTCTATACACCAATAGATATCATTGGCGAAAAATCAGCTGGTCAGAAGTAATATTAAAGTTGACAATAGTATTTATGCTAAAGTTCTTGGACTACTCTGAAGATTCAGAGATATAGCAAGGTCATAAAGGTGTAAGGGAAAGAAGGCTTATTCCTCTTCTTTCTCGGTTAAATGGCAGCATAAGCACCGTAATAAAGCGAATACCCAAGAGAGACAATATCCACAGTTTCATGCCATAATAAAAAAAGTACAGATTCAATGTAACTCAAGATATATTTGTTAGAAAGAGCACAAGGTTAGATCGACACAGTTAGCTATAGGAAGATTGATAAAGTTTTCATGAAGGTTGAATACTAAAGACTGATTGTGTTCTGCTTGAATTCTGCTATCGCAACTGAAATACACATCAATGTGATCTCAGTTTTTTATCTTGCTACCAGTTCTTTGATTTGTAGGTTTATCACAGATTTTTGGCAAACAGCAATAAGTGTCGACGAAAGCGTCTGAAACTTGAAAACAAATTGTATCATGCAAATCTTTCGTAACTAATAGAAGAAAGATTGTAGAAAATTATCAACAAAAAAAAATATCTCTCCAGGCAACATAAAACCGGAGATAACCAGGTTTGGAAACTTGTTTACATTTGCGAATCGATGAACTGGTAGCAAATGAAATTCTTCCGAAATTATATTGCTTGGACACGTATATACGACATAAGGTGGGTAATGTGCTCCATTTGTGCTCCAAGATTGAATGATTCCTCTCATAGCCTATTGTCCAGCCCTTCACAGAATTTCATTGAAATTCATTGACAACTTTTTTAGATATCAAGTGGACATTGACGAGCGTTTACGGAAAAGAAGAATAGTAGAAAACAGCAGAGTATATCTCAATCAAGAAAAAAGATCCTGGATCCACCCTTTACCCTTTTTCAACCTGTTGCCCACCTTTCTACAAAATTTAATTGAAATGAATTCAATACTTACGGGGATATCGTGTAGGCAGACGAACCAAAAGACGGAGAAATAAATGAATAAACGAACTTCTTTGCTAGACTCTTGTAACATCTTTTATTTGTTGATGGACAGAGTATTGATGAGTCATGATTGTACTAAAATGGAAGATAAAGACAAAACAATGGAAAAGCGTGTAATCCACTTAAAAAGAGATGTTTGATACTGCATTGTGGGTAGGTAATTGACGTCACGCTCTTTTAAAGCGTATTGCAATAATTAAATATCTCCTTTGAAATTTTTATTTTGCTTATTTGCGAATTAAAACTGTTTTTATTTTATTTTTTTAACAAATGAATAATAATCCCTCTATAATAAATGAAGTCGAGTTTTGGAATTTTTTCAAAAGTAGAATTAATCACAGAGGAATTTGATTTTGAGAAAATAACTTAATTCAATGGTTAGTTGACTGGATTTGGGGAAAACATTGCTTACTTTTCATGAAAAACTTATTGAAAAAAATATTTATCAGGGGTGTCGTTTACGGGTGAAGACAGTTAAAAGATCATGTAGTGACATTTCGACTCCGATTTCCTTACTATATCGTGTGTTTTGTTTTTTAATCGAATTTTTTAATGGATGACAGGAAATATCAAACCTAATCGAATCTCCTCCCAACACATACTGATAATACAAAGAGAGGTAAATCACATTTTTGAATTATGCCCTACCATACCTGACGATTTCCACGGAGTCGAAGGCCCTCTTTAAGTCAACAAATGTGACAGGTTTGTCCTTTAGTTTATTTACCGAATGGAGATGATCAAGGGTTGAGTAGCTTTTTCTGAATCCAGCCTATTCTTGTGGTTAGTTTTCATCCAGCGTTCGGTGATTCGATTTGTGATCACTTTGGTAAAAAGTTTGTAGATGCTGTTGATGCAGTTGACTTAGCTTATTGGCCTGTAGTTGTTCAAATCTCTCAGGTTCCCTTTCTCAAGTATTAGCATTATGATCGCATTTTTCTACTGGGACTTCACTCTGAATTAGGCACAAGTTTACAATCCACGAGGAAGCTCAAATAACAATGGGCTAGTCATGTCCCAAGAATGTCTAACATGCGCTGGACATTACTACTCACAACGTGGATCCCAAGAGATCATATGCAAACCTGTGTGCGGCAAATATAGAATGGTGTGACGAACTAGATAAGTTCAGAAAATATTGGCACCGTGACGCCTATGGTAGAGAGGTCTCGGGAAGGTTTATTTCCAACGACTGATGCTAAAAGGCCGATGATGATGATAATGATACCTGACGATATGTAACCAGAAAAAAATAATCAAAATTCTTTAAAAAAAAAATGACTATCGTCAAAATCTGTAAAATTTCACATTTATCGACAAGTATGAAACATGGAACCTAACCAAGAGACAGATCTGCATATCCAGAACCATGCAACGTGCACACGAAAGAATTATGCTTGGCCTCACATGGAGAGACCACAAGACAGCACAGTACATCCAGGAAAAGACAGGAGTCAGGGACATCATAGAATCCATTAAAAAGCTCAAATGGCAGTGGGCTGGCCATGTTGCAAGAATGGCCGACAACCGATGGACATTGCAACTCACCACATGGATCCCCAGAGATCACATGCGCAATCAAGGCAGGCAGAATATTAGATGGAGAGACGAGCTAGACAAATTCAGAAAGCATTGGCTCCACGACGCCCATGATAGATAAGTGTGGCGAATCTAGGGGAAGGTCTATGTCCAACGACGGACGTTGGAAGAATGATGATGATGATGATGATGATGATGATGATGATGATGATGATACTGTTCTTTGCGAATGAGAATTTTTCGGAAGGACCCAAGAAGTGTAAACATTAATAATTTACTGACAAAATCGGAAAAAATAAAAACGTTTGAATACAGAGCGAAAAATTTCATTGAAATCGGTCCCTTTGAAATTTTGGTGAAATTCGAAAACGTGCGTGCAGATTGGGCTATGTTTTCCTTATGCAAATTCCAAGGATATCCAGTACGCAAGTGTAAACAAATTTTTATCTCCAGTTTTTTTCATGATCTTTCTTCCTATTATTAACACAAAGATTATTATGATAAAGGTAAAAATTTACAATTTTCAGACTTCTTATCGACAGTTGTCGCTTTTTGTCAAAAGTTCGTGATAGCTGGCTACCAAGAATGTGTCCATGAGTCTGATCACGATTACTGCAACAGTCACCTTCATATTTCGTATTTTTTTCCGTCCACTGATAAGGTCAATATACCTATCTTGCTCTGTGTTCAGCCTGAACAACGAAATCCGTTATCTGACACGTTATTTCCTCCTGGTTCTCTACAACTAGATATGGTCTTCTGGCCTGGATTTGATGACCCGTTAGAAACTCTAAGTCTCAGAGGATTTTATGTGTTCCATTCTTTAGGATAGGGTGATCTCTTAAATGAACCATTATCAATTATCACTAATTTCTTTCATCCTATTATCCCTGCTACCCTCGACAAAACAGTTTAATCACTGTTGCTGGGTTTATATTATCCATGTGCATGTTGTTATGACATTTATTTTTATTAATCTACCCGGACATCACTCTGCCCTAAATATTCATAGTACACACTTGAAATTCTACACACACACACACACACACATGCAATGTGCTGGAGAAATGTTTTGATTTTTTACTCTCCCGGATTCTTATTGGGGCTTCAATTTACAATGGAAGTCTACGACGAATAGACCCCTTAGTTTGTGCCCAGTAGCATTCGAACTTGTTTTTTTTTTAAATTTGTACTTTTTAGTGATCTCAGCAAAAGAAAAAAATTGGCAAGAAAGATAACTTTTTCATTAATACCCCTTTTTTCCAATTTTCTAATTAATTACCCAGTTGAATGACTGACTAGGCCTTTTCTTATCATAAATGTTTGATTCAAACTATACTGGTGATATTCTCATCAGGGTAACTTAATTTAGTCCATCACCACTGGTTGATTTATGAGGTAGAATCAGCATATATGGGGGCGATGATTCATAATTTCCCTTGGAAAGCTGGTCCTTCTACAGTCGTCAGTTACCAATCCAGATCTGGAAAAGAGATTAAGCCTTACTCTCCTTTTCCGATCTGCGTTGATGACTAACAACCGTAGAATGACGACCTAAATGTGGCGATGAAAAGCAACTGAAAGGAAGATTGAAGAAATACTAGTAGATAAATGAATAATAATTGGGGAAATTTGTTTCAGGATCACAATAAATGGAGCGTAGTAAGATCGAACTTACTGCATGTGTGAATAGTTGGAGATATGATTTGCTAACTATCTCCCCACCTGATCCGAACATGATAGACAATACGATTATCATTACTTATTCAGCGTTTTAGTAAATGCCCTTACGCTGGTCACGGCAACAGTGATCCCTGCCCAGGCTCTCGTCTCGGAGTTCTCCGAGGTTTTTGTTTTCCAGCGAAAGTATTAAGATGGGGTGATCAATGAGAATAATGAAAATTAACTTGACCTTCCAATATCAATTGTTACATCAATTATTGAAAATAATGAAAATGAATAATTAATAAAAACTATAACTGATAGCCTGCTTCCAACCACAAGTGCAGTGGTTTCTTAATTGTATTTTCAATTTATACTTTATGCTTGATGATATTAAAGGAAAAATAAGCATGAAAATTATTATTCAAAATAATAGCATATTTCATAGTCACCAACCCCTAATCTGAGAGATCACTGGAATCTCTTACCAGACTTGCCTTTTGGGCGCTGTCCAGAAAAATGCTTGCACAAAGCTCATATGAAAATTCCCTTCAAACAAAGCACACATGAAAAAATGCTCACCTTGGCATGCTAGTGACGAGATCTTCGCCAAGAAATCTGGCGGTAAGAGAAAAGCACATGATGGTAAGGACTCATGTCTTTCTCAAAGGAATTCATTTGAAGGGAACACACGTAGACTCAACTGGAATTCGAACTCCGTTTGCAGATTTTCTTTTATGCGTGGAAAACCGTTACTCCACTTGGCAATTCATTTTAAGGAAATACGGGGAAACTGTCTGTAGCAAGGGGGATAATTCACTTTCATTTTAAGAAGTCATTTCCCTTGTTTGACCTAATTCAGTGGATTCAATATGAAATAAATCTGAAATTCCAGTAAACAGACGATTATCTGCCTTTGGTTAATTCTTCCTGGTAATTGGACTCTTTTGGGAGCTGCCACACCGCTACTGCTGGTGTTGACAAAAATCCGGTATAAAAATCAAAGAGGCACGAAAATTAACCCTCTTTGTTCCGGCATTTTTTGGAGGTAAGGTCTGACCATTCTTTACCCTTTCTCTCCCTTTACTTCGATTCTTCAATCTATTCAAGGACATTTCTTTTCGAAAAGCATCTTTCTAATAAACCCAAGTCTCCCTAACAATTCACGTAGCTTTGTGGCTACACACGATTGCTTCGATCTTCTCTCTATGGCATTACTTCCTTGATATAACAAACACGAAGGTGAATTAGGAATATTTATTCCAACCGTCAGCACCCTTAAACTTCGCTCCCTCAGCTACTAGATCTATACACCACTTATCAATTACAGTCGAAACTTCCGTAACTGTGTTTCCTCTTGGTGTGTTTACCTTTTATTTTTGTTAATAAAAATAACCTTTTTCATATCAACAAATCTCGACTTATTATTTTCTTATCAACCAATTCCTTTAAATTATATTTACCTTTGTAATTTGTGTAAGGGTCGTAACTTTTAGTTTGTTAATTCTATTTTAGGAAAACTAAGGTTTGCTTCTTTGCTTTAAAGAACAAGCAAATTCTTGGAGCGTATACTGCCACGGTATATATGAAATGCCAAATATTTGGTAATCTTAGATGAGCAACAAAAAAGTGGGGCAACTGATCTGAATAATTAATAAAAAACAGGTCAGGTAAATCATTCAATAGAAACCATCACATGATCGTCTTTTACCAGCATGCTGTGTAGGAAGTGATCAATTAAAAACAGGAGAAACAGGTGATCAATGAATAAGTTCTCTTATCTTTTGATGGGCAATGACCATTAAAAAAGTCTGAATAAAAAGAAACGAACTTGGATGCCGCTGGACACAAACTAAGGGACCAATTCAGTATAAACTTACATATAAAGATATGGAAAAAGTGATGGAACACACTTAGACCCCCCCCCCCCCAGAAGGACAGAAGACACATTCAACATCTGCAGCTGCATTTATTGAAAAGAAAGTATTTTGGAGGCATGAAATTAATTTTTTTTATGATTCATGATTTTTTTCATGAGCCGTATTTTTTTTCATACTGTTCAGGCCATTTTCTTGAATTAATCAAAACTTAGTTTGAATCATTATGTTGCTGACTTCCAAGTAACATGGTTAGCATGTGTCGAAACTGGTGGGACTAGCTAGCATATCGTGTCTAGTCATGGCTGATAGGGTTGTGAATGGTTGCAACAAGTTTTTAAAAAGGCTTTAAAAGTTTATAAGCTGCGTCATTTTGGGGTGTCTGCGTTCTTTAAAAGCAGTTTTTTAAGTTTCAGAGAGCGTATTAGCTGTGTCATTTGTGGGTGCCTGTGTGCCTTTCAGGAAGCCCAAGGTCGTAGTTCACATTCACTGGAGAGTGAAAAAATTCAGTTTTTATAACGGTTGCAGTTTTGAGCAATAAATACATATATGATAAAAATTTGGTGCGTTGCGAATTGTTCCATTCTTCTGGTCTAAAACTGTAATTTTGAAAGATTGAATAAGATCTGTAACATCTATACATTGACTTAAGGTCAGCCTATGTTCTATGCATAAACAAAGCATAAATAGATACTGCTGCTTTATTGTCTGTAAATGACTAATACATAACATATTGCAACTGTCCCCAGAGAAACGAGACGAGAATGTGATTCAATTCTCGAACGAAGAGGGGGTCTACGAGGACAGGACTCTAAGGGGTGGAAGCCTGTACTCAGAATATATGGTCCACAGAGGTAGCACAGATAGGAAAGAGGTCCCCTATCTGAACACTGCCTGAACATAACGTCGTCTCTTTCATTTTTCCCTTGCAAAATGAAGAATTAATCTTTTCATGACGACCCGAGCTTATTCGAGCAGAAATTAATTTGAGAAAGGTTTCAATCAATTTCTGTTGTATACCATTGAAATATAACCCAGTTTCATCAAATCCAGGATCCCCGGTTAATTGCACCACAGAAAAAAGCTATCATGGCTCTGGGTAATGTCTGCTTATATATATATATATATATATATATATATATATATATATATATATATATATATATATATATATATATATATACACACACACACACGCATAGGTGTATACATGTTTTCATACATATAACTCATATACACTTACGCTTATAAATATATCAATATATATACATACAAACACAAACAGATATATGTATGTGTGTATGTGTTTGTGTGCAGTATATGTCATAAGTATTTTAAAAAGCAAACATTTTATTTCTAATCGCTTGGTTTTGAGAGAAAAAATAGGAACATGACTCAAGAAAAAACAAATTTCTTGCAATCAACTGAATAAGTCAGCTCTTTGATTTTAGAAGCCTATATCTTAAATTATTCATTTTATCTATGCTGCCAGCAACACATCCGATGGGTAATGCTTTGAAAAATATTTTTTTTACTTTTCACTAACTTCAGAAATTGTATTTTTTGCGAATGGTATTATTGGTATTATTATTGAGTCTCCAAGCTTATTGTTTCACACGCAAACCGTATTTTCCGTGTTTGAAAATATGCTGAGAAAATTCGGGGCTTCTATTTCTTCAGACATAGAGGAGCCAAAAACGTATACCACAGCTGGTTTCTAGTTAGAAAGAAAATACGTCAATCGACGGTCAAAGTTTGGTATGAGTGAAGAATAGGTCAGCAGTTATGATTTTAGGATAAAAAAAAAACTTTACTGAAAGATAAAATTGAAGTTTCACGTATTATCTGAAAGATTAAATCGACAAACAAAACGAGATCTCGTAGAAAAAAAAAAAACGAGAAAATTTTTTTCCGAGAACGAGAACGAGTATCCACAGTTCTAAGATGAATTGCGATGTTCACAAGGACGTTATCACCCTTTAAACCAAGGGTTTGCATCCAATGGTCCACTGGGGTGGTACGGATAGGGAGGTCCTTAACTGAACCGTGAACATAATGTCGTTTCTTTCATTTTTCTATTCATTCCTGTTGGATACTACAATCTAATCCAGTTTCACCAATTTCAGGATCCCCAGTTAACTACCAACGAAAAATGAGTTCTATTAACAATACATCAGGGCTCATGGTCAAGTTTGCTTTCACACACACACACACACACACACATGAATTCACATATGAATATAATGACTCTATGCCCACACACACACATATATATTTAATTATTATTACAACTATATATATATATATATAATTGTAATAATAATTATATATATATATATATATATATATATATATATATATAATATGTAGAAAAGCAACATTTGCTTCTAATCGCTTGGTTTTGAGAGATAATAACAGGAAAATTCCGCAAGAAAAACCAATTTACCAATTCATTTGCAATCAATACAACAAGGTGTGCATTTAATCATGTTTGTGGTTCTGAATGTTAAATTCATCGAAAACGTTTTTGATAGAATAAAATTTCTAAATGAAAAAAAAAGCAAGTTTCTTTTCTACTTTTCAAAAATCTCATTCAGAATCAACCCAGAAGGTTGAAAAGGTGAACTACCATTACT
Source organism: Thysanoteuthis rhombus (assembly GCA_963457665.1). Lineage (NCBI taxonomy): Eukaryota > Metazoa > Mollusca > Cephalopoda > Oegopsida > Thysanoteuthidae > Thysanoteuthis > Thysanoteuthis major. The sequence goes on along the minus strand of OY735203.1, from coordinate 66,600,291 downwards.
ATTGTAGCGCCCCCTATACTTTTACTTAGGAATTAAATACGAAACCCTTTTAGCAAGATATCGAGAACGTCACTTTCTACGACGACCCCTATAAAAGCCCTAAATCCACATGGTCAAACGCTCACAGATGCCGGCACTCCTAACAGGTTAGGCTTTTGGCTCCAGCACTTGTTGCTGGATACTCTTTCTCTCTCTTTCCTTCTCTTCAAGATTGTTATCATTTCGCTGACCACCCAGCCGATCCGATCTCAACCATTATTCTCTGACCTATCTCCGTACTAACCAAGCCCATTTCACTTCACCAATGTCGAGGCATCTCACATATACACAGCTACACAGCTACGCAACTGTGACATCACCACATGCTCCAAACATGTTTTCACCTCACATTCTCGTGAATGAAATAGCATTGCTTTTTACTACCCGATAGTCTGTGCAATCTCTTCTAAATCTCTTTACTTCGGGAAACACGTATTGATAAAACTCCGTGTTCTTTGTCTTCCATGTTCTGTCTGTCGAGAGTCTATCAGTATCAGAGAATAACCCCAAGGTCACACACATAACTTGGCAGTTTGGCTTGCACACTGAACCCGGTCTCCATATTCATTTCTTGGTACGCTTCAAGCCATATGGATTCACAAGCCGTCCCGACACCTCCGCTTCGACTCCAGCACCAGTGCTATCAATGGCAACAAAGCTCCCACCTTTCGCTATCTCTTCTCATCTCTTTACGCGATCGATCAGATTTATGTTATCATTTTATGTATTTCATTTTCATTCGTCTTTCATCATTAATGTTCTAGTATTGAATGTACGTCTTATTTGTCTATCCAAATACTTGTAAGTGTTCTCTTTTCATTGTTTCATCTTTACGTCCATATTCATACTTGGCGTGCATTCTCTTCATACATCTCTTTTCCACATCTCCAGTGACGTCGCAGCTAACAACCAACCACTAGGAGGCAAAGTCCTTTGTTTCCAACATTCTTCGCACTGCCCATTCCTCGAACATATGCCTCTATAACTAGTGACCCACATAAAGATATGAACCACGAAACTATATTGAAGATTTACCAAACTAGTCAGTTAGTTTGGATCACAAACTGCCCCAAATCCATAATGACCTCTACAATCTCAAGCAGTAAAGACAGATTTGTGCTTGTTCAAATACTTATGAGTGATATTTTATCGAAAGGAATGCGCGTAAGTATTTGATTAAACAAACAAGTTTTATTGCCTAAGATTGCCGGGACCATAATAGATCTTGAGAAGGAGGGGATCCGAATTAACTTAATTTATTAGTTTGGTGACTCTTATAGCTAAATTAGATAATTTTATCAAGACTTTTTTTCCAATTTTTATTCAATACTGAACCAAATTTTAGAAAGATGGAAAATGAAATGAACTTGTTTTTCTTCATTTGACAATTTACTTGATTTAAAAAAAAACTGAACAATTTCCAGTGTTCGAGCATTCAGAAACACAAAACCCGACTATGCATGGCTTGTTATGTTGATTGCGAAAGGTTTGTTATCCTTTTGCATAATGTTCCCGGTAGCAAGTGATCAAAGGCAGAATGTATACGTGTTCAAATACTTATGACAAGTACTGTATATACATACATTTCATTTCTTGATTCCTTTACCATAATCTAGTTAATACCTGATTCTTTTTGTTTATTTTTCAAAACCAATTCCGTCATCAGTCAGATGTATAAAAACTAGTGACTAGGTCAAAACTACGCACCAGCTATGACACTCACACGAACATACATACATATATATGAGTATGTACAAATATATATACATACACACACACGTATATATATATATATATATATATATATATATATATATATATATATATATATATATATATATATAATCATATATCTATATATGTACATATATGTACATATATAAGCAAGTTCTATCATATATGTATGAATATATAAACACACACACACACACACACACACACACACATATATATATATATATATATATATATATATACATCAGAGCGATATGCTATCGCGTTGACCTTGTTGGCTGAGTTGTAGTGTGCAACTCATATAAGATTATTAATTATATATATATATATATATATATAATGATTAATAATCCTATTCGAGTCGCACACTACAACTCGGCCAACAAGGTCAACGCGATAGCATATCGCTCTGATTTATTGAATTATCATTATACGCCTTTAATGATTATTTCTTAAAATATGGAGCACACATGAAAAAATAAAACACACACACACACACACATGTAAATTGTATGAATGGCTTAGCTTCGCAAAGGAAGATTTCCTGACAGTTTTCCCTGGAGGGCAGGACCTTATGTTCGCTGAATTCCTTTCCAGCCTGTGCAATGAATATTTAAGGTGATGTACAAAGTGCATAGTGTGGATCCCTTTGAACCAAGGGCTTGCATCCAACAGTTCACAGATAAAAGAGAGGCCCTTATCTGAACATGATGTCGTTTCTCACATTTTTCTTTTGCACTTAATCTTTCTAGAACGATTAAGTTTATTCAAACAGGAATTAATTTCCGTCAGTTCCTATTGGATACCAGAACACCGCAAAAATGAGTTCTATTAACATTTCATTCTGGCCCTGGATCATGTTTGACACACACATATACATATATATTTAAATCAATTGATAGATGGAGGGAGAAAGAGAGAGAAAGAAAGAGAAATAAAGAAAGAGAAAAAGTGATACAATACTTGTCATAAGTATTTGAACTAGCAGATATTTTTCTTCTAATCGCTTGGTATTGATACTTAAAGATAGGAACATTCTGCGAGAAGAACCAATCTACATAACATGGCGTGCATTTAGTCACGTCTTGTGGATTCCGATTGCTAAATTTAAAAAAATCGAAATTTTCGAATGAAAAAAAAAACAACAACACGCTTCTTTCCTATCCTTCTAAAATCTTGTTCAGAATCCAACCATAAGACTGAAAAGGGGAACTCACGTTGCTATATAGAGGGTTTACCAAACAAGTAAGTTAATTTGGATCCCAATCTGTTCAAAATCCATGATGACCCCCGCAATCTTGTGCGATAAAATACAGATTTTGTGCTTGTTAAAATACTTATGAGAAGTACCCTATGGAAAATACTGCCCGTAAGTATTCGAATAAAATGTTTGTATTTATTTTCATTGATACTTTTTTGATTTTTTTCACATCATATTTCGCCTGCTTTTGAGTTTTATGTAGGAGAAAGTCTGCCCCACCCAATTATCAAAGATAGCAGAATAGTAAGTTAACCAAGCGAGAAATCATATGGAAAAAATGCAATCTCTACGTCTCTTGCCAAGAAATGAAATTCATACCACTGAATCATTTAGAATCATTTTTAGTCTGTGAAGGAACAATTAAGAATGTTATACCAAAGGAAAATAGGAACACTATGTGAAATAACTGTTTACCAAAAAAATTCCTCCTCACATACATTCCAATAGGTCTCAAGTATCACCAAAAGAAATTTCAACCTTGAAATGTTTCGGCAAATTCTCCCGACCAAGTGGAAGATGGATATTTGGAATCACGTTAAGCAAAAAAAAAAAGAGAAGAATTTTTCAAATTCAAAATCTCTCTTTTGACCTTAAATCAATTTCCTTTGGATACTTTTGGACGAGAAACACTGTAAACTCGTTTATATTGAGCAGAATTTGACTGTTTTATGCTGAAAATTCAAAATTTGTGCAGGGATGACCAATAGGAAGAGAAAAGTGTGATTAAATTCGGGGCTGATCCAGGAATTCGTTGATGATTTATGGATTTTTATTTCATTTTGATGTTTTATACATTTTGTGCTTGTTCCTGTCCCACTATATGATATCTACAAAGGGAATGGATGAATTTCAATGGAATCTTGTGGAAAGGTGAGCAGTATTGTGAGGGGCAGATCCAGCAATTTGTCTTTTGACACACACACACACACACAAACACACACACACACACACACACACACACACACACACACACACACACACATATATATATATATATATATATATATATATATATATATATAAACAAATGTATATATATACATAATATTAAAGTTCATTTATCTATATGGCATGGTGTTCTTCATCAAAGATATAATTAATCTAATAACTGTTCAGAATTGTGTTCCTTTTCCAATTAGCAGCAAAAATCATGAATTTTCATGAATGCGTATGAGTGAATGTAGTACATTCTCTTGTGGAGAAACGAGAAAAAATTGATGAAAATCAGTGTAAACATATATATATATATATATATACATATATATATATATATATATATATATATATATATATATATATATATATATAAATAAATATACATATTTAGATATTTATACATATACATATACAGACACATAAATATATATATATATATATATATATATATATATATATATATGTAGTAAAAGACGAAGAACTTGGTATTCTAATGCAAGTCTAATGCCTCGCCTCAGGGGTGTGGATTGATCTGTGCCTAGTTTCAGTTCTTAGCAAAAACGATATTCGAATAATGTTTTCGTCGAGTTCCGTTTTTTCAAGAGGGGTTGTTATTGTGATGATATGGTAGTAGCGGCGTAGTTTGTAAGCATATTTTGTTGTGTTGGTCATTATTATTAATATTATTATTATTAGTAGTAGTAGTAGTAGTAGTAGTAGTAGTAGTAGTAGTTGTTTTAATGAGTGGTAATTGATTATATTGTACTATTTATTCAATAAGATGTTGTGTTAATTAGGTTCCATTAATTTTTTCAAGCCTGCACTTTAATATTATTTTATTTCTTTGGTTTAGAAGGTTTTTTCTGTCTTTAAATCTTAGGGTTCTTAGTTCCTCTTCTGGTATTTGTCTTTAGAATTATTTGGAGATCTGGAGTTACCAATGACAGCCAATTTCACAAAATATGTAAGTTTTTTCTTTAAATTGCCATAAATATTCAGAGAGTGCTTTCAGAAATTTTAACTTTTGAATTGAGAAGGATCTATCATGGTTGTAGTATCTATATTTTTATAGGTCCTTTGAGATTTCAATGCAATTAAAATTTTTTTTTGTTGCGAAGTATATACAACTCTCTGTAATGCATTCATTGTTTACGGGGCATGTGTATTTGTTTCTACAGTTACATCTACTTTTGGCTATATCAGTTGTGCTCCTATTGTGATTGTTGTTATTGCTTATTTATTAGCTTTCATTACTTTTTATTATGTGAATTTATTATGCTATTTATAATGCTATTTATATTTTTGGTTCAACTGTAGTTGATTTTTAGAGTGTTTCTGGTAAGAATCTTATGTAGTTGATATGAGGAAATGTTCGCCTATTAATCAGAGAAAAACTTTTCCAATATTGATATTGATTAGTCTGCTGTAAGTTAGACTGAATCAAATGATTTTTCTATTTCTATCTCCTGTCTTACCCTTGGCGTCGGTGTTATTGGTGCTGTTGTTTATGTTTCCTGTAAATTCTAATTTGTAATCAAAGACACTTTTTTCGAAGCATTATTTTATAACTTTTTTTTTCATCAAATTTTTTTGTAGGACGATTTATTAATGATCTTTTTATATTAATGATATGTTTATCTCCACACTATTTTGTATTGGTAATTTTTTTGTCTTGGGGCGCACCTAGTTACTCCTGGGGGCGCACTGTTTGATAACCACTAACTTATCTTGACCAATGATCACACAGAGACTACATTTGCCACAAAACCAAAGTTTTTCATCCTCGGATAGATATCTCTAACAAGAGCGAAAAACGCATATTGCAATCCAAACACTTTTGTTGTTATCCAGAATTTTCCCGTTTCACCTAAAAGCATCGTCAAATTCCTCGAGAACCTCATTAAAAAAAAAAGACTTAAACTCTCAGGGACACATTTGCCTTTACGCAACGTATTCCGACATATTGTTTTCAAGCCATAGCGAAACTTCTGTTGCTCCGAATCTGTGCGCTGTTTGGAAAAATCGTTCCAAATTTTTTCACAAGTCCCATTGATAAATCGGATCGTGCGAAATATCAAACTTTGGAAACGGTGTACAAAAAAAGTATTCTGAATATTCAAGAATAAGAAAACAAAATGACAGAGAAGTCTCTTTCCAGGAAAGTTCATTAAAATTAAGCATCTCATATTTCCTCTCGTATTTCTGTGTTGAGATTTTTCCCCCTTTTTTTTCAGCGTTTTTTTCTTTTTTTTTGTTCCTTTGTGGTGTATATATCTGTCCACAGTTCTCTTTCTTTCGTGTAAGTATGTTTCAGGAATACCTTGATAGTTGTAACACTTACAATGATTATGACTATGGGAACAGCTCATAGCGAATACTCCGTTTTTTCTTTCGTTTCGTGGACTTGGAATGATAAGGCCTTACTGCTTGGAGATAGCACGATGGTTATAACGTTGGGATGAACATGATAAGGTCCTACTGCATAGGAATAGCTCAATGGTTGTAACATTCGACTGTAAACGATGAGGTCCTCTTGCATGGTAATATCCAAATGGTTATAACATTCGACTGAAAATGTTGAGCACAATGTGTGGGAATAGGTCAACGGTAATAACATTGGACTGATAATGTTCTTGACTTACTAGATGGAAATATCCCAACGATCATAAGTTCGGTCTGAAATTATTGATGACTTACTGCATTTAAATATACGTGGTTATTACTCATGTAAAGCTTTTTGCCTTTGTGAGTCAGACTCTCAGTTGTCTTATGTCAATAAGACATTACTTGGAAATTCTATTGAAGAGTATGGTGAAACCAGCCCTCGATTGTGTTCCTCGTTTGGCTCATTTGGGGGAAATATTGCCAGTGTGAATATTTTTGACAGGAACAAAGAAAAGATTCAACTTAGTAAGATTCGTTTATGGTGTGCAGCACACGTGTGTAATATAATTGGGACATTCGGCATTCGTATAGTCTCTGCGAGGTGGAATTTTGATGAAAGCTAAATGGTAAAATAATATGGATTACGTAATTTGAAATATTTCTCATTTCATTTAAGATATTTCTTATTCTATCATAATATACGATCAAAATATTTCTTATATCACTCAACCTCCTTATTTTATTTAGAAAGACACGATAGGGAAGAATTATAGGTGGTTTACTGGAGGGGCGAGAGAGAGAAGAAGGAAGAAAATGAAGTTAGTTCAATAAGAGGGAAGGGAAAGAGAGGTGGGTAGAAAGTTGGGTAGTATACTGAGGTGATATGTAAATTTTCTCCTATGAGTCTAATCTATGTTTGTATGACAGATAAAATGAATAGGTAAAAAAGATTAGAAGGTATATGCGAGATAAAGTTAAGATACAGGCATTGGGTGATATAAGTGTAGCTGCATGAGATAATGAAAAATCTTACAACCGTGCAGCTAGCATATATAAATGTCAGCGTTCGGTTTTTGAGGAAATGGGGTTCTCTCACTGTGTTCCATGTTTCATTGTGCCCTGGTCTCACCTAAATATTGATGGATCAATATTTATCATCTAATTTTCATCATTTGCATGAAAAAAAATTAGTCTTCACATTCTTACCTATTTCATGTCATTAATGTGGGACATAACATTTTTTTAATAATTTTGTTGTTAGTTGTTTGGTATAAATTCCAGAATGTTCTTCTAGTGTATCCATCCGCCTAATACTTATAACTGTTCCCGCCTAAAAGGGGAAAATAACTGCTACAATATTTTGAAATTTATTCTCCATAAAATAAAGAAATTAACACCATGCCAATTAGACAGATACATTCATACAAACATATATACATTTAAATGTCAGAACACATGAATAACCTAAAATCAGCAACAATATCCAAACCAATGTTTTGGGTAACGGTGATTGATATTCAATATATTAAGTATTTTCGGTGAGCAGAAATAAAAAAGAAAAGCAGAATATTAAAAATGAGAACAAACATATCAGAACAGCTAACAAAATAAATTGATTTATGTAAACTTGCTGAAACATTCGCCTTCGTTCATTTCCAGCTAGTTTCTGCGGTAGGGGTAAATAAGGCCTTTCGTGGGGGTACCTTAATTCTCTTCCATTCTTTACAATGCAACATTTGATAGATAGAGATACCTTTTTTGTTCATTTTGCATCTAATAAATATGGAATTATCGACAATATGTTAGCAAGACCAATAGTATCAAGTGATAAATTACAGTACAGACACCTGCAATTTTTTGTAAAAAAAAGTAAACTTGTTGCATTTAAAATAAAAGTTTTGGTACTTGACTGAATAAACTGTCAATTTGAGATCCATTTTCCGACAATTGAATCTGACTGAATCAGTATTTTTACAATAATGCCAAAGAAATTCAGAAATTTCAAAGAAATTAAGATGCAACAAGTCAACATTTTTTACTAAATATAACAGGTGTCTCTATTGTTATTTGACAGTAAATACTACACGTGTCGCTAATATATTGTCACTAACTCCATTTTCATTGCATTCTGGTCATCCATTTGACCGACCATGTAGTATAGATGCTTGCTTTTATGTAAAGCTATTTCCTTTTTATTGAATCATCGAGTCTTTTATTCAACTTAAATCTCTGTGAACTCTTTCTAAATTAAAAACTTGAAAAATTAAGGAGAAGTATGAACAGAAAAATATTCACCCAATTACTTGTGGATCTAAATTTACAGGATCAGTTAATAAAACATTCAGTTCGAGACTGAGAGAGGAAAAGGGCGGGAAGAGAAATTCAGTTTCAGAGTTCGAAAAGGGACGGAAGATTCTCAACAAGTCAATCATATGAGAGAGGAATCGACCCTGATAAAAACTGAAACGTACTAGAGATTTTTCAACTTTTGTTTCATTTATTCATTGTTCCAATACTTTGATACGCACATGTGTCGACAGAAAAGGGGACCATAGATACATATTAATAACCTATTGACATAACACAATCAGTGGATAAAATGATTAAAAAATGATAAATAAAAATATGGAATGATCAAACAATCTGATTTTATCCCTTACAGCAGTGTGCACACCCATATCTTATTTCATCAAGAGTGAATACAGTGCTTATTAAGAGCTGGTCAGGCTCCGGGGCTTCTCTGATTGACTTCAGTTGTGACCAATCCACCAGCCCTCCTCAGCACATCATTGGTCAGCGTGGAAGGGTATAGCCTATCACTCCCCATAGTTTGCACGATCAAAATCATACAGGCCGTTCCTGTTGGGTGAGCTGTTTCTAGAGTCCCAGCCACATCACTTGTTTAGGGTGGAGATGATGTGCTCCAATGGCTACTACCCAAACACAACCCAAAAATCGTCACCAAGAAAAGAACATTATAAATTGGCACCTACATCTCCCAGAACACTCTCAACGGACGATCTTGAAAATGAAATAAAAAAGATAAAATGGGATATTATCGGTATTAGCGAAATCAGAGAAGGCCCACAGACAAACTAATCGAACTAAAGAGCAAACATCTTTACAGCTACAGAAAAGAAAACGTGAAAAAGTATAAACTGAACATCATTCAAATCTCCGTCCCCACTTCACAGTCAACCAAGGAAGAGATAGACATCTCCTAAGACGACTTGAACTCCATACTCCAAGATACCAGAAAATACTTCAACATCATTATGGGAGAATTCTCCTCGGAGGTAGGACAAAAACTGAACCGAAAAACAAAAATGGAGTTCACACCAAGACAGAAAAGAATGACACTAATATCAACGATTTCAACAACAAATAACGACCTTTCTTATCGAAGCTGCCAATATGTTAAAACCAAAGCGCAAACAAACCATCAGTGAAGTCTCAGAAGAAACCAAGAATCCCATAGAAAAACGCAGAGATCTCAAACCAACGACAACAAGAGAAAAGATTGAAGCAACCGAAGTAAATAAAACCATCCAAAAGAAACGAACAGAAGAAAAATTCACGATAGCAATCATTGAAACTATTCTCGAAAAAAAAAGTTAGAAGTTTCATAGCTATTGAGAAAACTCTCAGTACGAGAGGAAAACAAAAAACTAGTGTGCAGGAAGAAAATGGTGATCTAACAACGGATACGGACTGGGTTGTCGAACGTGCCCAAGAATTCTACAAAACCCTCTGTTCCTCAAAACAGGGGACACAGAACTATGAACAAGTTATACGAGTCACAAGCAACTAGTTCATATCCCATCAGTCCTAAAAAGAAGGCTATACAGCCAATGCATCCTCCTGATAGTCACCTATGGAGCTGAAACATGAAAACTAACCAAGAGATTGGCCCTCAAACTGGGAAGCACGCAACGTTCACAAGAGAGAATCAAACTCAAAACCACATGGAGAGATTACAAGACAACACAATATATTAGAGAAAAACAGGAGTCAGAGATATCATAGAATCTATCAAAATACTCAAATGGCAATGGGCTGGTCATGTTGCGAGAACGGCAGCCAAACTGCTGGACATCACGACTCACCACGTGGATCCCAAGAGATTACATGCAAAATCGTGGCCGGCAGGATATAAGATGGAGTGACGAGTTATACAAGTTTTAGCTCTGCGAAGCCCATGATAGAGGGATCTGTCAATTCTTGGGGAAAGTCTTTATCTAACAATGCACGCTACAATGATGATGATGATGATGGTGTTGACGATGGTGGTTCTATATGATTATCCCTTTACTGCACACACGCGAACAATAGAAGGTTAGCTATCACACACACATACACACAGATAAATGCAAACAAGCACGCGCACATACATAGATGCAGAAACACACACACACACACACACTCACACACACACACACACAGACTCACACACACACACACACATGCACACGCACTCAAGCAGAGGAGATTATTATTTACGTTTATATCGACGCCTGCTTGGCCAGTTTTCCATTTGGCTCTGTTGTAGGACGTGTGTTACCACAGCATTCAAGTCGACACAAGCAAACGAACCTTTTCAAGTTTACATCTTCGTTTATAAAGTGGAGAATCAAAGTTCTTTGTTGCAATCATTCGGGATGTTAGTTCAATTTCAGAGCACGGTAAATACCACTTACTCCTTTTTACTCCCTATCTGTCTCTCTCACTCTGTCTGTCTGTCTGTCTCTATCTATCTATCTATCTATCTATCTATCTATCTATCTATCTATCTCTCCCCTCTGTGTGTGTGCATATATATATGTGTGTGTGTGTGAGTGTATATCGATAGAGAGATAGATATGTAGATAGAGAATCTGGAAAGCTTTACTGCTTTAAACACTAAATATATTTAAAAAAACTTTCTCCAAAAATGTACGTCATTTCAGTAAATTATTTCCCAATACCTGTTAATGTAATTTATGTATATTTTTTCAGGATTTTAAAAAAATATAAGTAATTTTTTCCATGATTTTTTTTTAATGTTCTACACAGAATTTGATACGATGGTACGATGTGAGAATTATTTTTGTTCAACTGCCATCACTATTAATAATTTCCATATTTTAGATAATTCAGGTATATATATATATATATATATATATATATATATATATATATATATATATATATATATATATATATATATATATATATATATATATATATATATATAAAGTCCCTGCAAACCATAGATCTTATACCATAAACCTTTTGATAAACAAATTATTTACCATTCCCAAAGTGTAAAGGTACAAATCAATGAATTAATACAGTGAAAAAAGTACACAGTTAATTAAGGAAAACCGAAAATTTCATAAAACTTCAGTACAGTTCAGAAAAATTCAATTCTCCTTGTTAACCAATTTGTCTGTGTAATCTAGTTTCTAACCACGATTATATTTTTTTCAATGATTTTTAGTTTATAATTTTCTACAGACTTCATTCTTATCAATAATAAAAACATTATTAAGATAAAATCGATAGCTTACACGTCCAAGTTATTGTTATCAACATCATCATCTTCATCTCTCACCTCTTCATCTTGCGTGATCTCTTCCTACTGCGTTTTCGGTCCAAACCTTGAAAGACCTGCCCATCTTAATTGTCTTATTCTGTTAATCTATCTCTTAATGTATCTATGCATAAATCCATGAGTACGTGTTTTTGAATTACAAAAATCTTTTATAAATCATTTTTGCAGTTTGGTATTGAAATATATATACGTGCATTTATGTATCCATATATAGGTATATTATACGTGTGTGTGTGTTTGTGTGTGTGCGTATGCGTGGATGTATTAGTGCATAGTTGTATATGCATGCGTGTAAACATTCTGATATGCATATTTTGCATGTATATATACACTGCACCTCAAAACTGAACTCAACAGGAAGTTTTGTATAATTTCATTATCATCTGGAATAAATCCATTACTGTATCTAAAAGTTGGTCAACTTGTAAACACTGTCATAATATGAAAAGTAGTGCAGCGACCATGAGTTGAGCAGTTTCCATGGAAATTTAATTTTAATTATTGAGTATTTTTGTTGCGACTAAACTTGAAACTCATGAACAATTGACGTGATATAAGGGAATCAATTTTCAATTTTTTCGATATGGGAGGGATCTCTAAACTTTTTGCATTGGTGACGCACTTTTAAAAGAGAATTACGACACACTGCTTGAGTTTTGTCAGCCAAATCAAATATACGTCATCTCAGCAGTTCAATTGAAAGATTTACAAAATTATGATTGATTTCGCGATACACCTTGAAATTATCGGCGACACACTAAAGTATCACGACACAGATTGGAAAACTCTGCAATATGGGAGAGCGACCGTTGTCCGATTTCAAACGTGATAGGATGGTTAAATTTCAGAATAAGGGTCTATCACAACATGTAGTAGCTAAGCCAATTAATCGGAGTCAAACTGTTGTGAAATTCTTTTTTTTGTTTTTTTGCAAGATCCAAATAGTTGTTGGGTTCAAGACATGGATAGTAGACGCAAGAATGAATCGGATCCTGATGATGGAACTATAATGAGGACCCTATCTCGAAACTTCAATCTGTCGTCCGACAGTTCACATAAAGACCATCAAATAGAATTCAAGAAATCAGGATTGCAGTAGTGCTGTGATAATATGCGGGAAACTTTGGCATAAACCGGTTCTGTATACTGTCATTGGTGGAACTTGGTAAATTTAAAAAAGTATTGGCCACCACAGTTAATAATTGAACAACCGTTGTGTCAAAATTTGAAGTCATATGAAAAAGATCGATCGAAGGAAAAATGTGATCAGAATAAAGTCTATTTATGACATTACTGGCGTTTTCCCCGGGGAAACATCTGATTTAGAGTTTAAAAAATGCATCTCGAAACATCTGGATTCTGGAGAATCTAGATGTTATTGATAAATCAGTCAAAAAGAAAAAAAACTCAAAAAGTACATTTTTCCCCAACAGAAGGGGTCCAATGGAGCACTGATGCTAATATTTAAGTCTGTAGACAAATCGATGTAGTCAGGAGAGCTGGAAAAAACACAAACAAATATATGCAAATATTTAGAAAAAAAGTTGAACCCTTTGCCATTTTTGATGGCTACGGTTGTTCAACTTTTTAATTGCATTTTCCAGTAGATTTCTGGCTGATGACAAAACCGACAACTATCTAAAACTGTTATATTTTCTTCAGTTTTTAAGTGATTCTGCCTGCCTGACTGTATATGTATGTATGTGCAGGCCACATCAATGGAGCTGGGGTGAAAAACGTACTCCTTGTGACTATTCAAAGATCCAATAAAAGGCGAGAGAAACAACCCATTCAATGATCATTCCGTTTCCTAATTTTATCAATTCATTAAAAGACGCCATGCGACCAAAAGATGTTAGACACTTGATGGTTTCTATTGAGTAACTAACCAGACTTTTTTTGTTTTTTTCTTTTGAATTGCCTGCATAAATGCAACCGTCTGACCATGGAGCCTTTTTCGTTTCCCACTTCCCCATGATAGCGAAGAATTATCTCGGGAGTCACTGTTTTTGTTTAGGAAGGGCAGCATGCAAAAGTTTGTCGGTTGACTGAAGGCCTCAGGAAATTTTCAAAATGGCTACGTTATTCTGAGATATGACTGTTTAGTTTTCTCGAAATAGATAAATCCTATTGATAGAATTTGAAAAGACGGATAGATTGATACAAAGATAGATGTAGGGATAGATAGGTTTATAGGCTGTGATAGATAGATAGATAGATAGAAACTGACGTAGATAGAAATTTATGAGCAGACTGAAATAGATAGATAGATAGATAGATAGATTATAACAGTAAAAACACTAGATAGATAGATTATAACAGTATTAACACTAAAAGTGACGGTATAATGCTCCTTCGCTACCATATAACTCAATAATGCTAAACTGGAGACCTAATATCCGCCATTTTCACGAGATTACAGATGGAAAGATGGCTTATATGAATTATTTTCTCTTTGATCTGATTTTTTTCGAATGAATAATATTATTTTTTTCATTTTTAACATTATGTGACTTGTATGATTTTCAATATGGGGTCATGTAAGTCAAATCTTTGTAAGAAATGGCAGGAATCAAATACCCAGTGTAGCATTATAATTACGTTGTAAATAGAATTTCCCTCGCAAATTTGTTTCTCTCGAGGCAAAAAAGAAATTGGATGGTTTGGAAGCTAATAGACTGAATGCATTTGAAATGGAAAGGAAAAACATTCTTCTAAGAGAACTAATTCATGTACGTCAGATGGGAAATTACCTAATTTCGAAGTGGATCACAATTATCAAATGCAAATAACCTTGAAATGCTCTCTGTTAAAAGCGCGGTTTTGTTTTTTCAAATGTCGTTAAGATCTCGGGTCCCCATTTCATTCGCATAAAATTCAACTTTGGAAGTAAAATGAAGGATCATAAAGAATCTCTCTCTCTCTCTCTCTCTCTCTCTCTCTCTCTCTCTCTCTCTCTCTATATATATATATATATATATATATATATATATATATATATATATATATATATTAGGAAATGAATGTATACACGTTAGGTAATATATATATATATATATATATATATATATATATATATATATATATATATATATATATATATATTATTGTTATCAAGAAATGGATATATAATCCAACAGAAATTATTATTGAGCTTACCATTACCAGCAGTTCTTTAGCTCAATGGTAAGAGGAACACGACGTTTGGGCGGCCACCCTATAGGGTTCGATTCCTGTAGGTGCCCAGATTTTTTCAAATTGTTTATTCTATTTACGTTCTTTGGGCTAAATGACACATTCATCGTGTAATAACGGGAGATCATTTCAAATAAAGTCTCAAATTAAGAATGCAAGTTGTTCTTTACGGTTTGTTTAGAGAATGAATTTCTTGCAGAGATCCAAATTAGTTTCGAAACACGGATATTTTACATTGATTTTGTTGGTAGACAGACACAAAGTAGTGCGTGCTGAGATAGCCTACGTTCTTGAATTTATACGGAACACGCAGTCGTCGTTTGGAGCAAGGACGCTCAAATAGATTCCAACCAAAATGAATTGGATTTTGTTTCTTTCTGATTTTATTTTGCTTTGTTTGAGGTTAATTTGGAGCTCGCTAATTATAACTTCGTAAGAAAACGTATTCACGTTTCTTTTCTGAACACACGGCGAGTTTCGTAGTTCAAAACTCAATGGGATTTATATAAATCTTATTTTTGATCGATTATGACGCGGTAAGAAGTCGTTTATAAGTTCTTTCTAGCTGTTACTGTAAGGCTGTTACAAAATACACCTGGCGTGACGAAATTTCGGTGTCTGAAAATTTTGGCGATGAATAGAAATTACAGAAAAATGGAAGATTTGAAAAATTGTATAATCGGCAGTATGCGAAAATGATAATTGAAAGAAGACGCAAAAATAGCATGGCATTCATTGATATAGAAAAGGTCGTAGTTAGGGGTTCAATTCGCAGTCTAAGTTTATGCTAAATTGATCCCCGATTTGTGCCAGCATTCATGCTCGTTTTTTTTTTTTTTTTTGTTGAAAATTCTGACTTTCTCACTGTTCACCTGTCTAACAAAAAGCGACTGGAGTAACTTATTCATTGATCACCTGTTTTTCCCAATCATTTGAAACAGTCAAACAAAACTGTCTCTTAAAGTTGGTCCATCTGGCTGGCCATGTATGTATCAAGCGCTCAGGTCTTATGGAAGGAACTAGAAGGATGACTTTTTTCAATTCTCTCAGAGATCTCCGCTCAACAAAAAGCGAGAGAAGTTACACATTTATTGATCACCACCTTTTCAAACCTTTCATTTTTCTTATCCTTGTGTCTTCCTAGAAATTTCCTCTTTTTGTAAAAGAAGCTCCTTTGACCTTTTGGGGGTCTTATTTTGACAGGTAGAGTTTATTAATAACATTTAGATTCTTCATAGTGTATAGCCCTGGTTTTTATTACTGTTAGGAGACGTTTTTTGTAACAAGCCCCACCCCCGCAAAATCTTTTGAAATCTTAACTCACACTTCCTTGCAAAAGACAGTCAAATAATTAATGTATCTGGGGTCCCTCTAATGAATTCGATCTTTCAAGCATGACCATAAATTTTCATTTTGGACTCGAGTCAGATTTACTAGGCCAGTGAAGCACTTCTTCATTGTTCTGAACAAACCATTCGCAATTCATACTATCGATAAACTTCGGGTGGTTCATCTTATTGAAAGATCAAACCTACTTGAAACTTCAGCTGTTGCACCGAAGAGAACGGATTAGCTTCCAAAATACTTCATCACATCGCTCTATTCATGGGTCCTTCAATCACGTGAAGTGCCCCCGTGTCATTGAACCACTACTTGATAGTGCTATAATACTTTCACCTCCGTTCTTTACTGTGGGCATGGCGTTTTGGGGATCACAGACGCATCCATCTTTTCTCCAGACGTGACGAGCTGAGTTTTTGTCAAAAAGTTTCGTTTTCCGTGGCGTACGGGATTTTAAGCTATTCATGTGTAGTTTTTTTTAGCAACCGATAAACCAGCTGCTCTTAAAATATATTGGACATCCTTTTGACTTATCATTGGATTCACTGTTCTTAGTATTTTCAAAATTGTTCGTAGAGAAACTACTGCCATTTGATCTACAGTTTTACTCCATTTTATTATTCTTCCTTTTTATTACAGCACACTGGGTCGATAATCTTTTCATTATCACAATTTTTTTATCAATAGTTTCCCTTCATCTTATTATTAGAAACCGTCAAACGAAACTGTCACCAATACTGTCAGCAAAGGTTACTTCAGTTTTCAAGCTAGTCCGATCAGCTGTCTGGGTATATATCAATTTTATCTCCTTTTCCCGAAAATACAATTTGTGCAGTATGTGACAAAAGCGTGTAAGGCGAACTCTGAGCTGAAGGGACAAATGAAAGTGCACGAAACTGCCATTTCACGAACAGATTCAATCAATCATGTGAGTAGTTTGTTTTGGACCTTACAAGTCAGCAGCTGATCTCAAGAACCACCTTAGAGCACAAGGGCGTGGTGGAATGAAGCAGGGTGACCAGGTGAAGTGATGGGACGTCTATCATTTTACAAGATTAAGTAATCATCATGTATGTGGACGGCTGAAATTTTCAACATTTACTTCTTATCATATCTGCGGAAAACTTATTTTGCTTTTTGACCCCCCCCCCCCTTCCCAAAATTACGTGAATTCATGCTAAAGTTTTTGTCTTTTTATCCATGCTGGTTTATGAAAATTCAGATGTTTTCGGTGATCATGGATTGACAAAAGGTGAGAGAAGTAACATTCATTCATCACTCCTTTTTCCATTTGTTTTTAAATTGATCACCTCCAACACACATGCTGTCAGGAGACGTTGGTCACGTGACAGTTGATATTGACTGACTAACCTGACATGTTCTTTTCTTTACTCTTTTTTATATTCTTACCATATTCAGTGCAGAAATATTGTGCTTGTACAATTTTTTTTTATTATTATCATTATTATCATTATCATTATTTTCAATCTCACAGCAGTTGCCTGGTGGTAACCGTTAGAGTTTGAGTGACAGCAAGTCTCTTCAAGTCTCCAGCCCTTCTCTCCTAGTTCTCACAGGCCACAGTAATACTGCAGTTTACAGTTTCACACCGGTTGCCCAGTGGTCATTGCTGAAGGCTGAGTGACAATAAGTCTCCTCGGGTCTTCAGCCAACATCTCTTCTCTCCTTCGCCTATCATGCCAGGGCTGTGGTTCACATTCCCGCTTTCATTTCCCATCCTTTGTTAGGTCACTGTTAACATTTACTTTTGCAGTCTTTATATTTCTAGCACTTTCCTTAGTATCCGCGCAGTTCCTAGCACTGCTGTGGTCTGTACAGTCTCGATCCTTCCCTCTATCCTGATCTCCTCCAGTCTCGCCCTCAGTGTCTTTGGGACAGTTCCCTAGTGCACCAACTATAATTGGTACTACCCTGGCTTTCATGTTCCACATCTTTTTCAGTTTTCTCGCGAGATCCTGGTATTTTTCCAGTTTTTCATTCTCCTTCTTATTTACTCTATGGTCTGCAGGTACAGCCACGTGTACTATTTGGCAAGTCTTCTTCTTCTTGTCTACAATTACCAAGTCCGGTCTTCTTGCCTGGATGAGGTGGTCGGTTTTGATGTCAAAGTCCCAGAGTAATTTGTGGTTGCCATTCTCCAGGGCTGCCTCCGGTTCATGCTGATACCACTTTTCTGCATGGTTGAATCCCATTCTTTTACTCAGTTCCCAGTGTATCATTATTCTATCGTGTCTGTGCTTATACTCCTTCTGGGCGAGTTGACTACATTCACTAGTTATGTGATTTACAGTCTCATCTCTTTCACCGCATAGGCGCCACTTGCTGTTTGTCTGTGTCCTGTCGATTTTTGTTTTTATATAGTTTGTCCTGATACTTTTGTTTTGAGCTGCCATGACGAGCGATTCCGTTTCTCTCTTCAGGTTTCCTTTCTGTAACCATGTCCATGATCTGTCGTCTGCCACATCTTGTATCTGTCTTTTGAACAATCCGTACAATTTTTTCTTTTCACATTTTTCTTTCCTAGCTTGCTGTGCTGTTCCATGGTTTTCTACTTTGTTGTTTGTTGCGCTGTTTCGCGCACTCTTCATAATATCTTCACTGTTTGCTTGCACGTACTTTTCTAGATAGGCTTTAGCTCTCTGGACACAGTCCTCTATGCTGAAGAGCCCCCTGCCACCTTCTTTTCTCTTAACATATAGTCTATCTATGTGATCTCTGGGGTGTAAAGCTTTATGCATCGTCATAAGTTTATTATTATTATTATTATCATTATTATTATTATTATTATTATTATTATTATTATTATTATTATTATCATTGACCATGAGCTTATTTGGAATGATATATATATATATATATATATATATATATATATATATATATATATATATATATATATATATAAGGAGGGAGAGAGAGAGAGAGAGAGAGAGAGAGAGAGAGAGAAAACTTGGAAGAGAAAGTGAAAAAGGAAGATAAAGAGTTGATGATTGCGAGCGAGTATATCATTCAATCATTCTATATCATTTTTAAATTACACACTTTTCCCACAACCATCGTCGTTTGAAATTAAAAATCCAACCAGCCACGTGTCGACCTCTTTGATGTCTGTACAGGACAGGATTGCCAATTTAGATGCGATTTTTCAGTTTCCTGATTCTGGAAGTCGATATCAGATTCGAAAAATTCGAAAAGAAATATCACAAAATTATCGACACTGGACTCAGAAATTGAAAAAAAAACGAAACGAAGAAACTTTCGAATTGGCAACCTTTGTCGGGGTAGTCGGGTTGAGTCGATTGGTCAAAGAGAGGAAAAATACACCGAGGGACTATTTTAACAAAAATTTTGCAACGATGACGATGATTCATTTTTAGGCAGAGGAGGCAATAATGTTTTATCATTTAAAATTCATTTATACATCTACCACCCCTCGCCCCTTGAGTCAACCATTAAAAAAAATATGAACCAAGAGTCAGGAGTAGGCCCCCAAAATCGTACGCCTGGGCCAAGTGCAATGTTCTTTATTCATATATTTCTCTTGCAAATATTTTTTTGATTGGGGATATTGTCGATACCTCATATTATTTTGAGCGTTCGTATCATGTCTTCTTTATTCTCCTTTATCCTCCCCCATTTCTTTCCTTTTAATGTTGTTAGATTAATTTTTTTAATCCCTCTTTGCAAGGTAGTTATAGTCATGGATTTAGAGTTTTGATATCATTATTATGTTGAGATCTTTTCTTTGTTTGTTCTGTTGATTTCTATTTTTCATTATTCATGTAGTAGTTTTTTCTTTATATACATAACTTTGCATTTGTCTGTATTGAAGTGTATTGACATGGTTTTAGACCAATTTTCTCATTCTCTTATGTCTTTATATAGCTTTGCCGCGATGTTTTGATCTTTTACTGTATTATAAAATTTTGTGTCATCTACAAATATACTACGTTTGGATTGCAATCTTTTTGGGAAAATTGTTAATGTATAATATGAAAAGTAATGGGCTTAATACTTAATCTTGCGACACACTCCTGTTTATTTCTTTCCAATCTGACTTCGTACCCTTTATCATTATGCATTGTTTCCTTTCTGTTGAGAAGTGTTCTAGCCATATTGAAATATTCCCCTGATGTTGTGGGATATTGATTTATATTATGGTTTTCGGTGAGTTAGCGAGTCAAAGGCTTTACTGAAGTCAAAATATACTATAAAAATTCCTTCAGTGTTGTTAATAGGTTAATCAGATATGATTAACAAGACGTAAGACCGTGTTATGCATCTAAAATAATCCGGTGCTTTCATATGTGTTTCATAATTCGTTTTTTATTTCTATTTCTAATATGTTTTAGCATTTCTGATGTAAGTGAAATTGGTCTGTAGCTAGAAGCTCATTTTTGTCTCCTTTTTGTGTATTGGTGTAATCATAACGTTTCCCAAAGTCAGCCAAGCGAGTAATTTCCTTCAGATACAGAGTTGTTGAATAACATTGTGATTTTTTTTATAATTCATCTGCTGCTATTTTCAATATTTTAGGGTGTATGTTATCTGGTCCCATTGCTTTATATTTGTTAATGTTTCTCAACTATTTATGTACTTCTTCGTCAACGTATCTTTCTTCAATTTCTTGGTGTATATGCTGGTTTAGTCCAAAAAGTTGGCTTTGGGGTCTTTTTTCGTATAATTGTATTAAGGATCAATTTAATATAAGGAGGCATTCAAGTTCTTTTTTGAGTAGTCTAGTAAAATACTTATTTATTTCATCTACACGTTCTTTATTTTTTCACATTCTATTCCTTGAGATTTTTTTGGATTTTACAATTGGGTTTTTGATGCTGTTCTCTTGGTTTGCATATTTGTAGAAAAACATTTTTGTTAGATTTCACTTTTTGTACCAGATCTTTTTCGTAATTGCATTTAATTTTTCTGATTAAGTTCGCTGCTCTGTCTCTTAGTATGCAGTATTGTATATATTAAAGTCTAGTTTTGTTTTTCAGATATCTTCTACCAGCATTTATTTTTTTTTCATTGACTCAGTAGAAGCTAAACATAGGGAGTTCAATTTGTTTTTGGTTTCATTGTAGTTCGTCATTGAAACATTCTTTAGTACATTTTTATTGCGTAGTTCTTTGAATTTCTTTTTTAGATTGTATCGATTTTGTCGTTTTTGAACAGTAATGTCAATTCAATGTCGACTGTTGTTTTCATATTTTATCGGTTGCATTTGAAGTAATTATATTTGTTTCGATAGTTTTCGCTATTTATTTTTGCAATGTTGTATTAAAACATGTTAAACTAAAAAGCCAACACTTTCTATAAAGCAGTGGAAAAGAAAAAGGAAAACGAAGCGGATTTGTCTGTCTTATTCATGAACAACTCAAACACAACGTTCTCAGATCGCGTAGCCAGTGTCACCATACAACTCTCTAAGAAGTATTCACTGACCATCATTTAAGTCTACGCTCTCATTTCACAGTCAACCAAGAAGGAGATAGTCAACTCCTACGACGATGTGTACTTCATTCTAGAAAAAAAAACGAAAATTCCCCCATCATTATAGGAGGCTTTGTCGTTCAGGTAGGACAAGGAAATGGAAGTTGCATCGGCAAGTTCGGTAACGAGACACAGAACGAAAGAAGAGAAGATCTTGTTAATTTTGAAACAGCGAACGGAATCAAAATCATGGACACTTTCTTTAGGAAGAAACCTAATAGAAAATGGATTTGGAGGAGCCTTCATTACAAAACCGAGAAGAATATCACTGCATACTCGCAAACCAAAGTCACAACGTCAAAGATATTCAGGTCCTAAAACAAGTCAATGTAGGGACTGACCACAGAAGAGTGAAATGTAAAATCCAAATTAACATCTACAAAGAATGCAAGAAAATGTTCCACGCCAAAGTGCAATCATTAAACGTGCCAAAAGAACTCATCCCACCCTTTAAACTCGAATTGAAAAACAGGTATGAACCACTCCGACATCAACGAGTTTAGCAACAAAATAACAACCTCTCTAATAGAAGTTGCCAATTATGTTTAAATTGAAGAGCAAACAAACCATGAGTACAATCTCAGAAGAAACTAAGAATCTCATAGAAAAACGCAGGAATCTCAAACCAGCAATAACAAAAAGAGAAAAGATTGAAGCTACTGAGCACGACTGCAGTCATCGAAGCGATTCTCGAAAATGGTAGGGCTTCAAAGTTATTATCAAAACTCTTAATTTAGGAAGAAAACAAATAACCAGTATCCTTGGAGATAATGGAGACCTAACAACAGACAGGGACCAGATTGTCAAGAGTGCCCACAAGTTCTACAAAGACCTCTATTCCTCCAATCAAGTAAATGCAGAAGAATTAACAAAATATGCAAATCACGAGCAACCAGTCCGAATATTTACCAGCAAGCCATCAAACAAACAAAGAAAATGTCCCCTAGATCCAATAACATTACCATCGACCTACTCAAAAAAGCTGGTAAAGTCATTACTAGGGAGATACCCACCCTATTCAACTTACGCTCTGACCATAGTAAAGCCTAAAAAAATCGGAACACAGCAATCATAATGCTTTTACATAAAAAAGGAACCCGGTTGATCTCCTCAACTACGGGGCAATTATCCCTCTCAACAGCATCTACAAACTTTTCACCAAAACAGCTGAGAATCTACAGGACCTCCAGATGATGCAGGACAGACTGAGCAAAGAAAGCAAGAAATTTGGTCGCCACATGAACTTCAGTAAGATAAATGTCATGTGCAAAGAACGTGTTAAAGATAAGGCACAACGATCAAAATCGAAAACATAAAACTGGAGAAAGTAGACGACTACATCTACCCAGGACAACAAATCTCCATATAATCCTTAAAAGAAGAAATCAAGCGAAGAATCACACCAGGTAGGTAAGGTTTCGGCTGGGCAAACTCAACCTTCAAGAACAAGAAAACCCCGCTACTGCTAATAAGAAGGATATACAACTATGCATCCTCCCGATAGTCACCTATGGGGTTGAAACATGGAACCTAACGAAAAGATTGACCTCTAAAATGAGAGCCCCAGTATATTAGAGGAAAACAGGAGTCTGAGATATCATAGAATCAATCAGAAAACTTAAATGGATACGGGCTGTGGCAAGAATGTCAGACGACCGCTGGACATCACGCCTCACGACGTGGATCTTGAGAGATCACATGCAAAACAGGGGCCGACAAAATATAAGATGGTGTGACGAATTAGATAAGTTCAGAAAGTACTAAATCCGTGACGCCCACAATAGAGAGGTCTGGCAGATCTTGGGGAAGGTGTATGTGCAACAGCAGACGCTAAAAGGCTGCTGCTAATAATGATGATTCAAATATTTAATTCTTGCATGGTCGCCTTTTCTTTGTTGGTTCATTATTCTTAAGTTTATCCTATTTTTTGTTAGGATTAAGTCTAGTGAGCTGAGTTTGTTGATAGACATACAATGTACATTGTGTAATGGCCGGACTAAAATATTCCCCCGGGAAATTGTGAGGATAGACACAATCGGAAGACTGGACACTGGCAACAATACAATTGAAACAAAGCTTAGACCTATACGCGTGGTATTCAAAGAGGAAGACAAAAGATCGGACATACTGAAAGCCTCAAAACATCTACGAAGAAGCGTAAACTCACAAAGCTTGAAGAAAAACTATACATGGCAAGAGACTGCACGGAGCAACAAAGGGGGTTGTCGAAAAAAGTGCACACCGAATACAAAACTAGAAGGGCAAATAACAAAAGGTATTAAAAAAAATCGTAAATTTTTAAAATGATAATAACAGGACATGAAACAAATCTCAATAACAGCAATAACAACGACCAAACAAGACAAGAAAGGATCAAACCAAAATGAAAAGAGAAGACGCTCCAAATCCAAAAAAAAAAGAGTAGTCATAACAAACAAAATATGGAATACACAAGCAACACCTATAAAAGAAGAGAATATAGAACGAATAAACGAACACAGCGTCGTATGTTAGTTCATGAATGAAATAAAATGAGTTTAAAATGAAAATTAACTTTAAAGACCCAGACATAATTGCCGTCAACGAAACTTGGTGTTCAATAAAAATATCATTGGGAATAATAAATGAAAAAGAAATGAAAAAAATTAAGACAGTAAATATTTATGACGTGGCCTATCAATTCATATTAAGAGAAAATTGACATTGGAACTCTGACAACTCGGACTACGAAATATTTGATAAATCACTCTGAATTAGAATAAGAACAGAAAATAATAACTTGCAGCTCATTCTGGTTCACCTGCCCCGCCTACAGAATGAATGTAGCAAAAACATATCCAGAAAATATTTCTACGTTTCCGAATTACACTAAAATGAGATAATCCTTGCTTACACAGGTATAAAATGACTATTTCTCAATTATGTGCCTAGCTATCGTATTTTACAACTGTGAAAGTAATGAAAACATATTACTTGCTTCAGAAGAGCCACTATATTTCCAAAACTATTGTAGTCTACCAGACTTGTCATATATTATCATAATTCACCAAAAGTCTATCTGTTTGTCTGTCTGTCTGTACTCACTTCCACAAAACTACTTGATATAAATCCATGAAATTATCTGTGGGTACGGATTTGATCCTCTGGAATTATTTTAGTTTTTTGAAAACCACCCCCAAAATATGTTTTTAGGGGCTTTCGATCTGGGGGGGGGTTCTCTACATGATTGTTGGACAATGGTAAAAATACTTTTTGATTGCATAATAAAAAGAATAATTTTTTATTTTTTCAAAACTCAATCCTTGGAGATAAAAATGTGATGCGAACTGAGTTCTTTATTTAGAAAGGAGAAAAAACATTTTTCAACCTACCTCATATTGCGGTGTTTATTGGATGTACATGGATAGCTTGTATAATTGTGCTTTCATTGGTGCATGTTTTGATGAAGTACAATCAAGGTATATTTTACCAAAACACAAAATTTGGGGATCAGAGGTTATGTCGATCATTCAGGGAACTCCTATTTTCCACTCGAAATCAATACGGGACTTCCGTGCTTTACTCTTAGGGGGTAAAATCCGAGGGAAATTTCTTTTTTTCTCCTTTTCAAAGGATCGAAATCGGAGAGAGGGTCTTTTATTTCCTTTTCTCTCACTTTTTTTGCGGGGGGGGGGTCCTCACTTTTAGGGGGCAAAATCGAGGGAAATCTTTTTTCTCTATTTTGCAAGTCGGAATCCAAGGGAATATTTTTTCACTTTTAGGGGTCAAAATCGAAGGGAGATTTTCATTCTTCGGGGCCAAAGTTGAGAGGTAATCTTTTACTTTTAGAGGTCAAAATAGAGGATCTCTTTTCGCTTTTGAAGGTCAAAATCGATGGGAGGATTTTTTTCCAGTTTTGTAGGGGGGCAAAATCAGTGAGGAATTTTCATTTTTCTCTTTTAGAATTCAAAATCGAGGGAATTTACTTTTTTTTTTTTTTTCAGTTCAGAAATCGAGGATGGAGATTTTTTCTCTTTTAATGGAATTTAATGTTCTCTTTAGATAGTCAAAATCGAGAGGAAACATCTATTTTTATTTTTAGAAGTCCAAATCAAGAGGAAAAATCAAAATCGCACGGTGAATTTTTTTCTCGTTTCAGCGCTCAAGATCGTGGATGGACGTTTACTCTCATTTTCGAGGATCAAAACGAAATGGGAACTTTTTTTTTTGCTTTTAGGGGTTAAAATCGCAGAAAAATTTCCTTTTCACGTTCAGGTGTCAAATCAAGGGTGGAAATCATTTTGCACTTTCTGGGTTCGACATCAAGACGGAACTTTTTTTTCCATTTCAGGGTCAAAATTGAGAGTGAGTTTGTTTTTCAATTTACGGAGGTGAAAATCGGGGTGGGGGGTCTCTTTCATTGGTCAAAATCGGAGGGGAACTTTTCCCCTTTTCATCATCAACCGCCAAAGCCTTTTTCTTACTATTTGATCAATTTTTAAACATTAACCCCCCCCCTTTTAATATCAAACATTTTTTACCAAAAGTCTCCTTTCTGTAACATTGCACCCTCATTCATAAGATTATACCACCCTTTTTAAACTTTGTACCAATTTTAACATCAGACCCTTCTTTCTTTATAACAGCCCCCTCGTCTTTGGAGGATTAGTCTGACTTTTTATCTAACATTAATGACCGTTTTTGACTTTACCTACCATGACCACTTTTTAAATTTTAACCGTTTTTTTTTTAAATCTTTTTTTGCATTAGCACCCCACCTTGTCAACATTAAACCTCCTTTGAAAAGTAGTATCAAATCAATTTTTAAAAACCAATGAAATTAAACGCAATCCAATTTCCATTTATCTATCTCTCTATTTCTTTTTTGGACAGCAATTTACACCGCCCATTAAAGCGAGTGTTTAATCTAGCATGAAATAAAATCTTTAGGAAATTGGCTATCGATTGGGAATAAATTTCTGAGGCCATTGTTGGGCCTTCTTTTTATCGGTTTATCGATAACATTCTCTAGAAATCTAGATATTTCTAGATATTTTTGTACTTCATCGTAGAAGTTCCCGAGTGGAAAACACCAGTGATGTCATAAATAGAATTTATCCTGACCATAGCTATTCTCCAATGGAATTTCTGACGCGAGTGAGAGACAGAAAGAGAAGAACTGACTGACATAGATAGAGAGCATAAGGAGAATAAGCAATTTAAGAAAAATGAAGTTGCTGTAAGGACTCATTTTTCGCATAATAACAGGAGCCTATTTCAAATGGATTTTCAAATAATATAAAGCATTCATAAATATTTTGTTGGATTATGTATCCATTTCTTTATAATATGATAACAACAGGAATAATGGAAACAATGGTGCAGACGTGGATAGTACATGAAGAAGATGGGAAAGGTGGGAATAAAGCACTTACTTTTTATCGAGTTGTTCGGCTCAATGGTAAAGAGCGATGCTACGTTGATGCGGTAACGTTATCAGTCGTCGGTTCGATTTCTGCAGCTGACACGTTTTTCTTTAATTGTTTATTCTACTTACGCAGTCTAAGCCAACTGACTCATTCTCCGTATGTCTACTTGAGTTCGATTCAAATAGTATGAAACTATGGGGTCCAGAGTATGTTTTTAGCTAATCATTTTGTTTTGAAAAATCCTAGAAAAAATGTCAATATTAATAGTTTGGGGTCAGCGTTCATGCTCACACTGATATAGTCCTGTGTGATTTTGTGCAAGATAGGGTCAACTTAGAAAAATGTAAATAAATTAACATTTGAAAGAGGATTCTGTTAAAATTTTATCAGCTTTCTGACAATGTTGACACACCTGGAATTGAACATTTTACAAAAATCAAGTACTAATCAGAAGTAATATTTCCAGTATTATTCATTAACAGATGGCTTAACTATGGGAATGCTATTTTGCCAGAAAAAACATTTGTAAATATTTTTTCTAGTCATTCATTCCCACTTTATTCAATTTTATGAAACCTCGATAAAATCTCAAACATTTAACAAACCACTACACAACAACTATAAATAAGGAAAGCAAAAGCATCAGCGAAAAATTAAACATCAGCAGGAAAATTACGAAAAAAAGGTGCCTATATTCTCATGAAGGACCAATAGCCGGATTTCTTTTAGATATAACTTCCAACCTAAACGATAGCACCCACAAACCATATATGAAAAAAATTCTGAAGTTGTATATGTTAACACAAAATCAAACCATCCAAATACAGTCATAAAAAAGATCCTAACCTTCTGGAATAGCGGTTGACGAATCAGCTTTGGAGGATGGAGCCTTGTCAAGGACGATTTTGAAAAGTTTTCACTTTAAATTTCCAGTTGGATTGAGATCTGGACTGTTTGCTGGCCTTATAATTCGATTGATATGACTTTCTCAAACATACTTCGCTCTGTAGCAAGACGTATTATCATCCTAAAAATCATCATCATCATCATCATCATTATCATCATCATGAAGCGTATTTACTACTGATGGAATGAGAAAAGAATCCAAAATTTCAGTGTACACCTGTGCATTAACTGTTGAAGTAATAGTTGCCATACCCCTTTGTACATTACCTGACATGTAACCCTGTGTCATAAATGAGTGGAATAATTTACTCGTTTTCTTCAGAAAGTCGTGCTTATGTTTCATTTGAATAGCACGAGGCAAAAGTTACAGTATCATCGCCTGGACCAGTGCAGATTTATGATTCATCGCTGAATATCACTTTCATCCAATCATCCACACTACAGTATTGCTTCTGTTTAGCCCATTGTAACATTGTTTTCTCTGGTTTATGCATCTCTGTTGGTTTTTCTTTTAGCTTTTCTGTATTTAAACCCTATTTCATTCAGCCGATTTCTCAGAGTTGTCATAAACACTGAAAGCTATTTCAGTCTATTTGTTTTCCATTTGTTTTGCAATTTCTTTTTTCGAGACATATCGCTTTGAGTTTTCTATCCTGGTGCATTGACGTCTTCTGGGGTCTATCTGTGAGTTTGCTTTTATAATCCTGCCATTTTGTTTATACTTGCACCAAGTTTTAGACACAGCTAACTGGGAAAAAATAACGTCTTTTGTCACACTCCATGCTGGGTTTCTTTCTCAAATCAGTTATATAATCCTTTCTATTATGCCAATTGAGAGCTTTCTTGTCGAAGCCATGTTTCCTTTTCAATTACCTCAGTCCAACAATACGTCCAACGGGTTTATATGGCATGCAAATACTCTTTTTAATTTGAATAGATTTGTTCTGATATTTGTTTAGAAATGCAATCTACAGGGTCACTCCATAATTCTTTCCTCAATATTGAATGATCCCATAATTTTTATTCCTCTTGATCTGGGAAAAAAAATTGCCAATGATCGAAATCTTTAATGAAGCCTGAATATCAAGCTATTATACAAAATTTGTTTTGTGTTATATCTGTGATTTGTTCATTTGTTATGAAGTAAAAGAGCTGGATTTACATCCTCTAAGTATAGCAATTCCATAATTTTGCTATGTGTAACATAAGATTGAACACTATTGATAAATACTATCAGTGATGGAATTTTGCAGATAGGAAACTTATTCTATCTCCTTAATTAGGCTAAAATTCAAGTGATGGTGAAAGGGGTAGTAGAAAGATTGTGCTGCACCAATCTAGATATTGAGGCAGATTTATCTACCTTCTAACTACCGTTTTAAAGCAGGCTCCCTAGGTTTGGGGAAAAGACTCAAATAGTATGAATACAGCAGGTCCTCACTTGACGTTCTTGATAAGTTCGTAGGAAGTGCAATTTAAAGTGAAACTAGATAGAGCGAAGCCAGGTTTTACTATTGACTCAACGATGAAAACAAGAGTCAAGTATAAATGGCATGTTTGAAGACACAAAAAATATCGTGTCTCTTATGTTGCTTCTATTCATAGTTTATAATAGTTTAATGAGTTGGCACAAATCTCATTTGGGGGCATTACTGCGAATTATACACTGATTTATCAAACTAGTGTCCTCATCTTGATGTTATCATCACTAAGTTTCGGTTGGTTTGCTACTCAGTTTTCTTCAAGTGTCTACAGAGATCGATAGCCCTCTAGGAATTCCACGGTGGGGGGAGAACGTTCTCATTCTAATGTTCATGTTGGAGGATACCTCGTATCACCTGATATTCCTATTTGATACATTCTTGTGATATCCTCATCCTGCTTCTTCAACTGAGCAATATGGCCTTTGTACTACCTTTAGTGCAAGCAAGAGATAGGAATTTAGATTTCTAAGCTTGAAGCTTTTGTAAAACTCCTAGTATAGTTGAATTCTGTCACAATAACAATGACAATGACCACACCAAAGACATTTACGTTATGCATGAATAAAAGTGACATACGCAAAAGTTTCTTAATTCAGGTCGACTTGTTTTCCTCGAGTGCACAAATCATATTCACAGGCACTACTAATAACGTTCATATGGGACATATAGTTTTGAAATGATATTGTATGGAGAAATGAATTCCGTTTTGTTTACCTCTTAGATTTTAATACAGCAACTGAGTTTGACCCAAGCGTAGCCAGGCTTATTTCTTTCTTTATTACAAGCCTCTATAAGATGTTCATTTCTATGCTAGGCTTACTGAAGAGGTTATTAAACCCTAAAATGTGCACTGATTCATTCAACCACCTTTCATCATCAGCAGCTCTCTTTTAACGTCCATCGTTCGACATCATCAATCTTTTAACGTCCGTCGTTGGACATAGACCTTCCCCAGGATTTGCCACACTTCTCTATCGTGGGTGTCGTGGACCCAATACTTTCTGAATTTGCCCAATTCGTCTCTTCATCAAGTATCCTGCCGGCCTCGGTTGCACTTGTAATCTCTGGGGATCTATGTTGTGAGCCGTGATGTCCATCTGTTGTCTTCCATTCTTGCAATATGACCAGCCCATTGCCATTTAAGTTTTCTATGAGATCCTATAATATTTCTGAATCCTGTTTTTCTTGAATATATTGTGTTGTTTTTTAATCTCTCTATGTGGTATTGAGCATGAATCTCGTTGGTGAACGTTGTATGGTTCCCAGTTTAAGAGCAAAGCTCTTGGTTAGTTTTCATGTTTCGGCTCCATAGGTGACTATCAGGAGGATGCATTGGTTATATACTCTTCTTTTTAGTATTAACAGGATCTTTTAGTTCTCGAAGGTTGAGCTTGTTCTGCCGAAGGTTTGTCATTCTAAAGTGATTCTTCGATTTCTATTTTTTTTTTTGAGGGTTACATGAAGATTCGTTGTCCGAGGTAGATGTAGTGGTCTACTTCCTCTAGGTCTGTCTCTTCAATGTTGATCATAGTGTTCTTATTCCGACCGTAATTGTTACTCATGATCTTTGTTTTGCTGAAGTTCATGCAAAGGTCGACTTTCTTGCTTTCTCCTTTCCTTTAGACTAGACGTGGACTGCAGTGGGCCTGTATTTTCTGAACTTGTCTAGTTTGTCACGCCATCTTTTTTTTTTTTTGCCGGCCACAGTTCCGCATATGATCACTGGAGATCCATGTTGTGAGTCCTGATGTCAAATGGTTATCTGACATTCTGGCTACATGACCAACCCATTGCCATTTGAGTTTTCCAATGGATACTATTATATTTTGGACTCTAATTCCTCTAATGTACTGTTCTTTTTTGTTATCTATCTTGTGTAAACTGCATAGTTCTCAGTCTGAGGGTCAATCTCTTAGTTCCATGTTTCAGCTATACTGGTGACTATTGGGAAGATGGATTGGTTATAGATCTTTCTTTTGAAGACCAATGGAATTTCTTTGTTCTTGAAGGCTGAGCTTGCTCTGCCGAAAGCTTTTCAACCTTGGCTGATTTTTCATTTGATTTATTTTCCTTTTGAGGATTTCACGGAGATTCGTTGTCCTCCGTAGACGTGATCTACTTTCTTTAGCTCTGCATTCTCGATTTTAATCTTCGTGTCTTTGTCTCCAACATGTTTGTTGTACATGACATTTGTTTCACTGAAGTTCATGTGGATACCAACTTTATTGTTTTCTTCAGTCAGTTTGTCTTGTTTTTTCATGTTTGAAGGCCATATTGAAATTCATTGTCTTCTGATAAGGCTGCATACAAGATATGTCAAGTATGTTTACAGTAAACTCTAGGGCTGTAAACATCTGGTTAATAAGCTATGCCCTAATTTAATTAAACTTTACGAACCTTTTAATGACTTACCTCTGCTAACGATGTTGGAGATGTATCCGTGTCCGCTTGCATCTTTACGCCTGTCTTTCTGACAACAATATATCTCCAAAAGTAGTCAATGAATTTCAATGAAATATTGTCGAGGGATGAGTAATGAAATAAGGAGGAAGTGTTTAAAATTCGAGGTGGATTTAGGATTTATTCTTTGATTGAGAGATATTTTCTCAGTTTTTCCATACATTCATGTCTACACACGTCATGTCCAGACGACATTTCCAAAAGTTCTCGAAGAATTTCGATGATATTCTGTGAAAATTTGGACAGTGGGCTACGGGAGAAGTTATTAAATTTCTAGGGCGGAATCATGATTAGTTATCTCCCCTGCGTCGTATTTATGTGTCCTCACAACGTAAACTCGCGAAATATCCATGTTTGTTCGCATGTGGGCAATAGGATATGGGAGGAGTCATTAAACTGCGGGGCAGGTCAATACACAATTACTTCCCTTGATAAGCATAAAGGTATGCGCTCTCCGTGTGTTCTTACTAGTGTGAGATTGATTTCTGTGAGAAAGCACTGAGTGTCAGTTTCTAAAGCAGTGCCGCAAAATTTCCATTTATCCTATAAGAGCATTTTTTTTAAAAATTTGATTAATTTTAAATTTGGATGAGATGCAAGAGAGAGGATTCACAATGCTAAGTGGAAAAACAAGAAATCATTTGTTGCTCATGTTACCGGAGGTTAGGGTATCCAACTGCAATTTTTCAATTTCAATTGGATATTTCTTGCTATCAAACATGGATGTTATCTTCAAATGGCCCAAACAACTCCATTTGCAAGTGTTCTCGTGCCTCTGGTACATCAACTACATGGAATCGAAAAACTAATTTCAAAATGGTATCATACTTTCAAAAATCCGTGAGTCTCTCGAGGTATTCTTTGAGTCATCATCACCAATCTTCTAGCGTTCGACGTTGGGCATTTCACAAAGATTCACCAAACCTCTCTATCATGGGCATCACGGAGCCAGTACTTTCTGAATGTATCTACCACGCCACGCCATCTTACTTTCAGTCGACCACAATTTCATATACGATCTCTGGGGGTCCACGTTGTGAATCAGGATTCTTGCAACATGTTCAGCCCATTGCCATTTAATTTTTTTTATTGTTTCTATGATATCGCAGACTCCTGTAGTGTATATTAAATTAAACAAGTTTAGATAAATGTTAGGAGAATTAGGTAACCAAAAGAGATGGATTAATCATTGTCAGTGTGAAAGATCATTGTATTGAATTGAACCAAAGAAAAGAGAGAACATTTGCTTTGGTCCATTTGTCTAACTGATAAGTAGTTTGTTATGGTAGAAGATTAAACATTGAATGCTAAGTAACAAATGTCTAGGTATAATGATCAAATAGCCCATTTAGGTATTAATACCGGTTAGAGCTTGTTCTACTGAAATCTTGCCAACCTAGTGTGATTCTTAGCTTTATTTCCTCTTCTTGAGGATTTCGTGGATATCTGATGTCATGGGTGGATGTAGTGATCTACTTTCTCCAACTTTGCATTTTCGACTTTGATCATTGTGTCTTTGTCTTCAACACGTTTGTTGGACATAACATTCGTTTTACTGAAGTTCATGTGGAGGCCAACTTTCTTGCTTACTTAATTTACTTAAAGCATTATTTTGAGATTGTGAATGTTCTTAGCAAAGAGGACGATATCGCCAGCAAATCTGAGCTTACTTGGGTATTCGCTGTATATTCTGATTCCTTTCTGTTCCCATTCAAGGTTTTGTAAGATCATCTCAAAGCAGGCTATGAAGAGCTTAGGTGATCTGGTATCTCCTTGTCTCACTCCTTTTTCTAGTTGAAAGGATTCAGAGTCTTTATGTAGCCTGATGAAAGAACTGCTGTGTCGGTAGATATGTTGCAGTACTCTGACATACACAGGATCTACACCTCGTTGTACGATTGCGTCACTGACTTTGGGGATTTCTACTGAGTCAAAGGCCTTTTTAAAGTAAAAAATGCTACAGCGAGTGGTATTCTAAATGGTTCTTTTAGTTAGTTTACGAAATAGAGATGGTTAATGGTCGAGTAGCTTTTTCCAAAACCATCTCGTTCCCGTGGTTTGTTTCCATCTATCGTTTTGGCAATTCGGTTGATGATCACTTTGTTGAAGAGTTTGTAGATACGATTGAGTAGGCTTATTAGCCTGTAGTTGTTGAGGTCTTTCGGGTATAACAGCATTATGATTGTGGTGTTCCAATCTTCTTAGACTTTACTTTGCTTGAGGCATATGTTGAAGAGAATGGCTACTTTCCAAGTGATGAATGTTCCAGTCTTTTTTTAATAGGTCGATAGCCCCCAAAAGTGTTTTTTCTGAAAGTTTCAGCCGAGCAAGACGGAATCTAAAGACAGTTTGCTCCTCTCTAGATGCCTGAATTATTTGGCCTCATAGTTTGTCATTTATAGATTTATGCTTACTTTTAAAAGAATCATATCACTTGGGTACACGACATTTCTGTGGTAAGCTTTACGAAATTCTTTTAGTAATATATATATATATATATACACAAACACATATATACACGCATATATGTGCATACACACATATATACGTCTGTACAAACATATATATTTATAAATACGTATATATACACATTATATACACATATATACATACACACACTATATCTACTCATATCATATATATATCATTTCAGCGAGGCATGTACCAATTCATCTTTTTCAGAACAGATTATTGAGAAATTCCGAGAAAATAGCTATAATAGTTTAGATAAGATGAATGTAGCAATGCTCAACATGAGGCAACAGAAAAAGATGATATGATAAATCTCATGCGTATTATATATCGTTACGGACTAAATATTGAAACCAAGAAGAAGAGCTCTCGTCGGGAGAGGGAATGTGCTGGTGAAATTTTCTCAGTCTCATAGTTCTAAATTACACGTATCGTTTATATAGTGGCTGACAGACCCAATACCCATCGATGTTATAGAATTAAACTAAAGGAAAATGAAATTGTCAACCCAAGACTACCCTCAGCACCCCTCCCTACAAAAAATTATACAAGCTAAAAGTGGGGGTATACAACCAATGCATTCTCCTGACAGTCACCAACGGAGATGAAACATGGAACCTAACCAAAAGATTGACTCTCAAACTGAAAACCATGCTACGTGCACATGGGAGAATCATGCTCAATCACGTGTAGAGAGATAATAAAACAGCACAGTACATTAAAGAAAAGATTGGCGACGATATATCATAGAAATCATTAAAAACAAATAGGAATGGGCTGGACGTGTTGCAAGAATGGATCCCCTGAGATCATATACGAAATTGTGGCTGATAGAAAGTAAGATGGCCTGGCGAGCTAGACAAATTCAGAAATTACTGGCTCTGCAATGTCCATGATAGAGAGGTCTTGCGAATCTTGGGGAAGATCAATGTCCAAAGACAGACACTAGAAGGTTCCTGCTGCTGCTGCTAATGACCCTGATCTGAAGACTACCCTGTTGTTCTAAGAAAAGTATACCTCGTAATGTCTGCATCGTTTTTCATGGAATTGAAGGACTTAATCATATTATCTACGAAGTTAATTGAGAAAAGAAGAGAATGATCCATCTGAAAGATACAGATTAGAACCGACAATACGAAACAAAAATTTTGAATTATAAACAAACAGTAGAATCTCAGGTGATAGATAAGGGTGGCAAAATTGGTATTCCAAAACGTGTGTGCCTGGACTCACAGTCATGTGGTAGAAATTCAACGGATAAAACACCCTCAAAAAAACAAATCTGGTGCTGAAAAATTCTCAAGTATCACCAGATCTCTCATAACTACAAAATAAATTTGTTATAGTCCTGATTGATAAAACGGCAAATAATATAGCATTTATAGGAAAAAATATTATATCTAAAGGATATTGTGGATTTAATTGGAACATTATCATCTACGTATAAAGTATCTTCTTGCGAACTTGATAATATCATATTGATAACATCATATTGTGTGAAAGGTTAGGACTTAAGACGGGAGAAAATATACAAAACTTACCAATTATGTGCTAGATAACTAAAATATACAAGAATCCAATAGTTGCTCGCCTTATTGTAGCCTCTAGATTTTGTAGAACTGAACCTCTTATTAAAACTATTTCTGAAGTTTTTGTTTCAATATACAATCAAATACATAAATTCCGTATCAAAAGTAAATTCTATGGTAATTTAAATCCCTTTTGGGTCATAAATAATGCAATGCCTGTTAGATAAAATTGGATATCATAAATACCCGTAAAGGGGCTACATCTATCTCAACCAATGATTTTAGTACTCTTTATACAAAAATTCCTCATGAAGATCTTATTAAAGATTTAAATAGAATAATAGACTTGGAATTTTTCTGGGGGAAATAGTAGATATAATGGGTTCACATACTCTAAGGCTTGGTGTGAAACAAAGAAAGCAAAATTTACTTTATGTTTTCTACCCCCAAGTCGATTGTTAGTCATGTTTATTTTAAATTGGCAAGTAATTATTTCGTCAGATTGTAGGTATCCGTAAAGGTCTCGATGCTGCAGCCATTTAGGCTACACAAACTTAAAAAAAATATTTATGCCGTCTTTACTTAGGACAAATATAAAGTATTTTTAGGTTGTCCCTGTTTTATTGATGACTTATGTTGTCTTAATGGTGGAAGAGAACTCGGAAAATCGTATAGTGCTATATGCCCTAAAGATCCTGAACTAAAGTGTGAACATGACGGAATGCAAGTATGGCGAAACAACAGGCATGACTCATCTGGTTTCATTCGATATATAAATCAAACGACATTAGACCCGTTATGCCACGTGTCTCCTAAATACTTATTCTAGGCTACGTCTCATTTTTAAGCATAGGAATAAGCCACTGAACAAAATAGGCCCATTCTCTTCTCTTTACACGATTGATCGTATTCCATTATACGTATTTCATTTCATTCTTTATTCGTCATAAAATGCTTTAGATTAAATGTACCTTTCCCTAACACATTTACATACTTGTATGTGTCTTTTTTACTTTGTTCCATCTCCGCGCCCACATTCGTACTTGACGCACACTTTCTTCATAAACCTCCTTTCCTCCTTCAATCTTTCCACTGACGTCCACGTGTGCCCACAAACACAGCGGGCGCTCATTCTTCAATGAGAACTACCTAGAACCATAATTGTACAAACTCTTGACCTTCCGACATGAATAGATTCTACAAACTGATGATCCTAATAACTATACAAGAACAATATCTCCTATACAAGCAACGTCCCTAGATTTGGATATTAAAATCGTGGATGGAATGTTCGTCTATAAATTGATTGATAAACGACTCATTTCCTTTCCATATTGTACGTATGCTAGATAGAACTAGTGGTATTCCGTCTTATATACTTTATGAAACTATATTATCAGAATATTTCAGGATTGCCTACACTTAAATTCATTGCTTTTATACAGAGAATTGTTTCTTTAGTTTTGAGAATGGTTGATCGAGGCGGCGAATTTGGTAAGATTTTTTGACAATTCAATAAAGCCATGACTAGACATCTTGATCTCTTTAAAACTTATCAGTTTCACTATCATGAAATAATAATGGAAATTAAAGATTGTTGACAAGAGCATAAAAATAGAACAAATGAGTAATTCATATCAAATCAAATAGATTTGTAAGAATGTTAGAGGAATTATGTGACCAAAGGAGATAGGTCTTTTTCAGTGCAAAAGATCATTGGATTGACTAGAACTAAGGAAAGGGGAAAACATTTGGCTCTGGTCTAGTTGTCCGACTGATAGATAATTGGGCAGGGTGGGAGATTGACCAAGAAATGCCAAGTAACAAATGTTCAAGTATATAAATGTAATAGTCCATTTAGGTGTTGATACCAGCTACAATGTTGTTTGGTTTAAACTAAACTATATAAGGATAATTCATTTGATGATTTGAAAATAATGATATTGACAGAAGCTAGATGTTGTAAGACGTGGAAGAATGAAGTCAAAGGTTAGTGAAAAAAAATTTTCAAATTCTTCAGTTGAATATTTAGAGTGAAAATTAACACCAAGAAGTAATTTAATATTCACATGGGTAAACACTCAATAGAAGTGACACAAAAAACGAGTCACGTTTGTTGTTATACTTATTGATGCCTCATCGTCAAGTATGTTTTATTGGATAACCTGCATAAGTGAGCCTTCTGATTCAAAATTATTAAATGATGTGGAGTATAAGGTAATATCTATGTATAACATATTATGATAATACCTTATATATAATAACAAACCACATGTATTATGATATCATCTATACATCATATATAGTTAAAAAGTTATAGAAAATATGCTTGGGTTTGGCTATGAGCAGATCATTCGCTACCTCCTGAAATACATGTTCACAGACAAACCCAACAAACCTGGCTTCAATGCACTCAGCAAAGCAGTTATATCAAATGCTCAAGAGAGGAAATATGACATAAAATATTTTGGTAACTAGCTGAGCGATCCTTAAGGTATGTATTAATTGCGTATTGAATTCCATACCTTGTTGAAAGAATTTCACACTATCACCGGAAAACACCAGTTAAACAGCACATCTACTTAATTAATAGTTGCTGTATTATTTGTAGCAATGCTAATACGAAGTGCTTTACAAAACTTCGGGGAAACTGACCATGAAAAAAATCTCGCCCTTACACCTATTTTCACCGTTTCCTTTCCACTGAACATGTATACAGCAAACTCATACAAGGTGTTTCTCACAAAGGGAATCGGAAAAGTCCGTTAGACATTCGATTCCTGTGCATTATTCAAACTTCGCGACTGTTTAGGTAACGCTTCGTGAGTCTGTTTTTATAATGTATGAAAATGCATTGTATTGATCTTATGTTCATTTCCCTTGTCTCGTTTCAGGATAATCCATCATGAATTACCAAGATTCAGCTTCGTCCACCAAATTTGCCGACCAATCGACAACAGAAAACCCACATAATTCCCAAGTCCAGGGATCGATTGGCAGTCTCATCGTGAACATCCTCCAAACCAATGTCAGCCCTTTAATCGTCACTGTTGGTATGACAGGAAACCTCGTTTCGATCATTGTGTATTCGGCAAAGAGCCTCCGACGACTACCGTGCTCAGTTTACGTCCAGGCCGTGTTAGTTTCCGACACGGTTTTCCTAGTGACATTGTTCGCCTTGTGGTTAGAATCGTTCGGCTATGACGTCATCCACATGGACGGTATTTGCCAAATGAATATCTATCTGTCCTACGTTTGCAGTTTCCTTTCCGTTTGGTACGTCGTTTGCATTACTATCGAGATTTACATAACAATTTGCCATCCTCTGAAGACCATAACCTTGTGTACGTTCACGAGGGCCAGGTGGGTCACTGTGTCGCTGGCCGTGGCGAGTCTCATTATGTTTGCTGTGGTTATTCCCATCAACAAGCCACAAGCGACCGGCCTAACAGAGCCTCCTGATAACAGCAGTATGGCTACGATGTGCATCACTACTGACGAGTATACATACGTAATGAATGTGCTTTCTTATATCGATACGATTATCACAATTCTCATCCCCATGATCATAATCCTAATCCTGCTCACCTTGATTATTATCTCGACTGTAAGATCCGTGCACAGGAAGCGAAGGCAAATGGCCAATGGCCAATCGAAAGAACCTTATGACACACCCAAAGTGCATATGGCCAAGATACTTTCGGGTATATCCATCTCTTATATTGTCATGAACTTACCAAGCCACGGGATGAGATTGGCATATCTTTCTGAGCCCTACCTGTCCGTACTCCCCAGTGTGACCATGCAAACGGTGCACCAGTGTCTATTATATATTAGCTACTCGAGTTATGCTATCAAGTTCTTCGTTCTCTACATTTTTAGCAACAATTTCCGGAAAGTACTCTTGGAGAGGATATACAGCTGTTTCCCCAAGAGTTTGCATTCGCAATCTCAAGGATAATAATGATCTGGCACACATATATATACAAAAGTTCCATTCTGTTGATGTGTATGTATTTTTCAAGTAGCCAAAATGGTGCATTGAAGCCAGTGGAATAGTCAAGTTACCCCTAGAAAACAATTTTGGTCTCCTATTAGTGCTATTTAAACCTATTGTGGAAAATAGCAGTAAATACGGCCATAGGGTGGGGATTTCAACTACTTTACATAATACTTGATAATTGCAAGTTTTTTCCTCGAATGTTGAACATTTATGTTTTTTAACACTTTTGTCTTTTCACTCATAATTGAGTAGCACACTTTTCAAAAATCTTCGACACCCTACTTGAAAAACGTAATTAATTAAAAAAAAGTTCTTACAACTGCGTATAACGTAAAAACAGAACGTTTTGTAATAAAAATGTACTATAAATAAAGTATTCGTCCAACAAAGATGATTTGATTGAAAAAAGTTAGTTTCACTCAGCTGAAGTATGCAAAAGAAATCCAACTTTTCGTGCAAGATAACAATGAAAAATTATCTTTTTTTTTCAACAGCAGGGATTGTATAGCACGGGTCAAACGTTAATTGAGGTCTAAACATAAAGGTTCTATTGCCGAGTTACTACTGCAGCTAATTAAAGGTACGGAAGTACAAAAGAAACATCGCTTCCACGAACTTCTATAAACTTAATTCTTGAACTCTAGTCACCCATAAAATTTTGATACATACAGAAAGAGAGAAAAATTAGAATCAAGAAGTAGCAAAACTGAACAGTTTCAAACCCAAACGTGAAGCAACAAATTCTTTTTTTGCAAAAAGTATGATCAACGAATAAGTTACTAGTTACATCTCTCGCTTAATGTTCAGTGTCAATCATTGAAAAAGTCCGAATTTTCGAAAAACGAGTGTGAATGCTGCCGGACGCAAACTAAGGGATCAATTTTGCATAAACTTACATTGTAAATTCCCCCCCCCACTAAAACCCTATTGGAGGGGCGGATTTTCAAAAATGAAAAGAAGTACTTCGCGATATATCAAGAATACGCGTCCAGTCTAATTCTGAAGGCCTGTTCACACACGCGCACACACATACACACACACACACACACACAAATTTGAACTTAGCTGTAAGAACGAGCAAGTAAAAAAAAATGAATGGAAGGGAAACATATTCAAACTTGAGTTTTGTTACCGTCTGCTTCACCCTTGAATGACGTATTTTATTTTGGGGAAAGAAATTTCTTCGTAAAATCTAAATCTTCTGTTCAGTTGTACGTCTACTTGACAATTGCAAACAATTTATCGAATCATTTTATTATCGAGATTTTTATTTGCTATCTATTATCTGTATTCGTGTTATAATAATATCAATTGTAAATCTTCCTTTGTGTTCGTAATGCTCTCAAGTTGGGATGATAAACCTCCCAAGCGGAAAGCATTTGTTCGTTTTTGTCCATGCTAATTCTGATTTTGAAACTATGGCCGAATATTAGCCCTGATTTTCACATTATGGTTAATTTGTAAATAGGATCTCTCTCCTAAAACCTGAGAAAAGTTTTTGTCGTAATATCCGAAAAAAGAACTTCGTAAAAGACGAACGAGAAGGAAAAAAATGAACAAAATGGAAAGGGTTTCACACTTAAGTTACCTGTAACAAAGCCCAAGTCTTACTCGGATATTCACTCAACCAACATCGTCTACGCCAATGCTGTGTTCGAAGAGCCACTGTAGTGATGTCGGTAAAGTTGGATGAAACTTCTTCAAGCTGAGCTGATCTGGTCACAGAGCAAGTTGCAACTGAAGGAGAAAGACCTGATGCTGATATCGAAATCAACGGAAACATGTTGTTTTTTTTATTTTCTTCACATCGCACAAACTCTTATATTTCAGTTTTCATCGCAGTGCTATCATAAAATAACTTGTGAACGTTCTATTGATTCAGAGAACTTCACAGTATGATATTTTAAAAGTTCTGGTAATCTAAGGTATTGACAAAGACGAGCGGGTTATCACCAATGACATAGGCCACAGGGATCCCGGTAAGATACCACTCTCTGCCCTGTAATCTCCAAAACTTGAAATTATTTATGGGATAAGAAACTTTAGGTCGACCATTTGAAATTGGACAAATTAACTTATAATATTCCTACGCTGACTAAGCATAAGACGTTACACATTCTGGAATATTCCTCTTGCGTCGATGCGAAGAACCAATCAGAATTGGACAAATTGACTATTATATTAAACGTTTCAATATAGAATATTTTCTTTTATGCCAGCCTTGAAAATCCGCTGTTAATGACGAGTAAAGTCTCAAGTGACATTGTTCATGTAACTTTTAGCCGAGGAACCACCACATCCTTCACCGGGCGTCCGAGAGAAAGATAGGTTTAGATGAACAAAATTTTCATTTTCTGTTAATATGACAAAATAAGCAGGTTTTGTATTTCAACTTCAAATTATAACCCTGAATTATTTTACGGGTGATATCTAATGATGCCAGCGTAAATTCTATATGTTTTGCATTATTTTGCATTTTGATGCCGATTTAAACTTCTGGGGTCAAAATATCAGTTTTATTATCAGAATTTTACTCTTTGATATTTTTTATGTTTCTGATGAAATTCAATTTTTTTAGTTCGATATTTCCTTTAATTTTATGGAAAAAATGCAAATGGAATGTAATAAATTGTGGACATTTTAACTCAAAGGTCGATATTATTTCAATACCGTTTCGTGATTTTCCTTATTCACTCTATCAGTCAAATATTCTCCCCAGATAATATTATTGAGAAAAAATTGAAATAATCGATTGAATAAATTCGATCAAAAAAGCCCCAATAGCTACCGTGTCATTCATCCACTAAAGCAGGGCTTCTTGGAGTAATAAATCAAGTATAGCCATCCAAACTCGAAAATTCTTATTTGAAACTAGAATTTGCCACAATCTGTCACAAGTTATATCATTCATAACTAGTAATTCTTCATAAAAGAAAATGACAGATTTTACAAAAAAAAGGAACAATATTTTCTTTACCGACGTGATCGAAATCATTATGTAGACATATTCGCCTATACAGTCAGACCTGCTTCACTGAATCTGACCTTAGTTTCTTCTAGACTTGATTTTTGAGAAAAAGTAACTTTTTTAACGAAT
The DNA here is from genome assembly GCA_963457665.1 of Thysanoteuthis rhombus. Classification (NCBI taxonomy): domain Eukaryota; kingdom Metazoa; phylum Mollusca; class Cephalopoda; order Oegopsida; family Thysanoteuthidae; genus Thysanoteuthis; species Thysanoteuthis major. Next base: position 66,556,934 of record OY735203.1, on the reverse strand, counting down.
CTTGACCAGAAAAGTTCAAGTTAACAACAAAATCCAAATAAATCAGAATTCAAAGAAAAAAAATTAAAATGAGATAAAAACGGAGACAATATACGTATGATGCATACATCTCCCAATTTTAAAATAATTTCGGAATTTTGAAATCCTAACATTTTCCTATTTTTTCCTACAAGTGGAAGTTGGTGTTATGATTCTAAACTGGAAGTCGAATTTACATCATGAGTCTAATGTAGAACGGGACTCTTAATTTTCCTTTTATTTTTCATTAGTTTTAGAATTAGGAAATCTCAACCCTATTAGCTACGGGGGATACTTTGATTGCCGAAAGCTATGGGGTGGGTAATAAATTCCTCCCGCTATTTCACAAACCAAAATAGATAAAGATGTAAAACTTTGTATGCTTATATTTATTTAATATGTGAACTGAAAAGAGTAAAAAAAATCAAATTCCATTATTATGTCGCAATTCTTGATGAAGTCAGCCAATTTTCATGTGATTGAAGATTTCTGTTGATTTTTCAGTTTATTTCTATTATGACGTCACAACTTTCGATGAGTTTGAGATTTTTTTGTTGATGTTTCGTTTATGAGTGTAATACATGGAAGGAAGAGTGAAACATAACTAAAATGAATAAAAATTGATGTTTATGAATGTCAGGTTTTCAAGCCCAAAACCTTCAACATAATGATTTTAACAATCTAAATTCTTTACCTAAAACGATGAAAGTCACAGACAACATGCGAAATAGATCAGTCTAAATGCTTTCACTTTTGTCTATACATTTGTATAAGTGTATCGTTTCATAGAAGAAGTAGAGGGTAAGTTTTTAATTTTTTGTATTGATTCATTCTTATACTTTTTATCCAATTTCAACAGCTTTCGTTTTTGTACCGTTTCTCCCCTAAAATTTAATTTTACATCCTATCTTTGTCTATTCATGTTTATATTTTTGCAAGTATTTAAAAAGGTAATATTGCGCTATTTTATACTTTAGGTAATTTTCTGCAGTTACATCGCAGTAAAAAGTTTTCAACTTGTGTATCTTTTTAAAGCGATTTATCTCAATTATAGCTAACTCATACGATTGCATTTAATCAACGAATGTAAAAAAAGGGGGGGGGGCAACGATGGGTATTCCTGTTAGTTCTGGGTAAGCGATGTAAATTAGATTCTCACGTTAATCTCGTGTATTAAATAGCGTAAATCATTTTGACAATGAACATTTCAACACGAATACTTTATACGTGACTTTTTAATAGTTTTTAACCAATTCATATGGTCTAGTATTCAATTGTTTTAGGATTGTTTTAAATGATTGAATGATCAGTAATTTTTTTTAAAAAACTGACACAGCTGCTGAAGAATATTGGATATAAAAAAAGATCAAAGAATTATGGGAAAAAAAATTCTAGAAATGAAGATGAAGTAAATATAGTTTTTTCTCAAACACACCCAAGTATATCCAGTGTGGATTTTCAGTTTGCTGTTTACCACGTGACTAATGGTACGCATACTGAGTCATAGCAAATATTGCAAATACTTTAATGGTTTTACTCTTCTGTGGGGCAAGTTCCATGTTGCCAACATCTGTAGTTATCTTGAAATATATGTTTTAAAAATGTCAAATGTTTTTGAAACATCCGGTATTGAACAGTTCCATTCATTCCCAGCAATGCAAGCCACACAGACGATACGATCTTGTTTGTTATTTTTGTAAAGGAAATCTTGCTCTCACTTTTGAGAGGATCAACTGACATCTTGTGGTAATGAGAAAAAAACAACACAGAGAATGAGTTCAATTGTTCGATCAACTTTTGAAATGACAGAAGAGAAACTTAACATTGGCTAAATTCCAGTTTGTCTTATACACCATAACATACGGTATTTTCTTTCTTAGTTATCAAACCACTGCAGCACCACAAAAGCCTGCATGACCAGCAAAGTGAGCTACAAACTCTTCTCTGATCATTTGTGTGTGTGTCTCCAGGGGCTCCTGCTCACATTTGGGGGCTACAACCTTGAAAATTTGATGAGTACACCACTGGGCAACATTTAATTTTTCTTCAAAGGAAAGTGCTTTTTTTGGTCTCAACCTGGATTCCCAGATCCCAAGCTGTAAAGAAAGTATTGGCTCTGTGATGCCCATCATAGAGAGGTCTGGTGAATCTAGGGGAAGCTCTTTGTTCAACGATGGATGCTAACAGACTGACGATGATTATGATGGTAGTCATTTTGGACTAACAATGCCCAAATCTTATTCTGGTATTTTTCAGATAATTTTAGAACTATTTTTTAGATTATTTTTTAGATAATTAGTTCTGGTACACACACTGGCTACGGTGATTCATTTATGCACAGAACAGATATTTAGTTGTAATTTTTTTTTTCAGAGATGTTTTGTTCATTTTTTATTTGTTTTTCTATCTATTTATTTATTGATTGTGAACACATCAAGTTTCCAAATAAAAATCATTTTGAATTTCAGTGTGATTTGGGTACGACTCTACTTTCTAAATAATCCACTGATCTTTCATTTCAAATTATCGCTTTGGTTTGAAAGGTTAAAAGCTATTTCTTATTATATTCAACTCATATAGGTCCACATTCCTACTCACCTTTTCATACTAATCCTGAATATTCGAGATGTCGGAAGTATGTGCTAAGATGGCCAAAACATGGAGACAAGATCATTGTTACAACAATGAATTTGGAGCGCCTAACCCAGACGAGAGGTGGAGAAATTTGCATTTGCATATTCACGCCAGCATATAGGTTGGCTGTTTTGATGAGTCAGGGGTTTGCGGTCTGCCAATCCAGGAAGCGATGTTGATCCACCATCAGCAGAACTCTTACCAGTAGCCTGCTTACATCAGGAACGAGTCTTACCCTGTAGCCTGTTCATGGAGAGAAGCAGTCTTATCCAGAGCCCTGCTCACAACAAGGATCCAGTTCACCAATCCCTGTCTCATCCTCTGCTACCTGGGAAAGCCTTCAATTCTTTCAAGTGAAACAGGTTGCTGGATCACAAGCCAGCAAAGAAGGGATCAGTAGCCTTAAAAAGATAAAAACCATCATTAAACCCTTTTCCCCTCTTCTTTCAGTCTACGCCTCAGACCTTAAGCTGCCTGATGATGGCTCACTCGGAAATGCGACTGGGGTCAAGACAGCTGTTGAAATGAATTAAAAAATTCTGAACAAATAATTTGGCATTAAGGATGAGAATCATGCCTTAGTAGAACAGTTTTGCCATATCATCAACCCCACAAAATGTGTAATAAGGAAAATGCTTAATCTAAACAATTACAGGATTCAAAAATCAAATTGTACTTTTTATGCACAAGTAGTGTAGTCCCTCTAAGAGAACTCATAGTATTGCTTTACTTTCATAATTCATCCTCCAATGACTGAGGTCCCAAATTACCTAACCCTAACATGATGCAACATATATGTTGGCATTATTGAAGTATAATATATAAAAATAGAGCAATACTACTAGCTCTGTATAAGGGATATTATACATAGCCATTTCCGTGAGAATCAGTTCCAAATGATATCAAATCAAAGTTTACCTAATAAGGCTAGTTAAAAAATCTCACTTATGGTTGCTTGTATTTGGCCAGCTGTTTCCATGTAGTATTTGGTGGCTGGAGAAAAACAATTGTAAGCACTTCTCATGAAGTGCAGAATTGAATCACATTCATAGCTGATTCCTCTCCTCATTTCATTACTATGCTCTTGAAATAATTGGTCGAAGACAAATGCATAATGATGATAATTGATAGATGTCAATTGTACAAAATTGGTTACCCTGAATAATCATAAGAGGAATTTTTGTGAACTGAATTTTCATACACTGCAAATCATTTCTTTATGAATGAACTCGTGTGTATCTATTTGATTTTTACTGGTTACCTGGGTGAGTGATCATACAATTTGAAAACATGCATGTCTGAAAGGAAAAAATTCCCACCAAATGTGTATCTTCTTGTTTATAGATTCAAAGAGAAATTTTCTGAGAGACCATTTCATTGTATTCAGGTTAAAAATAGATTTCTCCATGCAAATCTTCATATTCAAAATTTCTTAAGTCTTAAATAGCTGATTTGCATTCATTTCCCATACAAAGGAAATCTCATCAATGGTTGACATTTAAATTCCTATTCTGCAATAACATTTATTTCAATTTAGTGATCATTATCTTTTTCAGTATGTGTTATTTTGTGTCTCTTCAATTGGCTTCTGACATAGTAGGATATTCCACATATCTTACAGTTAAAGGGTTTTTCTCCGGTGTGAATCTTCATATGAAATTTAAGATTACTTCTATCAGAAAAGTCTTTACCACAAACTTCACATTTAAAAGGTTTCTCTCCAGTGTGTGTTCGTACGTGCCTATTCAAGTCACTCGTAGTATAGAAAGATTTTCCGCATATTTTACATATACAGAGTTTCTCACCAGTGTGCATCTTCATGTGATTTTTTAGAGCACTATTTGCAGAGAAGTCTTTGTCACACATTTCACATTTAAAAGGTTTCTCTCCAGTGTGTGTTCGTATGTGACCATTTAAGTTCCCTTTTCTATGGAAGGATCTTCCACATATTTTACATGTAAACGGTGTCTCTCCAGTGTGGGTCCTCATGTGAAATGTAAGGCCACTCTTTTGAGAGAAACCTTTTCCGCACACTTCACACTCATATGGTTTCTCTCCAGTATGTGTTCTCAGGTGCTGTTTCAAAGTGCATTTCAAAGTGAATGCTATGCCACAAATTTGGCATATAAAAGGTCTCTCACCAGAGTGCGTTCTCATGTGCTGCTTCAAAGTGCCACTTGAAGAAAATGCTTTACTACAGATTGGACATGGAAAAGGCCTCTCCCCAGTGTGTGTTCTTACATGACTATTAAAGTTGCTTGTTTCATAGAAGGATTTCCCACATATACTACAGGTAAATGGTGTTTCTCCAGTATGTGTCCTCATATGAACTTTGAGGCCACTCATTTGTGAGAAACCTTTTCCACATACTTCACAGTGATGACGGGTCTCTCCAGTATGTGTTATCATGTGCTGTTTTAAATTGGCTTTTGAAGTAAATTCCTTGCCACAAATTTGACACATAAAAGGCATCTCACAAGTGTGTGTCCTCATGTGAATTTTTAAGCGACTGTTGAGAGAAAAATCTTTTCCACAAACTTCACAGTGATAAGGCATCTCTCCCAATATGCGTCCTCAGATGCGTGCCACTAATTCATCATAAAAAGTCTCATTTGCAGTCTGCATTCTCATGTGCGTCACTAAACAGGAATTGTAAATTAATTTTTTCATAAACATTACATTACAAAACTTTTTTGATTTATTTTTCTTTAGTTTTTGAAGCAGTCAAAATACAATCTTTATTGATGAAGTCTGCATTGTAACTTCATTGGGTGGCCTCTGATTGAATCAGCGAACAATATATTACTGTTTTGTTTTTTTTTTCAATTGTGGTGGGGATGTTTATGACACGAAGTAAATTACTAAAACCTTGACCAATTGTTCCTGTGTCTTCTGATTAAATGCATTAATTGTGAGCTTTCCTCTCCTCAATCAGTTTCATGTTGGTTGAGACTGAAGTAATATAATCACAGTGGCTGATTTTCTGGAAATAAAGACATGATTTTGTTATTTAATTCATTAAACCAAGTTTAAGGGAAAATAATTGCAAAGAACTCTTATAGAACAATATTGAAGGTTTACTTATAAGTCAAAAATATGGAGGTTTTAATTTCAACATTAGCTAAATACATCACAGCTTGTTTTCTTAATTTCTTAGCTTAATTATTTTCATTATTCTATACTTCATGTGACTGTAATTTTAGTTTTTGTAGTTATTAAACCATTGTTTCAGTCAATCGATTATTTAGTGTCTATGGGTGTATCAGCTGATACATGTTTATAACTATAAAGAAAATGGTCTACATAATTTATTGAACAATTTTAATTTGAAACTCTCCTTCACAGTCAGTAATTGAACAACTGTAGCGTCAAAATTCGAAGTCATGGAAAAAAAATTCTATCAAAGAATAAATATGATAAGGATAAATTCTATTTATGACATCACTGGCGTTTTCTACTGGAAAGCATCTAAAGTTGAGTGAAAAAAAACATCCATATTCTGGAGAATCTAGATATTATTAATAAACCAATCAAAATAAGGCCCCCCAAAAGTTGGAAAACCTTTTTTTCCAAAAAGCAAAATTCTTTTTAGAAGAGTTTTAGTGGAGTACAGATGCCAATTTTCAAGTCTTTAGACAAGATGGTATGGCCTGGAGCACATGAACACATGCATATAAAAAAAGATAGAACCCTTCGCCATCCTGGGTGGCTATGGTCGTTCAATATTCACTGTGTAAGTTGAGTAGGATTTTATTTTATTTTCCTTTAAAAAAGGGGATTTAGTCCCTTCAATATTTTAGAAAAGACAAAAAGTTATAGAGATTTAAAATTGCCATTTTTTTTACATGACTTCTTGTCAATGAAAACACAAGGTTTATGAAGTAAGTAACCTTCAGGAAAAATAATATCGTTTCAAAAATTTAGCTGAGCATTATAGTTACATTGTAAATAGGGTCATTATCTATTAAAGTGGCGTAAACTCAACATTTTTGAACGGACGGCGTCAACTATTTTCTCAGTGGCAAAACTACCATTTCAATGATAATAAGTTTGATGCTTTCATTTGTTCCGTAATTGACTTATATAGCCTTTTACCCAATCTTACGCTTTATAGTTAAATTTGATTAAATACAATTTTCAAATGACCAATTTTCTATTTTCATTCATTCCTTTATTAACTTATATCCTTTGTAGTTGAATGTATTTAAAGTAAATATTTGTAACGTCCATGCATTCGTTGTTCATCTGTCTCGATAAAGGGCAATAACTGCCGATCGTAGAATGCTGGATATGGGACAACAGAACTAGTGTGCAAAATGGAAACGTCCAAAAGGAGCCCCGTTTTCAAAAACTAGGGTCAGCCTCTTTAGCCAGTAACAGTCAGCTTGAACACACACATCTCCTCCACATGTCATCTCCTCCAGCTACAAACACAATTAGAATCCAAACGTGTTTCTAAACAGCAATAACAAATCAACCAAAACACAACATATACTTCTAGAAATACAGTTTTAAATACTCCAAACAGTTTACACGACAACAAAAATCACCTTTGAAAAATACTTTCTTAAGAACTGATAAATTTTCTGTGGAAACCCAGTTTGAATTCTATGCACTTCGACCCGAAGATCCTCGGTATAGATCTGACATCTTCCGCGGTGCCGGCACAGAAAAATCTGTCCACCCTGGTGTGAAGTTGTCGTTGATACATTTTATTTCAATTGGCAATTTCTTCAATGCTCAATAGAAAGATTTAAAGAAATCAGCATCATATATCATATAAGGCTAATGTGGAGGCCAGTATCACGATGTTCCGCCTGGTATACGAAAGCTTAGGGGTCGCAGTGTTGACAACTTAAAACTTGATTTTTCCGGCTAAAACTACTTCAAGGATTAGCTGAAATCGACTAAACCTTTTCCATTTTCGGCTAACTTTATAGCTGAAAATGATCAAACTCATTGAAAGCCTAATTTTCCAAAAACAACTATATACTATACTAAGACCCCAACAGAACAAATTAATAATTGTATATTTACTCTAGTTAAATTCGGCTTATCGATATAAGTGAGAAATTATGTAAAAATATTTTTCCTTATGTAGTTTACCTTCGTCTGTTCCGAAATATTTTCCGTTTTTTTTTGTTTTTTTTTTGACAAAATGATAGTAGGGACAGCGAGTGAATCGGCTTCAAAGTGGGTGACCGATTTACAATGTAGGTATGAGTGTTAAACTTTACCTTTTCTTGTTTTTGTTTTTGGTTTTTTTTTGCAAAAACTTCTTCGATAATTCCCACTTTCTGTTATATTTACGGCTAAAAATATTGAATAACATGTTTTGAGTTGACTAATAGAATAAAATTGGCCAATTATTGTTTTTAATGGTCAGATTTTTAGCCATCTGCTGCAGATTTTTATCGGCTTCCTTCCTTTGGCGCAAGTTTCACCAGGAATGCAACAACGGAGGAAACGAAAAAGTCTTATGGAATGAGAGCACAACAAAGAATTAGTTACAAAAAACTTTTTTCTATTGTCAAGAGTTACGGCTGTTCAGTAGCACCGACAATGAATACAATCAAAGAAAAGAAATGTCTCGAAAGACTTTGAAAACAAATTTTATTCAAAGAACGGTTAAACTGTTTCAATTATTCAAGAGGATCAAATTTGCTGTCAAGATTTGACTCCAAAATTAAGCCAACGGATTGAGTATCTAGACATCGAGGAAAAAAGATAACTCAATTTTGTCTGTTTTTAGGCTTCCGTATTTAAAAATTATGGACGTTAGCTTTTGGTGGGGGATGACAAAAAAGCATAATAAATAAAATAAATTGGAAAGACGAGGAATTTTTTTTTCAAATAGGTTTCCTTCGATGTACCCTTAAATATTTCATACTAAAAACATTGGAAGAAAAATGAAAATGGGACAATAATCACGATTACAAATAAAAATAGAAAAATGGGGGTGGGGAGAAAATCTGATAAAAATTTGTTTTTCTCGAAGGAGTCAAAGTTTTAAAAAGAAATTAATCGACTTACTCAATTGGACGACGAAGATTTGCATTAGGCGGTGTCAGTAGGACACAAATCTCTTCTGCTAAAAAGTTCCAGCTACTTAATTACATGCCCTTGATGAAAGTTTTTCTATGGACTATATATCCTCATCATCGTTTTATCAAAGTTTCGGTTGATTAGTTCTGCAGCCTTCCTTAAGGATCTGATACATTTGGTTATCATCAAATATCGTTTTTCTTTATATATTTTTTTCACTTCCATGGTAGAAACAAAATTAAAGACTAAATATACCCCACCGGGAGCAGTTCTGATAAAAAGCAACAATGATGAAGATGATAGACTGAATAATCAGAAAACTATTCATAATAATTGGTCAGTCAGATGGGAACATATTTAGATATATTAACAGATATCAATAGACTAAGATAGATTGACGAGAGAGTATGCCACAGAACTTTGTCGAGCACAGATTGTGATGTCTGGTGTATATTTTTCCAACCTTTCGTTCACTTGAACATTTGAATTCTCATGAGTTCAAAATCCATTGCATTTCCAATTTTCGAGTCAATTATTAAACGTCCTTTTCTGTTGAATTTCAATACAATCATCCATTCTTTTTATTTCTTTAAGAATTTTTCTAAGATATATTTTTAATACAAAACCAGGGCAGAACTCATTCCAGATGTGCGTGTTCGGAAAGTGCTCTACCTGTGGGGGTTTTGCTGTTGGGGTGTGTGTGGTCCCACAAACTATACTAAACCCAGCCGTGGTTCTGGATTAGTAAAAGAAGGCAACAAAATGGAATTTCGTTTATATGTTTTAAATAGAATATTGATTATCAATATCTCTGGAGACGGGAAATGCCTATTCGCAGTTGAAAAGAGAGGAGGCAAATTATTATCTAAGTCAAAATGACGACTGGTCTCTCATGTCACGAACGGTAGTCTACTGAATGGTAGTAGCGGTTGACGGTTACTAAGGGCGGACGGCTGACACGAGAGAGAGAGCTGGCACGAGTCTCTTCTCCAAACCCAAATTTTACTCCGCCAGCTTGTTACGAAAATTCCCTTATTTAAGCACTTGGTATCGACACTGTATCTCTTGTAACCGACTTCCCTTATCTCTCCCTCTCCTGCCATCTCGACCTTTCCGGAAAAACCCAAAACATTGACCCTCATTCATCTCGCGACGCAGGTCTGTTCAATATCATAAATTAGTCTCCCCCTCTCCCAAAGACTCCGCAAATAACTTTTCTTTCATAAGCTTTTACTCTCTCTCTCTCTCTAGACCTCAAACACTGACCCTTATATCTGGCTTTGTTTTTGCACCCCAGGACTTGACAGATGACACTAGATTGAAAAAGTACGGATAACTCAACTTCCCATGACATGGTCATCGAATCGGGAACAAATCCTTTTTCCAAAAGCATTTGTTTTTGCAACCCTGGACTTGACAGATGACACCAGATTGAAAAAGCACAGGTGACCCAACTTCCTATGACATCTCGAAAAACACATTATCCCTTTTAACACAGATAACTCTTTTGTAATAACAATAGTAATTACTGGTAATAACCATAGTAATTTTTGGTAACAGCCATAGTAATTTTCGTAATTTTAAGGACACGGGGGACTCCTGGCCCCCTAGTGTCACATACCTTGTTTTGGGTGGGACAGCCATAATTTTCATACAAAATATTTTCCTGTTAGTTGTATTTCAGTTACTTTTCTTCAGGGCAGCAAATTTAGATATTTTACATGTATTATTAGTTAGTTAGCGGAGCCTCGTATCTTCATAAGACGATGCCACTCCAGATTCTCACGTCCAATAGTCTCGTTGATACCGATTTCCTTCTGGATTTTCGTTTCTTGTGGGCATACTACGTTTAGTTCAAGGTCCTGGTCTAGTTGTTTTTTCCGTATTTTACTGTTGAATGTCTGACACATTGAGCGTCGCTAGTTGGAGTCAGATGTTTTTCATTCTGTTTTCGGACTTCCAATTGTCGGGAAGCCAAAAACTTGTCAGACTAAGACAATAACGCTAGATATGCAAAATGAGAAGCATCAACTAACAGACCAAGAAACAAGACGTAATATTTTTCCAAGAAAGGCTACAGTAATGATAGATAATTAGCCAATTATTCATCAGTCAATAATAAGGACATTATCATGTTCAAACGATTCGAAAATATAAAAAGTGAGAATAGATTTTTGATGATAAAACTTTCTTTTTTTTCTTCAGAAACTTTTACCTCTATTTCCTCTTGATTTTCCTTTTGGGTTATTGTTTTCAGGTAAGAAGAAAAAATCATCTCAATGTCAACAGAACGATTTTCAAAATCCGACGTGTCTATCCATTTCTTAGAAGAATTTTACTTCCTGTTTCTTGGTCTATTTTTCTTCCGTATTTTGTATTTGTTGATGATTTTTATTTTGCATGTCTAGTGTTCTTGTCTTAGTCCGACTATTTTTTGACTTCCCGAAAATTTATAAGACCGATCATTATCCGGTTATTTGCCGGCTAATTAAGAGGCGTGTCATACCTCAACCGTATCAATGTTTTATTAATTTTTATCAAATTTATCGGGAATCACTGGTCCCCTCCCCCACCACCACCAAAAAAAAACCAAGACAAAAAAAAAAAACCTTTCAAACTCGACATTACAGTGCCTTGTGTGCTGGCCACTATATTTGGTGAAGGTCAACTTCATACACGAGCCAGTTGTTGAGTAATCGCGGTGCACACACACACATACACACACAGAGTTCCCTTCAATTGTAGTTTATCATCATCATTCTCTCTTGTGAAAATTACGTGGTTCTCAGTTTGAGAGTCAATCTTTTGATTACGTTCCATATTCCAACACCATAGGTGACTATCAGTAGGATGCATTGGTTGTATACCCTCCTTTTTAGGACTAGTGGGGTTTTCTTGTTCTTGAAAGCCGAGCTTGCTAGAAGACGGAAAAACTGGACTTACAATGTAAGGGAAATAACTCGTCTTTTTCAGAACATAGATGTTGGCGAAAAGCATCCTTTCATTTATTTGGCTAAGACAGGCCAAGCACAACAATTTGTCCGTATGTATGCATTTAGGGCACCAATAACGTAACGCTTGTTTGTTAATCAAATAATTAAGCATTTTTGAGAGGACTACCTCAGTTTATAACCGGAAATTATCTGACGCACTAAGTTATACAATAAATAACTTAGCGCATAGATTGGAGTGAAAACCATTTAATACAATAATTAAAATCTTTTTAGTTTGAAGCACTACATTCTATCACTGAATAAGTTTGTGAACAAACAATAAAACCATTACAAAAATCAAGATCATTCTTTAGTTCACCTGTAATTGTACAACAGTAGTGTGAACTTGCAAATAATCTTGATTTTTTTTAAATAAATAGTTTTATAGTTTGTTTACAAACTTATTTAGTGATAAATTGTAGTACCTGCAGAATGAAAAGTTATTTTAATTTTCACTCAATTGTTTGTTCTTGCAAACTATAAATTATGAAATTGGACTACAGAAGTAAATTGATTCCCCTAAAATAATTGAACTCTTATTCATACTTTAAATCATATAGTAATATAATGTAATATATGTAATATTAAAACCACGTTTGATTTCATGATTCTCTAATATTATCCTAATATCTAATGATCAGCTGCATGATGATAATGTCTCAAAAACAACATTATGGTCCTTTCACATATAGTCGGACCATCAACTATTCTAGGTTTAATCTTATAAGATGAACTGGCTGTCAAGCAACTGTGTTTAGTTTGAAGCCGAACCAAAACAACAAGGACTACACATAAAGTCATTATAAGATTTGGTCAGCACTGAACAGAGAAATTCGGTGTCACATGAACTTTTACTATAGCATTTGGAACCAACAGTGTTAGGTCCCCCTCCTTGGACACGCATTGTGGTTGAGGTATCGCATTATTCCTCACAGATACCAGTGGTTGGTGTTTGAGCCCAGATGATAGTTCTAGTGAAGTGGGTCAGTTGGAGTAACTTGGTCAATCAGAAGTTAAAACTGTGTATTTAGGCCATCTATGTCTTGGGCAAGTCTCTCACACCCTATTCCCACAATGGTGAGTCTGAGATTCAGCACCCCACCCATCCTTTGGGCATTTCTTTCACAATGTTCTGGACAGTCCGTTCTCATAGCTTCCAGAGATTAATTATTGTCAGGTGTAGAGTATTGTTGATGGTTATGTTGCGCTTGGAACCTACTGACAAAACTATAAGCAGAACTAGTTCAACAACACTCTGCACTACAAAAAATTCACTTGAAGAAGGTTGAAGAATGAAGTAGCTGAAATATTGGTCTTTGTTAGTTATTAACAAAGATGAGGATAGAACATCATCATCTTCATGATGTCTTTAAACATCCATCATTGGACATAGACATTCCCCAGGATTCGCCACAATTCCCTCTCATGGGCATCGCGGAGCCAGTATTTCCTGAATTTGTCAAGTTCATCTCTCCATCTTGTGTTCTGTCAGCCTCGGTTTCTTATGTGATCTCTGGGGATTCACGTTGTGAGACGTGATGTCCATTGGTTGTCTTTCACTCTTGCAACATAGCCTGCCCATTGCCATTTGAGTTTTTTAATAGTTTCTATGATGTCACGAACACCTGTTTTCTTCCTCATATACTGTGCTGTCTTGTGATCTCTCCATGTAAAGTTGAGCAACAAACAACATTAAATACATGGAATTATTTTTTTAGAGAGTTAATTTCAAGAAAAGTTGAAAAATGAACTGAGATTAAATGAATTTCAATGTTGAAAAAAAAAAGAAGCATTTTAATGTCAAAGCAATGGATACACACTAGGACACACATTTTGTGCTTTCTCACCTCATTTACTATACATTAGCAAAAAGGTTTTCTTTAATAAGCTTCATTTTATCCCAAGAACCCTTGCAACAGAAGGATTACTACCTCCTGTCTGCTTGCCAAGGGAAATTCATTTGTGTAACTTGAAGCCTAAGATGTAGTGACAGTTATAAAGTTGGATATAATTACATGGTAGCTATTTAGATCATTCAATTTTCTCAGGTGATCTAATTTGCATAATTTGATGTTGGTTTTTGGAACAGTAAATCAGAATGTCTCAGGGGATACAGAGTTTGTCGAATGCAAAAATATGTATAAGCAAAAATGGCCAGATTTGGTTTTCAGAAATTCAGTGGCCAGGTTCCTACTTTAATTAATTCATTCTCAATTCTGAACATCATCTTGGAATTAATCTCCAAGTGAAATGTTATGATATGAAAGGGAAAAGAAGACAGTAATACACAAGAATGATGAATAAGTGCATGATCGACAAAATTTGTAATCCAATTGACATCTTCGGTTGTTCAAAATTTCTCTTCTTGACCAAGTTGTTGGAACAAGGGGCATTAAATTTTGGCACAGAAAATCTTTGGGGAACAAAGAAGATTAACGGTCAGGCAGTCTGTGCTAAAACATGGACCCCGACAGTTCAGCACACAGTCTCTGACCGTTGTGACAGGAGGGAGAGAAAGGGAGACGGTACAAATGACAGATGTTGAAAATAGACTAATAATAGTAATAAAAGATTTAGTCAGAATTTTTTAAATATTTTCTTCATTTTATTATGAAAGATCAACTGTCGTTCTACATTCTCTTCAGAAAAAGAAGGTATAGGCACATACCATTTCATTTCTTCACGATTCGTATGGCGTTTGAATGTCTCACTGCATTTCATATCTCTCCCCTTTTTCTTTGTGTTTTCCGTTTTCATTTTCATGCATCATGTCACGTCTCTAAATTCGATTCTAGTCATCGCTGTATTAACCAAAGCATGATTGATGTCTGAAGAGCTACACCATGTACTTACAGGTGTACAGTGCACCATATTTCAATAGTCATGGATATGAGCCACAATGCGCATTGAAGTAATATATTCCTCTACTAGTGGATGGAACCACTATAGCCTCTTATTTTGTTTGCTCCAGTGAATACTCATTAATACAAAACAATGTATTGTGGTAAGAATATCACCATCAAATGATGAAAAATTGGAAACCTGGTGTTCCTTGCCTATTTTTCATCATTGAGCATAAAGAAATTATTTATAAGCAATTTTTGGTCATCTTTAATCCATAAAAATTCATTGTGTAGAAAGTTGTGGGGAAAGTAATCATTAATGGGTGTTTTCTTATAAAATTATCGATGCGATAAGGAAATATCAAACATGTTTTCAGTGAAGATCTCGAAAGCCATTGGTAGTAACATCGAAGAGACATTTCTACAAGTTGATTTTGGCTAATACTGCTTCATCCGATGGAGTTTGGACCTTGCTCACCTTATAACCTGACTTAGTCCCAGTAACAAGTCTTAAAAAGCCTTTATAGATAAGAATACTGACCATATTTGTCATGAGATTGCATGACATTTCAAATACAACTGGAGAGGGAGGTTTCTTTTCGCATCCAACTCCTGCTTTTGCACTAAATTTAGCAGATTTCTTATTTAGGCAGTGTATAAATTCAATAGCAGCACAATTTTCAGCTGTTTTACAGCAACTTCAGCCAAATTCTCTTATTTTCAGCAACCAAAAATGGCCTTGAAAAAAACTATTTTTTAGCGCACTCTGGCGTTTAGCACAAACATTTTTTTTTTAGAGCTGGCAACATTACTTCTGGAATAAAGATTGCTTAGCTATGTTACTTGAAAAATCTTACTGGTGGTTACGATGACTTTATGATTCGTATAAGCCAGCTGGTTCCATGTAGTCACTGGCGGCTGGAGAAGAATAATTGTAAGGTTTTTTTGGATACCACTTATGTACAATTCCGCTTTAGTGATGAACATGAGAATATGCATTGGAGAGAGGCTTTATATAAATCCAATTTTTGGCAGAATATTTTCTTCAAGACGCAACATCGAGAGAAAAAAAAATCAGGATTTTTAAAGTCTGCTTCATGTCGGAGACATCTCCACCAAAAGCAGAGAACACTGATACAGTCTTTAGAGAGTAACTCTGATGCTGACCAGCATGGACAAGGTTTCAAATGCTGACTGTATGATTGAAGATTGTAGTAAGACTATTTCAAGAAATAATGAAAAAAAGAGAAAAAACTGTTGAAATGCAATGTAAGTTTGAAAGAATTCATTTACAATTCTGCTTTAGTGACACACATGAGAACACACACTGGGGAGAGGCCTTTCAGATGTTGAATTCATGGCAAAGCATTTTCTGTAAAAAAAAAGCAACTTGAAACAGCACATGAGAATACATAATACAGAAACACCTTATCACTGTGAAGTGTGTGGAAAAGAATATTCTGTTGAGAAACACTTAAAAATTCACATGAGGATATACACAGGAGAGATGATGTTCAGTTGTGAAATATGTGTTTTGGTGATGATTATTTTTTTCAGTGTGTGTTCTTTCGTGTCTTTTTAATTGGATCAGATACAGAAAGGCGAAAAAAAGACGACAAACAAGTGTTCTTTGCAACGAAAAATCAAGATTCATATTGTGAGTGATGTAATATGTGTCTTTGTCAAATAGCACAAAAATCCAAGGTCTTCAAGAGGGCAAATTGATGATGACAAACATGTGTCCTTTACACGAAAACTGTAAGACTCATACTGTGAGTGTCGCAACATGTGTCTTTGTCACGCGGCACCAGTATCACTTAGCTGATTCTCCAGGATCTTCGTAAGGGTAAATTGACAACGACTAACCTGAGTTCTAGGCAAAAAATTGAAAGCCCCACACTGAGAATGCAGTAATGTGCGTATTTGTCACATGGTACCAAAGTCACTGTGAGCTTTGTAACATGTGTCTTTTTCATATCGTACAAAAATCACTTCCAGCATTCTCATAGATTTTCATAAGTGCAAATTGACAATGATGAACACAAGGTCTTCGCACAATCATTGGAAGACTCTTACTGCATGACTTGCAATAAGTGTATTTTTCACATTGTACTAAAATCACTTTGCTGATTAGCCTCCGTGTCCGTGGAGCATATTGACAATGGGGAAAAGGAATTTAGAGCACTGAAATTGGAAGATTCATACTGTGAACATGGTGACACGAATCTGCGTCACATTCCAACAGTATCACTTGGCTGATTCTCCAAGGTGTTCCTCAAGGTGGATTGGAGATGACAAACAAAAGTCGTCAGCACAAATATTAAAAGACTCATACTGTGAGCTTTGTGACATGTGTCTTTTTCATATCGTACGAGAATCACTTTCCTGAATCTTATGGATGTTCATATGTGCAAATTGATGACGATGAATACATGTTCTTCACAAAATCATAGGAAGACTCTTATAGTAAGATTTGCAATAAGTGTATTTTTCCCATTGTACTAAAATCACTTTGCTGATTAGCCTCCGTGTCAGTGGAGCATATTGACAATGAGGAAAAGGAGTTAAGAGCACTGAAATTGGAAGATTCATACTGTGAACATTGTGACAAGAGTCTTCGTCACATTCCAACAGTATCACTTGGCTGATTCTCCAAGGTGTTCCTCAAGGTAGATTGAAGACGACAAACAAGAATTCTTAGCACAAATATTGAAAGACTCATACTGTGAGCTTTGTAACATGTGTCTTTTTCATATCGTACAAGAATCACTTCAATCATTCTTGTAGATGTTCATAAGAGCAAATTGACGACGATGAACAGAAAGTCTTCACATAATCATTCGAAGACTGTTACTGCTTGATTTGCAATAAGTGTATTTTTCACATTGTATTGAAATCATTACGTTGATTCACCAGTGTGTCAGTAGAGAATACTGATAGTGACAAACATGAGTTCTCAGCACTGAAATTCAAATATTCATACTGTGAACATTGTGACAAGAGTCTTCGTCACATTCCAACAGTATCTTTTGGCTGATTCCCCAAGGTGTACCTCAAGGTAGATTGATGACGACAAACAAGAATTCTTAGCACAAATATTGAAAGACTCATACTGTGAGCTTTGTAACATGTGTCTTTTTCATATTGTACGGAAATCACTCTCCTGATTCTAATGGATGTTCATATGAGCAAATTGATGACGATGAATACATGTTCTTCGCACAATATTTGGACGACTCTTACTGCTTGACTTGCAATAAGTGTATTTTTCCCATTGTACTAAAATCACTTTGCTGATTAGCCTCCGTGTCCGTGGAGCATATTGACAATGAGGAAAAGGAGTTAAGAGCACTGAAATTGGAAGATTCATACTGTGAACATTGTGACAAGAGTCTTCGTCACATTCCAACAGTATCACTTGGCTGATTCTCCAAGGTGTTCCTCAAGGTAGATTGAAGACGACAAACAAGAATTCTTAGCACAAATATTGAAAGACTCATACTGCGAGCTTTGTGACATGTGTCTTTTTCATATCATATGGAAATCACTCTCCTGATTCTTATGGATGTTCATATGAGCAAATTGATGACGATGAATACATGTTCTTCACAAAATCATAGGAAGACTCTTATAGTAAGATTTGCAATAAGTGTATTTTTCAAATTGTACTGAAATCACTTTGCTGATTATCTTCCGTATCCGTGGAACATATTGACAATGAGGAAAAGGAGTTAAGAGCACTGAAATTCAAATATTCATACTGTGAACGTTGTGACAAGAGTCTGCGTCGCATTCCAACAGTATCACTTGGCTGATTCTCCAAGGTTTTCGTGAAAGCAGATTGAAGACAACAAACAAAAGTTGTCAGCACAAATATTGAAAGACTCATACTGTGAGCTTTGTAACATGTGTCTTTTTCATATCGTACAAGAATCACTTCCATCATTCTCGTAGATGTTCATAAGAGCAAATTGACGACGATGAACAGAAAGTCTTCACACAATCATTCGAAGACTGTTACTGCTTGATTTGCAATAAGTGTATTTTTCACAATGTACTAAAATCACTTTGCTGATTAGCCTCCGTGTCCGTGGAGCATATTGACAATGAGGAAAAGGAGTTCAGAGCACTGAAATTGGAAGATTCATACTGTGAACATTGTGACACGAATCTGCGTCACATTCCAACAGTATCACTTAGCTGATTCTCCAAGGTTTTCGTGAAGGTAGATTGAAGACGACAAACAAAAGTTGTCAGCACAAATATTGAAAGACTCATACTGTGAGCTTTGTAACATGTGTCTTTTTCATATCGTACAAGAATCACTTCCATCATTCTCGTAGATGTTCATAAGAGCAAATTGACGACGATGAACAGAAAGTCTTCACACAATCATTCGAAGACTGTTACTGCTTGATTTGCAATAAGTGTATTTTTCACATTGTATTGAAATCATTACGTTGATTCACCTGTGTGTCAGTAGAGCATACTGATAGTGACAAACATGAGTTCTCAGCACTGAAATTCAAATATTCATACTGTGAACGTTGTGACAAGAGTCTTTGTCACATTCCAACGGTATCACTTAGCTGACTCTCCAAGGTGTTCGTGAAAGCAGATTGAAGACGACAAACAAGAATTCTTAGCACAAATATTGAAAGACTCATACTGTGAACTTTGAAACATGTGTCCTTATCACATGATACCTAAGCTTTTTGGCTGATTCTCCTGGGAGTTTGTGAGGGCAAATTGACAACGACAAGCAAAATTCTTAGAAAATTACTGAAATACACATACTCTGAGCTTTGTAAGATGTGTCTTCAGCACATGGTACGGAAATCACTTTTTTGATTCTTTTTGATGCTTGTAAGGGCAAATTGACAATGACAAACATGAGTTCTGAGCACAAATATTGAAAGACTCATACTGTGAGCTTTGTAACAAGTATATTGATCACATTGAGCTAACATCACTTTCCTCATCCACCTGTGTGTCGATCAAGCATATTGAAAATGACGAATACGAGTTCTCAGCACTGAGATTGAAAGATTCATACTGAGAACATTGTAATACGAGTCTTTGTCACATTCCAACAGTATCACATGGCTGATTCTTCAAGGTGTTCGTAAAAGCAAATTGAAAATGACAAACAAGAATTCTTAGCACAAATATCGAAAGACTCATACTGGGAGCTTTGTAACATGTGTCTTTTTTATATTGTACGGAAATCCCTTTCCTGATTCTTATGGATGTTCATAAGAGTAAATTGATGACGATGAATACATGTTTTTTGCACAATCATAGGAAGACTCTTATTGTAAGATTCACAATAAGTGTATTTTTCACATTGTACAAAAATCACTTCCCTGAATCTCCTAGGTGTTTGTGAGGGCAAATTGAAGATAAAGAACATAAGTACTGAGCACAAATATTGAAAGACTCATACTGTGAGTGCTGTAACACGTGTTTCTGTCTTATTGCAACAGTATGACTTGGCTGATTCTACTGGGTGTCTGTAAGGGAAAATTGATGACGAACGAGAGTTCTTAACACAAAAATAGATAGACACATACTGTCAGCTTTGTAACATGTGTCTTTATCACCTGGCACCGGTATAACTGATAAAATTGATTCTCCTGGATGTTTGTTATGTTGGATCGACAACAACGAAGAAGTGTTTTTAGCACAAACATTGGAAAACTTATACTGTGTACGCTGGAACACGTGTATTTGTCACATTGTACTAAAGTCATTTAGCTGATTCACGTGGGTGTTCCGGAGGGCAAACTGACAATGACGAACACAAGTTCTTTGCACAAATATCGAAAGACTCATACTGTGAGCGCTGTAACAGATGGTTTCATTTCATGGCGACAGTATCACTAAGCTGATTCTTTTGAGTGTTCGTGAGGGCAGATTGTAGACGATGAACATGAGTTCTTTGCACAAAAATTGGAAGACTCATACTGTGAGTGTTGTAACATGTGACATTGTCACATGGTATCAGAATAACTTGGCTGATTCTCCTGGGTATTCGTAAGGGCAAATTGATGATGGACACGTATTCCTTGCACAAATTCAAAAGACTCATACTGTGAGTGTTATAACACGTGTCTTTGTCATAAGACACTGAAATCAATTGGCTGATTCACCTGGATGTTTGTGAGGGCAAATAATGAGGAACATGTATTCTTGCACAAAAATTGAAAAATTCATAATATGAGCGTTGTAACATATATCCTTGTCATATGGCACTTGCATCACTTGGCTGATTCTTTTGGGTGTTCATAATTGTAATTGATGATGACAAACACTTGTTCCATCCACAAAAATTGAAAGAGTCATACTATGAATGTTCATACTTGTCTTCATCACATGGCGCCGAAATCACTTGGCTGATTCTCCTGGTTGGTCATAAGTTATTAAATGAGGAAGAACATGTGTGTTTAGCACAAATATTGAAAGACTCATACTGTGAGCGTTGTAACATGTGTCTTTGTCACATGACACCAGTATCACTTGGCTGATTCCCCTCGGTGTTCGTTAGGGTTAATTGACGATGACGAACGTGTTCTTAGCACAAAAATTAAAAGAATAATACTGTGAGCGTTGTAAAATGTGTCTCTGGCAAATGGCGCCCAAATCACGGCTGATTCTCCTGGGTGTTTGTAAGGGCAAATTGATGACAACGAACATGTGTTCTCAGCCAAAAAATTGAAAGGCTCATACTTTGAGCATTATAACACGTGTCTTTTTCATATAGTACTAAAGTCACTTGGCTTATTCTTCTGGGTGCTCTTAAGGGAATATTGACGACGACCATGTGCTCTTTGCCCCAAGATCAAAAGACTATTACTCTGAGTGATGTAAGATGTGTGTTTGTAACACAGCACCAGAATCTTCTGGGTGTTTGTTTTGGCCATTGTCCTTGAGGGAGGAGGCTTTGAAGCAAAAAATCACAAACCCTCACTTTGCAGTGAGACAAAGATGGGTAAACAAAAAGATGTGGGATTACAAAAAAGAACAAAATTCTTCTCGCAATCAAAAATGCAATTTTGGCAGAATTTCTTCACACCAGGAAGCAAAAGAATCCTAACTTTGAGTCTTATGACACGTGTCATGAAACGGCTTGGGATTACACTACGGAACTACATTCTTATTGCAATTAAAAATTGCATGCATTTTTCATTTCAAAATGAATTCATTTCATCGGTGTATTCTCTCATCTTTTTGTTTACCCTTCTTAGGTTCATCACAAAAACCTCCATTTGTTTGCCGAGGATGAGGCATTTCAAGGAAATGCCAGGCAGAGTTGACATAAGATCAATGATGGCTAAGCAGAAGAAATGGCGGTGTAATTCATTGGAAGAGAATTAGTCTTGAAACGACTGGATGACTGGCGCATGAATTTGCAGGGTGAAGCACAATGAGACAGAGATGTTGTTTGTGCTTGTTGGGATCAAAACTGTCATATTGGCATCTTGTTGGTGTTTATGTTTTCTAACTGGAAGTAATGGCATAAGATTGGCATAGTGTCTTTGACGGGAGAAGAACTATCCGTAAATAATTCAGGATTCGATAAACAATGGAATCTGTGCCGATTGAACTGGTGCATTTCTTTGGTTCATGTCAGCCATGAAGACTATCATGTCTTTTTTCGTGATTGGAAGAACAAATCAATAATCAAATTCATTAAACAGGGCGAATTTGTTTTTTGATATGTTTTATTTGGTGGAACAAACCTCATCAATATGTGTTCAATTTCCCTGATATTTCAGTTGTGGTTTGCAGTCGGGAAAAGAAACTTATTCTTTTGGTGAGAAGAAAAATTCCTCCATTATTATAAACTTGAGAAATTCATTGACAGAAGAGGAATTTGTTTCTTTGAGTCAAATTAACAAATCAATTGTTGCCTGTGATTATTTTTTCTTTCACAAAATAAGGTGAAAAAGTAAACAAACACACACTGGAAAGACACCATTTAATTGTGAGATATGTGGAAATTCTTTCTATAGAACAAGCCCTTTGGATAGTCACATAGGAACACAGGTGAGAAAATTTTTGAATGTGAAGTGTGTGGCAAAGACTTCTCTGCAATGAGTACTTTCACTCAAAGCAACAGACTGGACAGAAACAGTTTGACTGGGAGATATGTAGAATATCCTAGTCAGGAGCCAATTGAAGAGACACAAAAGGACATACAGTGAAGAAAAAGTAATGATCACTAAAATAAATATTTCACAATTGAAAGCCAACTCTCCAGTGTGTTTGTATATGAATTTTCCAAAGACTGTTCCAAGAAAATTCATTCCCTCACACTTCACAGTGATAAGGTGTCTCTCCAGTATATATTCTCAAGGGCTGTTTGTTTCAAAGTGCTTTTTAAAGAAAATGCTTTGTCTCAAATTTAACAGGGTGTTTTTTGCTCTTTTTCCTTAATTCCTGAAACAGTTGAACTACAATCTTTCACGAGGCAGTCTGAATTTGTAGCTATGTAACTGATGAGTGGTTGCTGAGTAAGTGCGCAATGTATAACTGTCTTTTGTTTTGGGTCAAGATGTTCACAATAAAGAGCAGATTACTAAAATCCTCATCTAATTCTTCTACTGTCCTTTGATTTAATGCCTTAATCCTCAGGTCTCCACTTCTCAATCTATTTCATGTCAGTTCAGACTTGAGTCTGACATTCTAGAATCTCTGTTCTTGATCTTCTGAGAATCTGGAAATAAAGAAAAATGATTTTCTGCTAGCTTATCAATATCATTACAGAATTTTAATACATTGTAATAGGAATGTCATAGATTATCAAGAAAAAGATGGAACAAAGACATTTTTCAAAATAGTTTTCACAATTATTTTCTCTACCTGGTAGAATTACGTTTTCCTGAAGATAAAGATAAAGATCAATTTGCTCAATTCAGTCAATCATATTTGCATTAATTCCTGACCACTGACAATCCCTTTCTACCTGATTTGCAATGCAATATGTATGTTCATTACTTATTTGCCGCATGAAAAGCAAGGGAAACAGATGTCATTTTCAAAGCTACGAAAAAACAACAATTTCAACAGATGTAATCATATGAGTATCATTTATTAGAAACCAGGTTTCTTCAGTTTCTTAGTTGGTCTGGCTGAATGTATCATGCGTATAGGCTGCACTAATGGAGCTAGAGGTCTGAAACTTTCAACATTCACTCTTTGCTTTGTATAGATTATTTTTTGTTATCTTTTTTTCAAAAATTCAAACTCTAAGTAAGTTTTTTTGGTGAGGGGATTTAATTTGCAATGAAAGTTTATGCTAAATTGATCCCTTCTTGTCTCTAGCAGCATTCACGCTCGTTTTTTTTTAAATTCAGACCTTTCAAATGATCACAACTCGACAAAAGGCAAGTCAAGTTACTCATCCATTGATCATCCCAACACAGCATGCTGCCAAAAGGTAGTCACATGATGGTTTCTATTGACTAACTAACCAGACCTGTTTATCAGTTGCTCATTCATTCAATACAAGACACTCCATCTAAAAGGCCACCCAGACAAAAATACTTACAACTTGGCTATAATTGGAAGAAATGTACATTCATAGTCGTCTTGCTGAATTACTGAGGAAAGGCAACAAGCCTAAAGAATGGACAAGTGTCATTTCAAACAATCTGTGCAAATGCGTAGAAAAATTAACAATTCTTCACCTGAAACTAGCAAACCAGGAAAAAACCAACAACATAATAGCCTTAATTCTTTTATTTCTATTGATATTCGGACCATCCTCATCTTGGTTGTTTTTCATACAATGTTTCGGCCGTTGCACTCTACGGCCTTCGTCAGGTATCATCAGGTAGATGTGGGGAAGTAACGAACCGAACCCTTTATTTATCCGACGGGGGTATATTGACTGTACTCCCCTCTCAGCATTAGTAGTATTGTTATATTGTCTCACACTAGGATCGAACCTAGAACCATCAGATTACTTTACAGTAATTTGTCTGATGCTGTAACCACTGCGCTATGTGTCCATGTATGAAAAACAACCAAGATGAGGATGGTCAATAGAAATAATAATAATACTTCATCTCAAAAATTCCGAGATATACTAGCCTTAATTCTGTTATCAACACATTAAATCATTGACAATCTTTCTCCCCACCCCCATGATTTTCAATGCATTCCTATCGCAAAATCGTTAGTGATGTATTTACATTTTATATTTAATGGCCCTATTTCGTTAGTAATGCATGCATTCATTCATTCCTGACCACTAACAATCCCTTTCTTCTTGAATCTCTACAGGTTTCCTCACTACAGCCATTAACAATGCATTCAAATCCAAAGACATAATTACACATGAATTTTTTTTTTTTTAAACAAATCTCGCTACCCACAACAGACCAGTTTAATTACTGTTGCTGGATTTATGTTATTCATGTATTCTGACAATTATATGTATCTATGTAACTATTCGGACTTTGCCCATACCTTACTGTTCATAGTGAGACCTTGAAATTTTGCACACACTCCTCCCAATGAAAAGAGAAAAGAGGGGGTCTTTTTTCAAATTCCTCTCCAAAATAGTTTATTAACAGGAGGTTCAATATACAGAGTGGGTTTTATACTAAATTGGTCACTGATTTGTGCCCATTTGTCATTTGAAAATTCAGATCTTTTTTTTCAATTGATCACAGCAGTAGAGTTTAGTGCTTCTCAGGTGTGCCCTGTGATACGGATGATGTTCTGGAATTTTTTGCACAGTTGTTCGAATTATTTCCACACAGTATATCTGAATATTTTATGACAGGTCATCCATCCAGGAGTGGTTAGTCAGAAGTATCTTTTAAGGATTTATTTTAAAAAACAAATTTAAAGCTCATTTTTTTCCTCCTCTCATGTTTTACTATGCACACAGTATAGTGGTGATTCTTAATTGTTTTATTTGTTTTCTGTCAAGCAGAAAAGGAAACTAATATATAATATCAAGTGGGATTGAAACTTGATGACTTACTGATAGATCAAGGAAATATTAATGAAATGGTGTTGAAATTTTAAGCATTAACAATGTCACTCAGATTGTATACATTGGGGAAAGGCGATACATCAAAGCAGCTAATGGCCTAGACGGGCAGAAGTAACAAATAAGAAAGGAAAAATAACTGATGATTTATTACAACATGGGTACACTAGTTAGCCCTATTCAATCAGTAACACTAGCAGTTCCTGACCACCGACAACCCTTTTCCTCCTTATATCCAATGCATTTTGATAGTAAGATCATTAGAAAAGTATTATTCAAAATCTATAAGAAAAAAATAAAAAGGAAATGAAGAAAAAAGAAAGAAAATATTTTTCTGAAAACTAACAGATTCAGGGTATGTAACAAAGCGCTTTTGAATTTAGAGTACAAAAAATTACTTGCAGAAAGTGTTCTTTTTCTATTTTTTTCCAATATTCAACTAATTCAAATCCGAGCTAAGATCTTTTTGATAATAATAGTCAGATGACAGAAGAAAAAGAATGTAATAATCGTAAGTATTAGAACAATTGACATTTATTTTCATCTTGCTAAATTAATTGTAGGGACAGACTGATCTTGATAACAATAACCGTTTGATAACATTATCTATGATTGCAATAAACATTTAGGTTTGTATCTCCAAATGATTAATAGGATTGAATTTGCAATAGTGACCTCTTTTAGCTCATAAGTGTTATCTCATTTTGAAATTTCAATTCTTTCAATGCTTTTCAATTTTCTAGGATTGGGGGCCCGTGTTAGAAAGGTGGTCCTGATTGTACAGTTCCGCACTGTCACACACAAGTGAAGACAATTTAATCCATTCAAAGCAATTACAAAATAGTTCATGTATTTGCTAATGTTTTTCTTTCAATAATTCTCTTTTTTTTTGGCACCATTTTTCAAACCAAAACGGGGAATATTAGTGAAAGCCATCCTTCTGTGAAAATGGCAGAATAAACGTGCCCACCTTATCATTTATAGCTAAAACTGAAGACCCCTTTTCTCAAGAAGAGCCCTCAACGATGAACAGAAAAAAGAGTGACTGCAACTTTTAATACAATGATGACCTTCGATCTTCAATAAGAATATTGTTTCAAAAATTCCAACAGATTTTATTAAAAGCCGCCCAGAAGATAGGTGATGACCAGTCAAAAGGACAATGGTGTAGTATGGACTACTACAGGTAACAACTGCGTTCGGTCAAAAGGACAATACCTTTGAATAAGATAGTTATACTTTGAAAGCCGTGTGTGAATTTGGAGTGACTTCAAGATCAGCAGATATCATGTAGGTATTTCTAGTTATAAAAAATTGTCCAAACTTATTTCATCATAAAAGTATGATTTAAAAGAACTAAAATCAATTATTATTCTATTCTCCCCGTACCGTGTAATACATACTACAAAATAAAATCACAATAGAATTTTTATTTATTCAAATTTACAGAAAGAAATTGAATCAAATTCCTTGATAAGTAATAATATTCATATTACAGTGGTGTTGTTCTGGCTCATGCCTTTTGACTGGACGCTTTTGTAGATCGCAGTAGTTCATAGTACACCGTTTGTAGTCCTTTTGTCTTGATACCTTTTGGCGTGGATTCGAACACCAGGAGGAAACCTGAAAATGACTTGGGCTAAATTCCCACGCCGGAAGCCTCGAGGATGTCACATTTCAACACTCGAGGATGTTCAATTCCCACGCCCGGGTGGGGTGGGGGCCCAATTCTGAGTTCCGGAGAATGCTATATTCCCACGCCTGGTGCCCGTAGGGTGCTAAATTCAAACGTGTGTGAACCACCCCACAGGAAGATTCATAATGGATTAGTACATACACTCCTGGACATCGGGCAGGGCGTGGTATTTCAACATCCCATGGGCCTCTAGTGTGGGAATTAAGCATACCCCGGGATTTCCCGATTTCTAAGCTGAATAAAACCGAATTTCGACAAAAATGTTAATATGAGTAAAATAAAAAAATAATTTTCTATCTTTAAGGGGCGGGACCCCAGGGACCCGTCTCGATCACTAATGCCAGTTATAAACCATGTGTGTTGCGGGTAAAGCCGCCTGAGGTTCTATCATCTTTTAAAACGAAAGTAGTAGAGCACAATAAAATTATTTCGACTTTGAGAAATGAGGGGCTAAACTAAAAACTGTATTATCCCCAGAAGACATACAAGACTAACCGTTCGAGAGAAGGGTTGAAATGTTTTGGTTCTCCAAGATCAAATGACTGTTGTGACCCCAAAACTTGAAACTAACAATACGAATTAAGATTCTAGTAGTCGATGAGAAAAAGGAAATGCAAGTTGATTTTTTTAGGCTTCCAACGAAAAAGCCCTAAAATATCAATTAAGATAAAATCAGTTGAAAGGGGTACAGAAAAAGATTTTTTTCCAAAAATCAAAGGTTAAGGGAACTCAAAACTGCTGGAATTTTCCAAACACCAGGAAATATTTCATAATAAAAACATCAGAAGAAATATGAACATGAGGCAAAAAATCACGATTGCAATTAAAAAAAAAAACGTTCTTATGAAAATTTATCTTTCTTAAAAGAATCGAAATGTAGGAAAGAAATTGATTGACTTACTCGATTGACTTGACCGTCAGACGACGAGGCTGATTACTGCGTTAAACGGTGTAAGGAGGATGTAAATTCCTTTTGTTAAAAAGTTCTGACTACTTTATTACATGCCCTTGATAAAGTTATTGACCACTATAATCATTTTCGTTGTTTGGCGTAATTGCATTTTGCTGATTAGTTCTTCAAAATTCCTCCCGATAAAATTCAAGATTAGTTCTACCCATTTCTGAGATATATTGTGAAGTAAAATAAAAAGGTCGGGTTGACTGACTTTTAACAAAATAATTCCACAAATTTTTCTTACAGATAAATTAATTCATAAAAGTACAAAAAATTTCATTTATATTTTCCATTTTTTGTCATCTGTAATTCAACTGAAACATGACAAGCACTTTAAAAATATGAAGTATATACGACGCTGTAGATAAAAAAAAATGGGGGGTGATAAACCACTACTTGATCTTCGAACTCAGGGCAGACTTTGATATGAGGGCCCTCTGGTAGCGTCAGCAGTTATTTAGTCTGCTTATGCCTCGAGCCAACTTTTCTTGAACTGTGCTGACAGGTGAAATAGATATTCCCTGTAAACACTATATTTTAAGTAAAAAGGAAGCAATATCTTTCGATATTTTCTTAAACTCTGTGTTTGAGTGTACAAGTGTTTCTTCTTGTTTTTTTACGACTAATTTCATGCTACTTACTTGCAATTAAAACCAAAAACCTCCAAACAAAATATTCAACTATTTCAGAAGTAACTTTTTTTTTTAAATGTGAGGCAGGTACAGCTAGCTAGCTAGCTAGCTACATAGATGGATAGATATGGACAGAAAAATTTGAAAAAACTGAAGTTTCTTGCAGGAAGACTGATAAGTCTATGAATATCTATTTGGAGATAGACCATAAGACCTGGATGCTGTCTGTTGATTGGATAGACACCACTTGGATTGATAAGAGATGAATGTTAATATCTGTACCTCACATGAATGAATCACCTGATCCTATGCATGAACCAGAACAAATTATCTGAAAAATTATCTAAGAATAAATAGATCACTCATCTAAAAAGTACCCATACAAGATTTGGGCATTGTGGCCCAAAATGACCATAGAGATCCCCCCCAAAAAAAACACTATTTTGAAAGAAAAAAAAAAAAAAAAGACAGTACCTAGTGGTGTACTCATGTAAATTTTCAAGGTTATAGCCCCCAAAATGTGACCGGGAGCTTCATACACAAACAAAGAGAGAAGAACCAAGAGCCCACTTGGCTGGTTGGTCAGACAATTTGTGGGGTAATGGTGATATTGAATTTTCTGTGGGGATATCCATTTTTAAATTGATATATACTTGCAATGAAAGAAGGATGAAATTTTCCACCTCAGATAGATACAAGCAACTTAGAAAGGTACAGAAATGAATTGATAAATAATGAACTGACAGATAGATAGGAACAGATTGAGATAGATAGATAGATAAATATGAACAGACTGCATCATGAATATATATACACATGCACACATATACATGGCTAATAGTGGAATTGACATCAGATCATTTTTCTTCCCTTAGGAAGACATAAACATAACAATGAATTCGCCATCATAGACAATAACTGAATAACATAGTGTTAGAATTTCAAGTTTGTAAATAAATTCCATTGAAGAAGAAATACTGTCAGAATGAATTCAATTAATGACATCACTGGCAATTCCCACTGGAAAACACCTGGAATAAAATTTTTAAAAATATCTAGAAAGATCTAGATTTCTTGGAATCTAGACCTTATTAATAAACCTGTCAAAATAAGGCCCCCCAAGAAATCAAAAAAGCTTTTTTTCCAAAAATAATTTCAGAACGGGTCTAGCGGAGTAATTTTTTCAAGTGTGTAGACAAAACAGTATGGCCAGGCATGCTGAAACACACAAACAAACACATGCACATATAAAAAAAAGGAAAAAACCCTTTGCCATCTTTGATGGCTACAGTTGTTTCACATATGGTCACTTCAAATCAGCAACATACTTATTATTAGTAGAAATTAAAAGAAAACTACAATATGTCCGCAAGATATGGGTATTGTTCATAATGGGGTGGTAAGGGTGACAATAATTTTGTCTTATCAATACATTGAATTACGCAGATCTTGTATCAAAACCTTCTTTGATTCCATAATTTCTTAATATTATCCTAATTTCTACTAAAAATAATGTGTCATAAACAACATCTTGGCCCTTCAACGTATAAACTTTGTTAGATTCCATGATTCCCCAATATTGTTCTGATCTTGATAATAATTAGTATTGAAAACAACACCTTGACCCTTTCATGTACACACTGATTTGTCAGCCAACTGAGGATTAATCTTTTGAGATGATCTGGCTGTAAAGCAACCAGGTTTCAGATCTAAATCAAGATGGACAATTCATAGAATCATTAAAAGATCCAGTCAGCGCAAAATGGAGGGATTCAGTGTCACTTGACCTTTTGCGATTGCATTTGGAGTCAAGTTCCCTTTCTTGAATGGACTTGAATGGTGGGTAAAATAATTTCATATTTCCCACAGGTACCAGCAGTTTGTATTTGAGCCCAGCTAAAAGCTTTGATGAAGTGGGTCAACTTGAGTAATTTGCCAATCTAATAAGATATGATACCCCATTCTCACAATAGTCAATCTGAGATTCACTACTTTTTTCCCCACATTCTTCTTGCTTTTCTTTCTCTCACTTTTCAGGGAGTCTATTCTCCAATCTTCCCCAGGTAATTTTTTTCTTGGGCGTAGAGGGTTGCAGATGGTCATGTTCTGCTTGGATCCCACAGACAAAATTATAAGCAGAACTATTCTAACAACAACAACACTTTGCACTGTTATTAATTCACCTGTAGAAGGTTGAAGAATGAACTAGCTGAAACATTGAGGCTATTCTTAACAAAGATGATAATAGTTTGAAAAATATTGAATACATGGCATGTTGATAAAATTTGTAGAACCATTTTTCAAAGTTCATTTCTGAAAAAATTAAAAATGAATCTTACAATTCACCAAATGTCTGTCTGTTTGTATGTAATAACCTACTGCAAAATCTAAACAACATAAACCCATGAAATTTTCTATTTGTACTATTGGGACCCTGGAGCAGATTTTCAATGAGTTAGTTTTTAAAAACCATCACTCAAAATATGTGGGGCGGGGGTCCGATTTACATGAATTTATCCTGAAATGACATTTTTGCACCTGCATGGGGGGGAGGGGGAATCTCTAAACAGCATTTAATAATATCTATTTTTTTTTTAATTCAATTGGTTAATTACCCACATTCTTTTTTTATGATACATGGCTTTGGTGTACTAAATATATATATCCAGAAAATTATCATTAACCTTTCTTTCAACATTAGCCTACCTTTTTTTTTCTAACAATGTAAAGAAAAGATGGTATTAAATTGATTTTTAAAAACAAATTAAATACTTTTGCATGCTTAACCTCTCAATCATGGATATGCACTAGGGTACCTTGAAATAATACCTTCCTCCACTGATAGATGAAACCACCAAACCTCGTTACTTTGTTTGTTAGAAGACACTTATTAATCCAAAACAAGGCATTTGAATTTCATTTATAGCTGATTCCTCTTATTCTGTTATTGTGTTTGAAGTTTTGAAATAATTGGACCAAGACAAACAAATAATGATGATGATAATGATAATTTATTTATTCTATAAGATTGATTACCCTGAAGAATAATGGGAAGAGGAATATTTGTAGACTGAACATCATTGCATATTATTTCTTCATGTATAAACTAGTGTCTTTCATTTTCATTGGTTACCTTTGTGAGTAGTCATGGAATATGAAGAAGATTTTTCCACCAAATATATTTGTTCTTGTTTATTAATTCAAAGACCATTTCATCATATTTAGGTGTAAAATAGATCAGTACATACAGTTTTAAATTGTGGATTAGCATCTATTTCCCATGTGAAGGATTTCTTCCCAATGATTGACGAATGGTTAATATTCAAATTCTTATTCTGCACTAACATATTTTCTTTCAATTTAGTGATCATTATTCTTTTCAGCATGTGTTGTTTTGTGTCTCTTTAATTGACTTCTGACATAGAAAGATATTCCACACATATTACAATTGAATGGTTTCTCTCCAGTGTGTAACTTCATGTGAAATTTGAGATTACTCCCACCAGAAAAGTCTTTACCACATACTTCACATTTAAAAGGTTTTTCTCCAGTATGTGTTCGTATGTGACAATTCAAGTTGCCTTTTCTACAGAAGGATTTTCCACATATCTTACATGTGAATGGAGTCTCTCCAGTGTGTGTCCTCATGTGGAATTTACGGCTACTCATTTGAGAGAAACCTTTTCCACACATTTTGCAGATATAAGGTTTCTCCCCCGTATGGATTCTCACGTGCTGTTTCAAGGTGGATTCCGAAGTAAATGTTTTGCTGCAAATTTGACATATAAAAGGCCTTTCACCAGTGTGTGTTCTCATGTGAATTTTCAAGTGTTTCTTAACAGAATATTCTTTTTCACACACTTCACAGTGATAAGGTGTCACTCCTGTATGTGTTCTTAAGTGTTCTTTCAAGTTCCATTTTATAGAAAACTCTTTGTCACAAATTTGACAAATGAAAGGCCTCTCTCCAGTGTGTGTTCTCATGTGTATCACTAAAGCAGAATTATAAAAAAATTCTTTCCTGCATACATTACACTGTAACACTTTTTTCTCTTTTTCCTTAGTTCTTGAAACAGTTGAACTACAATCTTTAATGACACAGTCTGCATTTGTAGCTTTGTCCATGATGGGTATAAATCTGCAGTGTACAACTGTCTTTCTGCTTTGGCAAAGATGTTTCTGATATGAAGTAGACTTCTGAAATTCTGACTGAAATCTTCTCCTGTCTTTCAATCAAATACCTTGACCTCTGGTTTCTTATTTTCAATGAATTTCATGGCAATTGAGACTCAAGTCTGGCACCCCAGAATCTCTGTTCTTGATCTACTGGAAATCTGGAAATAAAGAAAAAATTTTGTTGGTAATTCATCAATAGCACTGTTACACTTTGTAACTGAGATGCAATAGATCATTCAATGTAACAATATATATTAAACAAAGTTTTCACTGCTGTTGTTTCTGTTCAGTAAAACCCTGGTAAAACCATTTCTTTGCTATCTTTCTACAAAGACAAAAAAGGAAATGGTTAATTACAGATATATCAGCAATATTATGACAGTATCAACTGTTGACCACTGACAATCCTTTTCTTCTTGATTATCAATGTATTTTCACAGCAAATTAATCAGCAATCCATTTGCATTACATATGCAATTATATATATGTATATATATATATATATAGCCTTATTCAATCAGTAATGCTTGCCTCAATACTTGACCATTGACAATTCATATCTTTCTGATTTTCAATGCAATTCTATAATGCATTTACATTATACATATAATAATATCAGTAATGCATTAATACCTGACCATTGACAATCCCTTTCTTCCTGATTTTCAATTTATAACATACAGAGTGCAAAAATTTACTAGAAATTAAAAAGATGAACAAATTGGTTCAAAACATTTTTATAACAATCAGATCAGATATAAGATTCAAGTGCTTCACAGAGAACACTGGTGAAACGTAGTAATCAGAACAACAATTATAGAGATACCAGTCAAAGTGATTTATCTGAGTATCACTTTGACAAAAATGAGGGGCTAAGTAAGCTCTGTCATCTAGCGTAAATAGATTCATGCCTTTCCCAAGGACATTTAGTGCAAAGTGAATATAAGCAGCCTCACCAAAATTCAAGCTTGATCTGCTTAATTTCACTTTCCATGCTGGTTAATCAATATCTCACACTTTCTCTCTATAAAATCGTAACATTTTATTCTAACTGACATTTAACCAAACTAAAACCGAACAGAATTGCGCTATGTATAACAAATCAAAATAATTTGTTTTTGAAAAGGACTTGATCTTTAGAATAATTCCTTTGAATAAAGGACACCTACATTTTAAATAGAAAGAAAAACAAACTGTTTTCTAACATAAACCGGTTTTTGTCTGACACCATTTTAACATTTTTTTTTTCTCTTTTGTAAATAGCTTCTCTAATCCTACAGCAAACCTAAGCTACTCTAACATCACCGAATCATGCAAATTAATGACATAATTTGTGTAGTAGACCTTTTCAAAAGCAGGCAAAAAATATTCTTTCTTAAACAATCATTGATCATAACCAACAGGGCACCCCCCCCCCCAGTCATGTGTCACAAACGGCAGTTTGTTAAAGATCCCGAAAATGCTAAACTTTTTTCAATTTCTTAATGGACATTAAAATATTTGATTTTCAATTAAATTTTTTGGCAAATATGGAGATTTGCGGGATACATTTGAATGTTGGGTTTTTATCCATACTGAATTATCCCCCCCCCTTATTTTCCTACCAAGCCCATTACAAAAGGAAGACAACAAGTATGATAACTTTTCAACAAAATGTAGGATTTATTCAATAAAACAATTGTAAGAATATGTGACCCATACCAATATGAGGAGGAAGACAAGTACAATCACTTTTCTATTGGTGAAAATTCTTTTATCATCATCATAGGTTTGCTGATTTAAGTAAACATTGATTTTTTAAAAATAAGTCCAGTTCTATCTGATGATAAAAATGTTTCAGTTTTTTTGACAAAAATTTCAAAAAACTTGGGAATAATTTTTAAAAAATCATTATCATTTTTCTAACAATTGAGTGTGGAGAGGAGGTAATTCAGTAAAACTTTGAACCTGCATCAAAACATATGCCTCAAAGCTCCATATATGCCATAATTTTTTGTCAGGTGTAACAAAGGTTGGGATCTCTACGGCGTGTGATTTTTTTTCATTTTTATGAATCAAGTTTACTATATCATCATAAAAAAAAATAAGTTAGGACTTTACGCTGACTCCCTATATCACATTTCAGCCCATGTGCGGTATATGAAGTAGAATTAGAGGTGACAAGCACCCAAAGCGACATTACTTACTTCATCCTAAACTATTTTTCCCATAGGCGGGACAGTTTGATTCATGCCTTTCCGAAGGGCATCAATGTGAAGTGAACATTAACTGTCCCAGCCAGAATTTAAAGTGGGTTTACCAAGACTCCTACCAAGCTGTTACCTACCCCCCAAAGAGTATGATAAACAGAATAGAGTTAAGATTTGTAGGAGGGGATGAAGATAAGGATCATATCTGAAAATTTTTTGAGCTTTCAATCCCAAAAAATCACTCATAAAAGTGTTGGTTTTGGAAAAAAAAAATTGGGGTTTTAGGAAAGGGTGTTGTATTCAAGATATAACTATAATGCTGAACTGGATTCTTTTAACGTTTGTGGCTCCATCTTCTTATCTAAAACTTGACCAATTTAGATGATACGAACTGAACATATTAACGTATCTTGTTCTCCTCCATTTCTCCAGAATACAAAAATTTATCTGAATATGATTAAAAAGGAAAAATTTCGGAACCAAAGTAAGCAAAATACTCAAAAGCTGTGGATCCATACAACAGATGGAAAGTTGAAGTCCAGTTCAGCATTATAGTCACATTGTGAAGAGACCCACCTTTCTGAAACCATAAAATTTTCTTTTCAAAACTTTTATTTTTCTGAAAGGTAATGAAAGTCTTGTTGATTGAAAGCTTAAAAAATCTTTGTTGACATTCATTTTTTTGTTTCACGATTCTCCAGAAGAAAAGTTTTATTTTATTTGATTTTATGTGCTTTCAATCCATTAGACTACCGAACCATTTGGAAATTTGTTAGTTTTTCGAAAGAAAAATTTTTTTAAAGACTTTACAAGTGGGTTCTATCAATTTACAATGTATTTATGATAAAGTGGGCACTTTCTGCCATTTTTACGGAAGTACTGCTTCTGCCTTCCTCTGGTAACCTCCTTGATTACCATCACTCTGTGTACAATAGTTGTAAAACTCAATCAAATTAGCTATTGTAACCTTTCCTGTTTCAGAATGGCCGCCACTCCATCTGCAGGGCTGGTGCTAGGGTTATTGTTATCTGCTCCTTTGATCTTAGATTCGCCATCAGCACCAACAACTCAATAGCTAGGCAATTTTGAAACAGGAAAGGTTACATTTGCCTTCTGATTTTTCTAATATATGAAATTTTTTCAATTTCTCTAATTTGTCTTTACATTTATGCACAATTGTCTAGCATTGCTTGTGTGCAGGTATGGAGTGAGAGGATTTATGGTCAAGATTTACTTGAACTTTATTCAGAAAAATGGAGAGAAAATATTTTGGTGGTAGTAATTTTTGTGATTTCAATTCATAAAACCTTTATTACCTCCTGAAATTAGTTTTTTGGCAGTGGGTTCTATCTACCATGTAACTATATGCTAAACCATTGTACGGAAACATGGCTTTGAAATATTGTTACTTCCCTCTTGTGGAGTTTATCCGGACCCTTTTGATATTATAGTAAATAATCTGTTTTTCAGGATAGGCGCTCAGGCCCACGTGTCCCTACCTAAAACCTTGCCTACTGAAAGCACAAAATACTATTTGAACTAATTTTGCACAAAACCGAAGATAATTAAATAAAAAAGGGGGAGTATTAGCCCGCTTCGAAGCCTTACTTCCGTACAATGGACAAGTAACGGTTCTAGCATTGTACTTAGATAGTAAATAGAACCTTGCAGCTAAAAATCTTAAAAATCGATTTTTCTCAAATCTAACTAATTTCTGGCAGTAACATTGGTCTTATGAATTGATAGCATAGAAAATAACTCTCAAAATTTTTTTTCTATGTTTTTTCAAATAAATTAAAAAAAATAAATTAAATATCAAGCGAAATTTTTACATCACGCTGTTGAAAATGGCGCAAAAAATCAGACAAAAGGAAGACAATTAATGTGAGCCGCACTTCCGTAAAAATGGCGGAAACAAATTCCCAGTTTCGCAGACTAACCCCCATCTCGGAAAACCTCTTATTAATTTTTTTTCCGGAAACTAATAAATTTCCGGATAGTTCTCCGGTCTAAAAGACTGAAAGCTCCCGAAACTTGAAGAAGAAAAAAATTTCTATTAGCAGAACTGGGTGCCGCTAACAACCGAATCTTAACCCAAATTTATAAACGTCAATTTTTTTTTTTCATGATCTGGTGTGATTCCTTTCCATAAGGAAAACTTACTAATAGATCCACGGTTGACAAAAAACGTTTGAGGAAAGTGTGGTTTCAAAATTCTAACAAAAAATATTCATAAATAAAATAAATTATTCTAAGAAAGATATGGTGAAATGAAGATTTTTCAAAAAAATCCTAGGGAATGGATTTCCGGTAAAAAAATTCCTGGAATTTTCCAGACACCAAAAAATATTTCATAATAAAAACAATAGAAGAAAAATAAATATGGCACAAAAAAAAAATCGATTGAAATCTCCCCAACCCTCAGTAAATTTGATGAAAATTTGTTTTTTTCTCTTGAAAGAATCAAAATATTAGTAAGAAATTTATTGACTTACTCTATTGACGACAGTTGCAATAAGCGGTGTCGGAGCGATAAATCCCTTTTCTCAAAATGTTCCACCGACTCTCTTACATGCCCCTGATGAAAGTCATTCTTATGGACTTGTATCATCATCTTTATTAAGCCTAATTTGTACCCTCTTCACTATTAATGTACAAAAATGAGAAAAAATTGTATATTTGATATGTCATGTTTATTGGTGAAATAAAATTACTATTTATTATATTACTTATTGTATTTTATCACAAAGTTTTTTTATAATCAGGTGTTCATCCTCCCTCAGGTATGTGTTACACCTGGTTGTCTTTAAATATCATTCAGATTTCTTTTTTATCCATTTCCACAGTTGAAATAAAGCTAGGAAGTATTCATGCCAAGGTTGGGTAAATTACAGTTCTGTTGGTTCTCTATTGCTTATTAAGTAACACTGTTTCAGTGTAGGCCTTTTTAGCACCAGACTATTCAGCCCCAAGACCTTTCAATATGTTCTCTGTCCACCCTTGAACATCCTGAGAGCAATTTGCACTAAGAGCAGTTTTTTGGCAAATACATTTTTTTTATTAACAGAATAGATAGAAAAAAAAAAGATTTGTGGGGAAAAAAATGTTATTTATCCATTTGAATATTATAAATTTAGTTTTAAAAATGTATCATTCTAATTTCTATAGTATAACATTAATCTAAAGATCTTTGAAAACTGATAAAAGTAAGGTTCTTAGTTAGTTGGTTTGATTTTCTTCTACTTTTTGAATTTTGCACAGCCATAGAGAATTGCTTGTAATTTGGAGAAATAGTCTGACTTGCTTAGGATAATGATAATATTGGTTTTGTTGCCTTCTCTTATACCAGTAACACAGTGGTTTGCTTAACTGTTTTGCAGCATTTTTAAAGTGTTGGTTAGGTGTGTGGACTTTTTGCTATTATCATAATGGTTTATGTTTGCTTAAGCCTTGGTGAGTTTTGATTTGTTTTTCTTACTGTAATTGTAAGATGTTATATCTATTTTGGTCTTTTTGTTAATAATATTTTATTTATTATAAAGACTTCAAACCTAAAGGACTTAGTTAGTCAGTGAGTTGGTGATCAGAGAGGT
The DNA here is from genome assembly GCA_963457665.1 of Thysanoteuthis rhombus. NCBI lineage: Eukaryota > Metazoa > Mollusca > Cephalopoda > Oegopsida > Thysanoteuthidae > Thysanoteuthis > Thysanoteuthis major. Next base: position 66,518,152 of record OY735203.1, on the reverse strand, counting down.
TGATGAAATTATCAGATGAATAATACAAATATATATAGAGAGGATTAAGCTTCCTTTGAATGATTTGTTAGTGTGAGTATTCATCATTTTTTGAAATAATGGAGAGCCAGTGTTGAATTTCAGAATATTTTCCAGGTGGCGTAGCAGACTAAGTTCTAGTTTTATTGATTTCTAAACTTGGGTTTTTGATAACATCTTTGGCTTGGGCAACCTCTCTTTCTGTAAGGTTTCATCGGAATCTAAAGTCTTAAAGCTTTTAGTATCTTAGTTGATAGTAGATTTACATATATATATATATATATATATATATATATATATATAATTAAATAATTGAGTCATCCACAGACAGCTGTTTTGTTGTTTTACAACTCTTCAGTGTGGCTATAGACTATCCATTATCCCATCCAGTACCATGAAACCTTCACTTCAGACCCAGAGGCTGGCATTTTACCTCTGCCCTACACAGAACTGGACGGTCAATAAGGCTGAACTTGAGCGATATATTTACTTACGTGCAATTCCCCATCCACCAGATTGCTCTATTCCAGAGTTGGAAGAGCACAGACAGAGAGGGGGGGAGAGAGGAGGAATGAATAAGTTATAGGTAGAATATACAAGATATTGATTAGCCCTGATGTAGAATACAATACTCAGGCTTGGCACAGGTAGCCAGGTATGGGAACTGCAATAGAATCTTAAAACTAGAGCACACATGAAAAGTAAGCAGTCTTATCAACAGAATAAACAATCTTGGTTATGAAGAGAGATTGGAATCCTTGTGTTCAACAATTTTCCTAGAGAGAAGAATGAGGGGGATTTAATGTAGACATTCAAAATAATTAATGCAATTTCTAAAAAGGCCTAACATTTTTTAATACCACTTCTCAAACTGGAAATCTATTGATAAGACTAAGCAATAGAATTCATTTTCCAATAGAGTAATGTATTTTTGGAATAAGTTGCCGAATGATTTAGATAAGTTTAGACATTATGGAAATCTGAGCAGATTTTAATGAAAAAGTGACAGACAAGGATTGTTTGATTAGATTTTCTGTAAGCTTTCCTAGCTGGTAATTAATTTGCTATAAATAGGAATTAACAGTATGTAAAAATTTTCTCAAGTTTTTTGTTGAAGTAGTTAGAGTTTTTAGTGGATTCTATGATGTCCCTAAGTCTTGTCTTGTCTCGGATGTACTGTGCTGTCTTGTGGTCTCTCCATGTGAGGCCCAGCATTATTCTTTCATGTGCACGTTGCATGGTTCTCAACTTTCAGGTCTGTCTCTTGGTTAGGTTCCATGTTTCAGCTCCATAAGTGACTATTGGGAGGATGCATTGGTTATACACCCTTCTCTTTAGGATTAATGGGATCTTTGGGCTGGCCATGTTGCAAGAATGGAAGTCAATTAATGGACATCGCGACTCACAACATGGATCCCCAGAGATCACATACGCAACCTAGGCTGGCAAAATGTTAGATGGAGAGACGAGCTAGACAAGTTCAGGAAATACTGGCTCCGTGACGCCCATGATAGGGAAGTGTGGCAAATCCTGGGGAAGGTCTATGTCCAGCGACGGACGCTAAAAGACTGATGATGATGATGATGATGAGTTAGAGTTTGAGTGCTTTCAGCCATACTGTTAGTCATTTTCATGGACATGGAGTATGTATATGGTGTAGTTAGTAATTTGGAGTTAGAAAAATGGTGTTATATTCTTTCCTCTTTTTTTTTGCATAACTGCGTGTGGGAGGGAGACAGAATTTTATGTTAGTCACATTTTAAAATGACTACCCCAAGGGCAAAAGATATTCCCAAAGAGTTTTTCCGCAGATTAAACTTGATTGTCTTTCTTCAGTTTTCAGTTGGTCTACTTGGCTGCCTTGCATTCACTCCTTATGTCAACAAAAAATGTTTTTGTTCTTTTCAAATCTTCCCCACAATAGGTTTTTAGTATTGGGTTCAATTTGCTATGTAGGTTTATGTTAAATTGGTCTATTAGTTTGAGCCTGGCAACATTCAAGTGATTGCTCCCCAACAAAAAAGTGAGAAACATAACTTATTCATCGATCACCCTCATCACCACATGATGGTTTCAATTGGGTGACTAACCAGACCTATTCATAATTAATGTTGGTGATGCAATCACCCAATGAGCAAGATATATCATAACCACCATTGGTTTCACATAAAGGGATTTTTTGTGAAGGGAGGGCGGAAGTATTAATAATGATGAATATATTAGATGTCCAAAATCTTTCTTAGAAGATCATATATCTTAAGCATTTATTATGATATGATGCAATATGTATCTGGTGATCATATTTTTGATCACTGTCTTGTCTTGTGTATAGCTGGGATGCATTTGGTTATAGTATAAAAGGTTAATGATATTGTTGTTTTTGTTGGGATAGTTACTTGTGTTATTTTTACTGAATGTCTTCCAAGCTAATTTTATTTGTGTATCAATGATACAGTTATTTATTACTGATAAGCACTAGTTTACTGTTACTTAATTCTTTGTATAGTGTATGTGAAGAGGAAATTACAGTAGACTTTTGCTATACTGAACCTTGATATAACGAATTTCAGCTTGAACGAACTCGGAGATCCATCCGAACTGATTTCGGATTTACTGAATGAAGTTCGATGAATGCTGCGAATACATATAAATGCGTGAACACAAGGATCATAATGAACTTTCTTCCTATTCACCAAAGTTTGATAAATGTGACAACATACCAAACTTACTTCTTTTTTACCCAACGACAGGCAACATTTGAGTATAACTTTTGGCCTTCATGACCAGCCCCTCCCCCAATTAGTTCGTTATAGTTAAGGCCTACTGTAGTTTCGCTTGGTTGATCAAGTTTTTCAAGATGACTATCTTATATCTCAGTGGTCATTCACTATGGTAGTAACAGTAGCGTATGGTATTTGTATCACGGGTGTGCACAAAACCACGGATTAACAAAAACACAAAAACATTGCTGTAAAAAGTCTTTTAGAGGTACAAAATTTTAAAATCTCTTTAATTAGCAGATGCATAATAAACATGAAAGAAGAGGGGGAAAAAAGTTTCAAATTTGTTTTTCAAAATAAATCCTTAAAAGCCTCTAATAAAACTAATAAAGATACTTGAAAACGGCAACTATATAGCATGAAAAATATGTTAACTGTTGTTCTCAGGGGGCACTTTTTTTCTTTTTAAAAGTACAATATATGAAGTAATTTATATAAGTTTTTTAGACAATCCCTAAAAACTAAAACAAATTATTGCCTTTTCAGCAGAAAAGTCAAAGTCAACAACAAGAATATTCATCTAGCATTATGAAAGCATTGAACTCAGAAATTTCAGTCAGTACGTCATTTCCAAGTAACTCGTAACATGAGATATCTCATTACTGGCGTTGGGATTACTATCACTATCATGAGGCCAGTCACGAGTAAATTTGTTCTTGCGAATTGGGATTTTTATTTGATTTCATTGGACTTCTTGATCCAAAAGAAGTCCTATAAAATATAAGCTGGCCTATTTTGCCAATGCATGGGGGGGGGGGCTTGGCAGGGGGAGGAAACATGTAAAAATAAGCCAGCAGTCAGTGTGTTAAAGATTTATACATAAATATATAAATTATGAACATTGACCAAGAAGTGAGCGTCCAGTTGTGCATTGTACTTATATATAGAACTACCATCTAGAATCTTTAAAAAAAAACTTTCTCTCAGAACTTTTTATATCAACCCTTCCCATTGAGTATGCATGCCAAACATGGATAGGCTGCATCCATGTTTAGGTGGCTATTATTGTGTGACAGATAGTGAAACACCTCTCACCATTTTTTTTTCACTTATAGATGGTTTTAGATGTAAATATTCTTGCAGAGAGACGTAATCTGTGAGATAGTCTGGAAAAAAAAAATCAGCTACATATACCAGGGAAACACATACACTAATATTCTCAGGACATATCCTTAAATCTGATAATGCCATTTTTCAGCTCTAAAGAGTTGGTGATTGCTTTTATTGTCTGCAAAAAAAGTAATAAAGAATCTGAAAAAAAGAGATGTAAATATTTCACAAGGCAAACATGTTTATTTCCAAACTTATTATTTTATAGAGTTAATTTTTATAGTATTTTGTCAGGATTAAAACTCATTTCTCAACAGAAGCTAAAAGTAATTCTATTTTCAAGTAAAATAGCGTAATTCTATCAGTAACTTATGCAATAATTCCAAATCACTGACTATTCCTTTCTTCCTGATTTTCAATACATATTATGTAGAAGGTAGCGCCAAAACTTATTCAAATGTTTATATCTTGTATTGGAAAATGCAGGGTTAAGAATCATCAATTTATATTTTTGATTATTAATACTACGAGAGAAATTTTCACTCAGTCAACAATTACTTTGTTGCTCTAACAATGGACAATTACAGATTCTTCTGTGAGGGGGGAGCCAGAAAGTTCAATTCTTACCCTCTAGACAGTAGTTTACTTTCAGACTGATCAAATCAATAGATGTCCTAAAAATTATTCTTACTGCTCAGTAACTTACTGGAAAAGGAGTGTGTTTATGTTGACAGTTGATCATTATTTTTTTTTGTCTTGAAAAAAAGGGAATGAACAAGTTGTTGACATAAACAAATGCCTGCTTTTGATGTCATAATTTCATTGTGATGCCTTATTGTAGTTCATGGTATGCAGACTGTCAGCCATTTTAGGAATATTATATTGTTCAATATATCATTTAGATCAATCTATAATCGTAGTTATCAACATATTCCAGCTGATAAACACTTGAAGACACCTGAAGAAGGCTGAAAAATTGATAAGATGAAACATTCAGGTTTTAACAATAAAAATTGAGACAACAGTCCATGAAAATACTTCATATAAGAAATTTAAAAAAACAAGTTCTGCTTTATTGGCTAATGGCAATATTAACACCTTCATAAGAGTCAATATTGTTCTAAAAAGAAATCATTTTTCCTCTGGAAGACATAAACATGATTTTGATCAAAGGAACCATCAATGTATTTAAATAAATAAGGATATTTTATTTCAAATGATTAGTATCATTATCAAAGATGAAGGAAGTCTCTCCACTAATTGACCAATGGTTAGCATTTAAGTTCTTATTCTGCCATAAGAGGCTTATGTTTTAGTGATCAGTTGTTTTTCAAGTATGCGTTCTCATGTGTTTTTTAAAGTAGCTAGGGTCAGAAAAAGATTTCCCACATATGTTACAGGTAAATTGTGTCTCTCCAGTGTGTATTCTCATATGAACTTTAAGATTACATCTATCAGAGAAGCCTTTACCACACACTTCACATTCAAAAGGTGTTTCTCCAGTGTGTGTCCTCATGTGAACTTTAAAGCCACTTGTTTGAGAGAAACTTTTTCCACACACTTCACAGACATGAGGTTTTTCTCCTGTATGGATTCTCATGTGCTGTTCCAAGGTATATTTTGAAGTAAATGCTTTGTCACAAATTTGACAAATAAAAGGCCTCTCTCCAGTGTGTGTTCGCATGTGAATTATTAAGTGATGCTTAAATGAATAGTCTTTTCCACACACTTCACAGTGATATGGTGTCACTCCAGTATGTGTTCTCAAGTGATGTTTCAAGTTGCCTTTTAAAGAAAATCCTTTGTCACAAATTTGACATTTAAAAGGCCTCTCTCCAGTGTGTGTTCTCATGTGCATCACTAATGCAGAATTGCAAATAAATTCTTTGGGACATACATTACACTTCAACACTTTCTCCTTAGTTCTTGAAACAGTTGAATTACAATCTTTGATGATGCTGTTTGCATCTGTAGCTTTGTCCATCTTGGATGATCTCCGGGTATATTTGCAAACAATGTATTACTGTCTTTTAGTTTTGGTGAAGATATGAAGATGAAATGAGTGGAACTTCAGGAATCTTGACCTAATCTTTCTCATATTTTTTGATTAAATGTCTTAATCCTCAGGTTTCCTCTTCTCAATCAATTTCAGGTCTGCTATTCCGGATCTCTGTTCTTGATATTCTGGAAATAAAGAAAAAATTTTGCTGTTAATTTACCATCAACAGAATTGTTACACTTTGTAACCAAGATCCACAAGATAATCTAAAAAGCATTAACACAAATAATCAATATGAAAAATATATCTCACTACTGTTTCTGTACAATAAAAAGCTAGCAGAATCATTCTTCTTTCTTCAAAAATATATTAATCAAAGAAAAAAAGAAAATGGTTAATTACACATACAATAGCCCTATTCTGTCAGTATTGCTTGCATTATTTCTTAACCACTGATTTAAATGCATTTATATAGTAAAACCATTAGCAATGCTAACTTTTCAATAATCCTAGAAGTAATTTTTTTTATGTTAGGTGATTTCAATCCATTAGACCTTAGGAGCTTCCAGAAATTTGTTGGTTTTTCAGAAAGAAAGTTTTCCAAGGTTTCATGAGGGGTGTTATATCAACTACTGTAAACCCTCTTATTAACTGATTAATGGATGGGAGCAGGTGTCTACTAATATCAACTGTCTACTGATATCAACTGTCTGGAATTGCCAAATGATGTATAAACCTCCCACAAAATAAGAACTAGCATAAATGCACACCTGACATGGTACATGAATGAAATAAGACTAAGTTTATGAGCACTTTTTGCTTTTAGTCTCACATATTTCTGACACCCTTTGTTTACACCATATTCATTGCACACTCGTGACACTGTCCTCAACTTCTCTCTCAGGCCTAATTTCAGAGAAACTATTAACACTATATGTTTCTTGGTAATACCAGTAACACGTCTTTGTTTGGAATTATAGTTTTCTGAAGGACAGTTTGTATACAAAGCTTTTGATGATTCCAGAACTATCAATCTGAACTTATATGGGACCTTCAATCTGGCAATTATAGATATTCCTCAGAGATTCAGGACTAAAATCAGACATACCTGACAACCCTGGAGGAAGCAGTGCTGTGTATGTTGCCCTACTTTGTGCACCAATGAAAAAGACTGGCCAATCCAAATATTCCTGGAGGACAAAATATTTGCAATGGACAGATTTTGTGAAGTATTTCCAAAAAATGGTGATGAGAGGTCCGTTAATAAGAGGGTTCACAATATAATGTACCCATGATCACGTGACCTTGATGCCTGATTTTAAAACGTAATTAAAAATTTGAAGATTGTGTTTGGTTTTACTTGATTTTACTAAAAAGAGAAGAGTCCAAAATATTGACTAAAAATGAAAAAAAAATAAGAGAAACAAATTTTTGATAATTTCAACAAAAAATTGAACTTTTAAAACCAATGTCTACTTTTTAATTAATAAATCAATAATTTTGACGCCATTTTGTTGACAGGTCTTAAAATTTTAGAAAATAGACAGTCTGTAATTGAAAATCTACACAAAATGATTTACAATTACAACAGAGGGTTTGTCATTAAAGCTAAAAGTTCATTATACCCAATGGTGGTTTCTTGTTCAGTAAATAAAAAGTAAGTTTGGTTGTTCATAGGTAACAGAGTAGTGACTTACAATGTACCCTAAAAACACCACATAGTAAGCAAAGAATGAAAAATATGTTGATGCGAACAAAAATCCAAAGAGACTAATCTACAACCATGGATGCATGTGCAAAAATTCCTTCACATCGTATTAGACGAGTCTTGGCATGTGCACGATTAATGAACATGAGAACCAATAACCTAATATTATTCGGTAAATAAGGAGGAAGTTTGGTTCTTAGCAGAGAGGTTGGTTAAGAGATACACCAAAAAAAATCCTTCACAAAAATCAAACTGGTGCAACAGAAAAGAGTGAAAAAAATTCTCTCATAATCATAGCCATTCTCACTTCAATTCTAAATTGAATGAACAATATTTCTACATACTCAACGCACATTATACTTATTGAAAAATACTACAAAGTAGACAATAATTCATTCTGATACAAAACAATTAAATAATACTTCCATATGAAATTTAATACACAGTTCCATCATATTCATATGACCCATATTTACTGGAACACAAGATCCAAGGTTATCATTTATTTTCATTTTTTAATCAATTTTAATTCTTTTCAAATAAGTTTTAAATTGAAAAAAAACAAACTATGTTTTTAATAGGGGAAAAAAGTGTCACAGAAGATATTATATACCATGTGGTTGGGTTTTCCAGCAGTTTTGATATACTACAATCCTCGTGGGTTTCATGAGATTTGTTCACAAAAGAAGCAAAGTGACAGTGTCAATGTCTTCAAAAAAGTGGCAAAGATAGCCAAAAACACTCAAAGCCTCAAAGTATTTTTCTAAATATATCAAGATAAAAGTATTTGAATTAAAAATATAATGAGAATTATCAAATGTTATATGGAAGTATTGTAGATCAATTGTTTTTTATCAATATAAGTTATTGTTATATAGTTTGTTTTCTATGTAACTTTTTAATAAATTTATTGGGCATTTAGTCTTCCTACAAAGAAGTGAAAGTTTATCTTCTACATATTTGCCGCAATTATCAAACTTTGTTCAGTAAATTCAAAGTCAGTTCAGATGGATCCACAAGTTTGTTAAAGCTGAAATGGGTTATATCCCAGTTTGTTTTAGCGAGGGTTTACCATAATTTAATTCATGTAACTAGTTACATCATTACTCAACTGAACTGTGGTAAAAAATCGTCACATGCTGCATAAAAAAAATGAAATATGGCTTTTTTCAACAGTAGAAGTTGGTATAATCTTTCATTGCAAATCAATGAAGCATTGACAAGAATGAGGGTTCAAGTGTTGAAAGACAAAACAAAAGATGGGGTTGACTCAAGTTTCTTCAAATAACAGAGAGTGGCATGATTGACAAGACTTTATTACAATTCAGTCATCTGTAAGAAAATTCAACCCCCAGAAAATAGCACGAAGAAAAAACAAACATATATAAAAAAATTCCCCATTATTTTTTCAATAATTCATGATTGCTTCGTTAAAATGAGAAGTTTTTATCTTTAACAGTACGTAAAAGAATAAAATAAATTTTTCAAAAAATTGAACTAAAAAAAATTTCAAATCAAAGTAAAAATTTTTGAATGTTTTTTTTCTTTTAACAGAAAAATAAAAGATGCCAAGGAGAGCAATATATCACTTTATTCTTTAGTTTTTTAAAATTCCAAATTGACGTTTTGGTGCCAATCCCTGGCACTGTTTCTTCAAAAAAGTAAACAGGATTTATTTTGCTATGGACGTATCTTTATTTATGTGTAAAACTCTTAATTTGACAGGTAGTATGAATTCAAAAAAACATCAAATAAATTAGGGTTAGAGGTCATTACATTAAAATAATTATCTTTGAAACAATTTAAATGAAAACTTCAACGTAAAAAAATCTCATCCATTACATACTGAAAATTCTATTAAAATCCAATAAATGTTATGATCATTGATAATTTTGCTCATGAAAATTAAAATTTTCAAATGCAAATTATCATAAGTTATTCATTGTTGGTTGTTGCCACCTTTTGCACTATGTCCAAATACCTCTGGTTCTATTGTTGGTGAACAAAAATAAATCTTATCTCCGATTTTTCTCCAGTCTTTCTTCTTACTAATGACACTAAGATTAAGAAGTAAAAATTGAATTTTTAATGGTTTTGGTGAGTTTTTTTTTTTTTTTTGTAAGGTGCCGATTTCCGGTAAGTATGTCAGCAAAATGCACAAGTATACCTACAATGATAACATGGACACATACATTCTGCCATTTTCACGGAGATTCGGATTACATGAATTAACATTAGATTCTTTAAGTTATAAATCATCCCGCATCTTGTTTAAATAATGGCACAAAAATAAAAAGAGAAAAGGTAATTGTTTGGAATAGGTTAAATTAAACGCTATGTCGATATTTTGTAAGGGAGGTAATCGAAACTCAATATATGATTTTGAATGGCTGAAAATGGCTAGATTTTACCTTTGATTAAATGTTATCTTCAACATATACCCAATACTGCATATAGTTAGGTAGGTTTGGGGTTAGTAAGTGGGTTATGGTTTATAGGTAGGTTTGGGGTTAGGGTTCCTAATTTCCCAATTATTCTTTAGAGTTGGAATAGGTACATTTAAACGTTTTTGCTACATGCAAGGATTAGGAGTAAATTGTCGTCTGATTATTCAATTTTTTTTTTTCAACAGCAATAAATTCACTCCATAGCCATCTATAAATAAATCTAGCGACTTTTAGCCATTCAAATTGGAGGAAACAATGTTTAATGTCACCTATTCCAAATAATTACCCGACTAAAATTTGATCATGATAGCGTTCCAATTTGAAAATGGGACGTTGACAGGCAAGGAACTTTTTCAGATAAGACCGGCTTACGAATTCGTCGGGGAACCCTCGCGCTTGCTTACGACAGCGTTCATCTAAGTTTATTTTGATTTTTGGAATATACCAATGCAAAAAAAAAAGAAAAGAAAAATGATCGCCTTACGTGGCTAGATATTAAAATATTGGATGTCCAATTGGATCATATTTTTTGCTAAGAGTAAAAAACAACAGGGTTTGAATTTGAAATATTTACCGCGTTTGTAAAGGAGAAAGATTTTACGCTAATTTCCGCCGATTTATGCCTTTTCTTACCTTCTCTTTTTTGATGATCGAGTCCACTTTATTATCATTATCATTATAGAGACGTATAAGAAAAGTAACAAAGTTTTAAAATCGTCATTTTTACTTTCCAAAAAAAAGAAAAAAGCATCAACCAAACCTCCGACAAAATAACGTTCAAGCAAAATGTTCCAAATATTCCAACATTTTTTTATATAAATAAAATAGAATAATTGAAATACGTGGGAAAAAATAGATATTTCAAAAATCAAGGAAATGGTTAACTAAAATTTCCATGAATTTTCAAGACAATAAAGATTTCATTGAAAAAAAATGGAAGAAGAATAAAAACGAGGCAAACATTACGTTTTGCACAAACAAAAAGAAAAGGATGAAAATTTGCTTCCTTGAAAGAATCAAAATGTCGAAAAGAAATCAATCGACTTACTCAGTAAACGATGGCGATTGTGCTAACCGGTGTCGGACGACATAAATCGCTTTTCTGAAAAAGTTCCGCTTACTTGATATTTATTTACAAACTAACAAAAATCAAAATGTGAAACAAGGTCAAAAATGGGGAAGGGGTATTCTCTGTCTAAACAATAACTTAGCTAGTCTCATTTGCTGATCCAATTCTACCTCATATTCTTTTCACGTGAACAAAACATTTTTTTCGTCTACCTTATTACATGCCCTTGATCAAAGATAGTGTCGGACTAGTACAATCTTAATAGTTTTCAGGACTGAGTTTCGGCTGATTGATTCTTCGACCTTCCACAGATGCTTTTTATATCTGGTAGGTCTGAAATATAGTTCTGTTCTTTTGGTATTTCTCAATTGGAGACAATTTTATAGACCACTCATATTCAAACGGGTATCATCATCATCATCAGTCTTTTAACGTCCGTCGTTGGACATAGACTTTCCCCAGGATTTGCCACACTCCTCTATCACAGGCGTCGCAGAGCCAGTACTTCCTGAACTTGTCTAGCTCGTCTCTCCATCTAATATTCTGCCAGCCTCGGTTGCGCATGTGATCTCGGGGGATCCATGTCGTGAGTCATGATGTCCATCGGTTGTCTGCCATTCTTGCAACATGGCCAGCCCAACGCCATTTGAGATTTTTAATGGATTCTATGATGTCCCTGACTCCTCTCTTTTCCCGGATGTACTGTGCTGTTTTGCGGTCTCTCCATGTGAGGCCCAGCATAATTCTTTCATGTGCACGTTGCATGCTTCTCAATTTACGGGTCTGTCTCTTGGTTAGATCAAAAGGGTATACTTGTGATATAAAAAGAAATGAAGATGATAGACTGAATAATTTGTGGAATAATGAAAAAATGTAGTTAGAAAATCAAAGATAATAAGATATTGATTAATCAGTCAGAGATGGGAAAACTGTGATAGATAAAGAACAGAGATAAAAAGATAGATAGATAATGATCAGACAGAGATAATGATTAGAGATAGAAAGATAGAAGGATAATGATGACTAAGGTAGATAGATAGAGATCTGTACCTTACATAAATGAATCACCATAGCCTGAGCACATACCAAAAGTAAATATCTGAAAAAAATACCTGAAATTTTTCAAAGAAAAATACCAGCCAAAGATTAGGGCATTGCTGGCCCAAAATGACCATGGAGACCCCCAAAACCACCTTTTTGGAAAAAAAATCTAAACGTTTTTAAATGGTACCTAGTGGTGTACTTATGCAAAATCTCAAGGTTGTAGCCCCAAAAATGTGACCATGAATGCTAGGATACACACAAACAAACAAAGAGGGAAGAATCTTGGCTGGTTGGTTGGGCGATTTGTGGAGTTACGGTGATTTGATAGACTGAGAGAGATAGAGTAGGTTGTTTTTCATTGATGGTGGTTACCAGTCCTTTGTAAAGTAAACCTCAACATCAGGTGTCATCTTTTCACAATCTTCAAACATTCAGAACAGTTATAAATTGGAAGACCAAATAAATGAGGCAGCAAATTTTTATGTCAGAAGATTAATGAAAGGTTCTATTTATACACATTATCTTTGAATTGGGAAGAAGAAAAGTTTGGTTTTGAGCTGTCATTCAGCAGTGTGACCAGCAAAAATGTACGTTTAATTAGTAGATAGGTAGCATGATAATGCAATGGCAAGTGAAGATTCACCTCATCTTAGTAATGTATAGTTATACATGTGTGCGAATGATATACTCAGTTGTATATCCTAGTCCATAGTGGGAAGAAAATAAAAAATCAACCTCTAATGAAATAACTGTTGGTTGAAGTTCCCACAAGGATTCACATCCAAAAAGACAAAAATGATTAATCAGATTTTAGAAGACTGTTTCGCAGTATATTGAAGAGTTCTTTATTTTTGTAGCCACTTGTGTAAAAAAAAGTGAGTTTGTCGTAAGTTCTTATAGTAACACAGTGGAAAGTAGATGCTTGAATAATCACTGTCTTTCTTGCCTAAGAAATGAAGTGGAAAAACTGAATCTTCAAATAGGAAAGGGTATTTATCAATTTGAGGATTGCCTAAAACGAGTACTTTCTAATGCTGTTGATTCGATAGATGTCTCTTAGACTGATTAGAAGAGATGAATGTTAATAATTGCATTGGTTTATACAGGTTATATACATCACATAAATCAGGCTGTCACAGATAGATGAGACAGACAGACAGAGAGTTAGATGAATCGAGAGATATGAAGAAACATGAAAAATCATCACCCGAGATCAGCCTGTCTGCAAAATATATATATGCAAATAAATTCACTAAACTAGTGACTTGACGAATGGGATAAAATCACTTTATAGCCAGTGCATTATATCTTGGGTAATTCTGTAAGTTTTCTTGGCTTAATGGTTGAAAATAAAAGATAATTTTGTTCAATTTCAGCCTTTTTTAAATTCAACTTTTTGTTCCATTATCTTCAATCTTTCATGCAACTTCATAATTCTATCCTCCCAAATTCATTCACTTTTTCTATGTAAAGAAAAGCTCCAGCTGCCTTTTGAAGTCTTCCAGTGAACTTAATTGGCCCTTGAGACATTAGTCAGTAGCCGGTATATATATATATATATATATATATATATATATATTATATATGAAATGAGTTAAGATTTTTTCAAGGATTCATTACAGATTGTACAGTGTTTCAATTAGGAGAAATTTTCCAAATTTTTTGAACAAAGACCTACATTTTTTTATTTCCATTATTATTCGGACCATCCTCATCTTTGTTGTTTTTTATACAACGTTTCGGCCGAAACGTTGTATAAAAAACAACAAAGATGAGGATGGTCCGAATAATAATGGAAATAATAATACCTCATCTCAAAAATTCCGAGTTATACTAAAGACCTACATAATACATTAATACGCTCTTATTGTATACTCATTATTGTTCTTATATATATTAATCCAAAAAATAAACAAAATTTATGTACTTAAGCGATATATATGTGAACAATAATAAATGTTTTTGTTTTCATAATTACAAGATCAAAACATATTGCCAGTTGCTGATGAGTGCATTAGGCACAAAATGTTGACATTCATCAGGTATATATCCTTGTAATCCTTTTTTATATATGCACAAAAACACACAGAGAGCTTCTCTGCATTAATTTTATACTTTCTTCTGAAAATTGCAAGAGCTGTCTCTTGGTTTAGTGTGAGATAAATTAACATTCAATTCTTCACCAATGAACTTGTATAAAACCTTCTTTCAAACATTTATTCTCATCCTTGCTTTCTTATGTTCTTTAGCCTTCCACAGATATTTTAATCCATGTGGGAAGTTTTTTTCTCTTATACATGGTTATGAAAAGATTCTTACAGACAGACATAATCTATGAGACAGACAGAAAAAAAAACATCCGGCTACATATACGTATTAGAATGCTTTGGCGGTTGCTTTTAGTGTCAACAGGAATAGTAAGTAAGAAACTATAGAAAAACAGACATGAATAAGTCACAAGTCATGTGTGTCTATTCTTGATGTCTTTTTATTTTGTATAGAATAAATTTTTGCACAATGAAAACCTTTTTTAACAGAAGCCAATAGTAATGTTATTGTTCCATTATAAATTTCATAGCCCTATTCTATCAGTAACATTTGCCTCAATTCAAGACCATTGACAACCACTTTCCTCTTGATTTTCTAAGAACATTATACGTAGTGCTAAAACTTGTTGAAAAAAAAAAAAATATTGCTAAATTCAGTTGTTTATATCATCAATTTCCACTTTTAAGTGATAATATTATGGGGGAAGTATTCATTCGTAGTCCTCTGATCATTCACTTCTGTGTACTGAAAGTGGATTATAACAAATTATTCAGTGAGAGGGGTGCCAAAATGTTTCCTTTGTAACTTCTAGGCGGCAGTTTGCTTTAAGGTTGGTGAATCAATGAGGCTCTTTAAAGTTACCCTCGCAGCTCAGATGGGAAAAAGTAACCTTCTGGAAAAGCAATGCCTTTATGTTAAATTCAGGGCATTTTTCTTTTCCATCTTTAAAAAGAAAATGGCCAAGCTTCTGAAATTGAGGAATGTCTTCTTTTGATGACATTTCCTGAGTAATGCCTAAATGTGTTTCATTCTATAGAGACCAACAGCAATTTTAGGGTTAAATATCAACAAGTTACTGTATTGTGCAATATACTATTCAGAACAATTTCTTTACCTTTTTAATTATTAACATACTCACATTTCAACTGATACACTCAATAGACACCAGAGGAAGGTGGAAAGTGAATCAGCTGAAATAGTTTGTTAATAAGAACAAAAAATTAAGACAGCAGTCCAGGAAAATATGGAATAATGAAAATACTTTACATAAGAAACTTAAAAAGCAAATTCTGTTGTATTTGGCTGATAGGATGATTGACACCTCTATATTTTTTACATTATACAAGTAAAGCTTTAATATTGCTCTGAAAGACTTCATAGCCATTATTGGTAATACTGCAGTTCTGTGACGCATTCAAACTACATATTTCTAAGGGTCAAAATCTTTTGGGAGTACTCCATAAGTCATAAAATGGTAGAATCTCAGTTGGCTTCAGTTAAAAAGGAGTAGTTTATTTTATAAAACAAGTTCAATTTTTTCATAACTTACTGCTATATTGTATTAGTGTAATTGCCACCTTATCAATCATGGGTTATGGTGACTATTGTACGTACTGAACATCATTTTTCTGATTTTTTTTCAAATTTTTTCATTTTGCAAATTTGAGAAAAAAAATTGTTAGCTTCTTTTGTAAAAAAAAAAAATTCTTTTGTGGACAAACTTGTGATTTTTGCATTTTGTAATCGTGAATTTCGCACTGTTAGTCAGGGAAAGATCCAAGATATGGATACAGAAAATGTTAATCAGAGAGATTGCGAAGGCTGGCAAAAAAGTTTTGATCAATTTTTTTTGCTTTTTATAAAGATGTTCTGTCAATTTGTATAGAGTTAGATGAGGTGTTGTTAGTTAGGGTTAGTGTATTGATTGAATGAAAAAAAAAATGCAAGTATATGCACAGAAAATACAAAAAAGCAAAAAATACAAGTTTGTTAGGCGGAAAATGTTTTTTAAATTACAAAAACAAACTTCTGCAAAAATTTTTTTCCAAATAAAAGTAGGAACACAGCTAATGATGTTCAGCACATACACAATGCTCACTAATACAACAGCAATGAGTGCTGAAAAATTGAACTTTCTTTATAAAATGAATTATTTGTTTTTTGCTGAAGCTGGCAGATATTCTACTGTTTTACTGCTTGTGGAGTACTGGAAAAAAATTTGATCCTTAAAAATATGTAGTTTAAATGTGTCGTAGAACTGCAATTTTACCAAATTATTTTTCCTTTGGAAGACATAAACATGATTTTGATCAAAGGAACCATTAATGTATTTAAATAAATAAGGATATTTTATTTTAAATGATCAGTATCATTATCAAAGATGAAGAAAGTCTCTCCACAGATTGACTGATGGTTAGCATCCAAGTGTTAATTCTGCAACGAGAGGCTTTCGTGTTAATGATCAGTTGTTTTTCAGGTATGCGTTCTCATGTGTTTCTTAAAGTAGCTCGGGTCAGAAAAAGATTTCCCACACATCTTACAGGTAAATGGTGTCTCTCCAGTGTGTAACCTCATATGAACTTTGAGATTACAGTTTTCAGAGAAGCCTTTACCACATACTACACATTCAAAAGGTGTCTCTCCAGTGTGTGTCCTCATGTGAATTTTAAGGCCTGTTGTTTGAGAGAAACTTTTTCCACACACTTCACAGACATGAGGTTTTTCTCCTGTATGGATTCTCATGTGTTGTTCCAAGGTATATTTTGAAGTAAATGCTTTGTCACAAATTTGACAAATAAAAGGCCTTTCACCAGTGTGTGTTCTCATGTGAATTATTAAGTGATGCTTAAACGAGTATCCTTTTCCACACACTTCACAGTGATATGGTGTCACTCCTGTATGAGTTCTCAAGTGATGTTTCAAGTTGCCTTTTAAAGAAAATCCTTTGTCACAAATTTGACATTTAAAAGGCCTCTCTCCAGTGTGTGTTCTTATGTGCATCACTAATGCAGAATTGCAAATAAATTCTTTGGGACATACATTACACTTCAACACTTTCTCCTTAGTTCTTGAAACGGTTGAACTACAATCTTTGATGATGCTGTTTGCATCTGTAGCTTTGTCCATCTTGGATGATCTCCGGGTATATTTGCAAACAATGTATTACTGTCTTTTAGTTTTGGTGAAGATATTTTTTGATGAAGATATGAAGACGAAATGAGGCAGACTTAAAAATTGACAAACCCATTCTCATGTTTTTTGATTAAATGCCGTAATCCTCAGATTTCCTTTTTCTCAATCAATTTCATGTCTATTGAGATTAAAGTCTGGTATTTCAGAATCACTGTTCTTAAACTCCTGGAAATCTGGAAATAAAGAAAAGATGTGGTTGTTAATTAATCAACATCATCAACATTTTGTAACCGAGATACACTGAATTTTCTAGAAAACGTCAAAACAGTACATATAAAAATACACAAACAATCAATATAAAAACATATTTCTCACTGCTGTTGTTTCAGTAAGCGAGATGTCTTCCTTCTCATTCTTTATATATGTATTATTGGTTCTATGGTAAATTTCTTTGACTAATTTTTTTTAATTTACTCTTTTATCAAATCTAGTGCTGAAAAGCAGTTACTCAAATGTAAGTGAAAACTGCAGGATCAAGGACTTCAGTCTGTATTCTTTGAAAAAATATACATCAATATACATTAGAGAAAAAAAAAGCTATTTTCCATCATAGGTTGTATTTTTTGTCTGAAATAATCTTTCAAAAATCTGTATAAATAATACTTAAAGCCCAAATCAGATTTAAATCAGGTTAAAATTACAAAATTATGTAAATTAATGACATTATGTTCCAGACTTTTTCAAAATATAGACAAAGATATTTTATTTTGAAGTATCAATAATTTCTTTTTAAACTGAAAAACGACCATGCTCTTAAACTTAATCTGCAACTGATGTCTATTGCATTGTTTTAAATCTGAACACTTTATCATGCAGCAAAATGGTGGTTTATTAAAGATCATAAAAACGCCAACCTTTTCCTGTTTATCAATGGATATTTATCTACATCTGCTCAGATGTTGTAATGGTGAACATGCCAGTCTCAAGTACAGGTCACAGGTTCGATTCCCAGTTTGAGCAAACAGTGAATTAATCAAAAAATCAATAAAAAATCTTTTTTTAAAATATTGAATGAAATTTTGTTTTCTCCTGCAGATCAAAATCCTAAATCATAATTAATGAGATAAAACTAAAAACAGGCAAAGAAGAAATGTACTTGAATTTTTAAAAAAATTCTTGATTTTTTTCTAATTTTTCCTAAAAAGAAAAAAGCCTAGATTTTTGTCCAATTGAAAGAAAAATAAATGTTTAATAATTATGACGTAGAATTGAAATATCATAAAGTCAATATTTACTTAAATCGAGCAATAAATCAATCATATTTAATAACAGCAAATCAATCAAAAATCAAAATTTGAATTCCGTAGTTACAATTATACCAAAAACAAATTATACGTTAGATGAAGATAATATCTGTGGAAAAAAAAGATATACCATCACTCAACTAAACTATACAAAATATTTCATTATTTCTGCTAAGTACATGATAACTTGATCAATTTGTATGCTTCAATATTATTGCATGATCTATACTCTGGCAATGATAGACAATGCAGATAGTTCCAGCCGGATTGCAAACCATAGGCAAAATAATCATTGTTTGCTTTGAAAAATATCATATTTAAGCAAAATAATCATTGTTTGCTTTGAAAAATATCATATTTGAGCAAAATAATCATTGTTTGATTTGAAAAATATCATATTTAAGCAAAATAATCATTGTTTGCTTTGAAAAATATCATATTTAAGCAAAATAATCATTGTTTGATTTGAAAAATATCATATCTAAGCAAAATAATCATTGTTTGATTTGAAAAATATCATATTTAAGCAAAATAATCATTGTTTGCTTTGAAAAATATCATATTTAAGCAAAATAATCATTGTTTGCTTTGAAAAATATCATATTTATGATAGCCTGTAATATTTACTGTGTATTCGACTAATGTCATCACACAGGCTGACCATCGAAGATTATTTGTGAATCTGGTACAGTATTTTCTATGATTACAGCTGCGAGGATTGGTACTGTTCAGTCAGGAACTGGCAAGGGGTAAGACAAAACACCACCCACTGTTACTTTCAATCACCCATATTTTCTAAACAAATAATTCTAATATCGTGAACAAATGAATGAATCAATCTTTATTATCATAATCTTATAGTTCATTACATCTTGTGATTAAATAAATATAATCTAGTATAGATAACTGAAGAAATTATACATTCCATTTTGTTATTCATTTCATATTGCTATTGTTCACAAATTTTTTAAAAATCTTGTAAATAAAAAGTGTCCTTTTCAAATCAGCCAAATTAAATGTTTGTACATTGTTTTGAAAATGGCAAATTCATTTTTCCAGTTCTTCCATCATTATTGCTTCTGCATATTTTCTCATATTTTTATGAAGCATATGAATGTTCCTGTGACCTTTAAAATGAATTAGAAATATATGTGGTTTCAGTATGATCAGAAGTATAGCTATTACATGTTTATATCATAAAACAAGGATACCGAGAGGAAACAGGGTAACCAAAAAAGTGCCAACCAAGAGATCTGACTCGGAAGAATGCCCATCAGGAAATCTGTTCATCACAAATTTATCAAGAGGAAAACTGACATGATTTGCCAATAATTCTCTGATTTCTTTTCATTTCTAATTGAGTGGTATTTGTTTTAAGGGGTTTTTCGCACATTGGCTGCCTTGAATTGGGTTTTTTCTTCACAAACTGGCCATCTTGAATTTATTGAGGGAGCAAAAGTGCCCATTTTATAAGGTTTTATGAAAACTTTTGCCATAATTCAGCCATGGTAGTTCTGATTGGAATCCTGAGTATGAAATAAAAAGAGATAAGCAAAGCAAAACAACTTGAAAAAAACAAATTGTCCAAAGCAACAATAATACAATGTTTTTCTTTCATGATTTCTCTTATTTCTCTTAAGTGAAAAAAATTTATTAGGTTTTTTTCCCCCCACACACTGACCATCTTGAATTCATTGAGGAAGAAGAAGTGCCATTCTAAACATATCTGACTGCTGTTTTTCTTTCATGAATTCTTTTATTCCTTTTCATTTTTAATTGATAAAAATTAGAGAGAAATAAGCAAGACAAAACAGTTCAATAAAAAGCTAAATTTTTTTATGAAAAGAATTTTGTTTATCAAAAATAAAAAGGAATGAGAGAATTCATGGAAAAGAAACGATCAATATTTTTTTGAAAATTGTTTTGCCTGGCTCATTTCATTTCACACTAAGAATTCTGCTTGGGACCACTGTGGCCAAGTTTTGCCAAAAGTTTACAATAAAACATAAATGGGCACTTTTTCTCTCTGAATTCGAAGCAGCTAGTAAAAAAAGACAAAACATAGAAACAAATATGTTTCCAACCTGAATTCAAAGAATGATGGCGAATGATGTTTTGATGGGCAGTTTTCCTCCCTCGATCAATAAAATTCGTGAAGAGCACTTTCTCGAGATCCGAGGAAACAATATTACTAATCAAGTGCTATTTCATCTCAATACAACTTTTAGCGCAATCTTTTTTCTCAAAACAATAAAAGTGTCCTTATAATTTCATTTAATTCTTTTTACAAAAAATTATGTAGTTCATTTATTTAATCAGAAGTTTTTTTGCTTTTTTTCCTCCAATATGATACAGCGTATAACCACATCAAAACATGTTTTACAAAACCTTTTCATAAAAACATACGTTGCTTCAATTGGATCCAAGAAGTTATATATGAAGATCTTGAAAAAGAGATGTTGATTTAATCGAATCTAAAGAATATTATAAAACAAAGTATTACGGATTTTTTTTCCCCTAAAAACAGTCTTTGATAAATACACATACACTTTTCAAATTTCGTGATACTATTTCCTTACAATGTTCTTTTTTTAATTATATAAACATATAATAGATATACTTTTGGTCAATTAAAACTACGTGTATTATTTTCGGAGATGAAATTTTGTAAAAAGTAGATTTCAAATGGAGTTATCCGCCGTGTTTTTCATTAAATAAACTTCTGATCAATTTAAAACTACGTACTTATTTTTTGCAAGAAAAAAAAAAGTTTTCTTGAATGTATCTGCCGTATTTTGATTGAATAAAGTTAGATCAGATTAAAAACAACTCATATTTTTGTATCAATCATGCTAAATAAAATTCAGGGTCAAATCAATAAAAACTTAGCGTATTTATTCTTTCTTTATTTTTTTGTAAAGATGGTTCTGATGAGATCATACACCGTGTTTTGATTAAATGAAATTTAGATCAACTTAAAAGTCAGTATTTATGTTCTTTTTTGTAAAAAGTTGAATTAAATAAGATTTCGATAAAATCATAACTACCTTCGTAAGAAGCCAGATCCCGACATACATCAAACGATTTCCATTACGAAATAATACCGGTGCTTCAAGAAAAAGTGACCAGAACAAAACGAATTCCGTCATATCAATAGTCCTGGACATGCACAAAACACTGGGGAAACAGTAACTATAATTTTATTGGATATTTTGTGCTATAAATGAAACTGAAGCTAGAAAATAAATAAATAAACGACGATCCATCATATTCATTGCTGTTTGTTAGACAGCATGTTGTCACTATAATTTTAATTTAAACTAACAATATTTTACACACTAAACGCACAATTAATTCATCAAAAGTAATGTATTTGATACAAAATAATTCCGTGATTCGTTGCTATTAGACAAGTGTGGTGACATTACATTTTGTATTTGAACAAACGATATTTTACTTACTTAGCGCACATTTAAATTTATCAAAAATATACAAAGCAAATTTTACCTCATTTAATCCAAAACAACTTTTTTTATTGAAGTTTCAGCGGTCCAATATTTTTATTTGGAACGAATTACGAAAACACAATAGGTGTTATTGTTCACTTAACGAATTTCCGTCTAACGAGACATTTTGAAGAACGGATTGTCCTTAAGAGAGGCACCATTATATTTATACTTATTGAAACAAAATGACGCCATTATCATATATTCTAGTTTTCTTTTTAATATCATTTTTTTCTTGGTTTCTAATTTCTTTTGCATCCTGTTTTCATTGATTCAAACTTTTTATTTGGTGAAGTTTTCTGTCAATTTCTCGAAACGAAAGCTGTTAAGAATCTTGAACATTGCTGTCGCGTGATTCCACGTTTGTTTGTTTTTAATTAGCTGGTTACAATCGTCCAGTACCGGACATGTGTGAAATTTAATTATTGCTCTGACATGATATGTGCGCTTCCAGACGCGCATGCGTATACGATCTATTTTGAACGCATAAGAGTCAATATCGGGCTTTACAGGTGGATTGGCTTTTTATCCTTCAATTTTGACGGAATTCATGATTGAATATATCTTATCCGAAAAAAACTCTAACTAATATTAATAAATCTTCTCAAAACTATAGATGGTATCTTAACAAAATATCGGTTTGAGTGAATTTATCCGGTAAATAAGCCATGGAAACTCAACACTCAAGTTTGATCTTTTTCCTTCTCGGAATCTTGATGAAACTAAAGGCAGCCATCCGAGATTGCCGGTAGATCTAATTGTTGAATGGCTAATCTTAACCCAAAAAACTCTCTGAATTATAATGACTGGGAGTGGGGGCACACTGAAAACTTATTCACAATACCTTAGAACAGTGGAAAATGCAAACCAGCAGCCACAAGGTATGATACAAATATGTTAACGATTGTTTACTGTCAATTTATGATTGAAACATATTGTTCCCGTTGTCAATACTGCTGATGAGACACTATGTTTTGTAAAGTTGTCAACAAGTGAGAGAGGGTCAGTAAGGTTGCCGAAGGCCGATCTCGTTCAGAAAACTATTTGAAATTTTACAAAAACTACTACAAAATAGCATTCATATATTAGTCTTCTGGTGGTACAAAGTGCTTAATCTTTCGTACGAATACATATTGAACTATGATAGGTATACCCATATTTACAACATAATGAATTTTGGGGGGTAACCGGGTGTAGTGCCCACTTTTTCCAGCTAAAGAAAATCATACATATACGGAGTTATCCCCTACATCTCAGTAGAAATAGTAAATTCCTTGTCGTTTCCTCTTTGACGTCACACAGAACTACCAATCAGATAGCTGATTGTTATCATTACGATATTTAAACTGTGGCGGTAAAATCTCTCCCTCTCTTGTGTGTTCCGATGGCCTCGAAGTAAGCTCTTCTCTTCTCTTTCTCCCTCTCTTTAGTTAGGATAGATAGTATAGTTTTTATACACTCTTCCTTTTTACACACGCATCATCACATATTCATCTCAAGAACACATTCTATCTAAGTTGAGCACTCTCACCGTAGTTAGGTCGGACTTCTTTAGATAACTTCATAGTGGCTACAACTAGATGATCATACTGACGGACGTTCTATTGACTCTATCTCACATTTACTTACTGACATTCTTTTCCCTTCATCCTTCCTATATCTACATCTTTATCGTGGTAGATCCCTCCTCATATTCATGTCGGCAGAAACTCCGGTCCTCATTTATTTTAATTCACTCATGAATTAAACTTGGCACTGTTGTTAACCTCTTTGTTTGTCCTTATTTCTGTGTTTTGTCAGCAACCCAACTGTGTACTAACCTTGTTTTTATGCTTAAGCAGTGAACACGCTACTTACCAGGATTTATCTCCTTAGATCAATTCTGGTAATTTTATATTTTAGGGGGCTAATATAATTGATAGTAGTTCTAAATGGGCACTTCGTCCCACTACCATTCCACCCTGCTACTTGAGACATTTCGCCCGACCTGTTAGTTGGGAGGTCAGATAGATTTCAGTTATTTATATGGTGTTACTGAAAGTAATATCAAAAGATAAAGGACATTTTTCTGATCACAGAGTACTTTACCGAAATCCGTTCACCAGATCAAAAGTTATGAAAGTTTGAAGTTGCAATTTTTGCCAAAAAATTGGAAATTCATATGATGGAATCTATCCTTTCCGCGTAGTCTAAAAGAGAAAATCCTTCTACTGAAAAGTTTACCCACTTTCTGGAATGAAATCTGGTTGGAAATAAGTTAATACCATGGAGAATTCATATTTTCGTAAGATCCATGTTTATATATATTCATATACAATCGCAGGTTAGATTTGCTGATATTTACAGATGCTTGGGCCATCATAACTAAACGGGTAAAATTTTGATCCAAAAAGAGTTGGATTCGCATCACTGTGTAGCGCACCCTATACTTATAGCTAAGAATTAAATACGAAGTCTTCTTTTACTTAGATATCAAAAACGTTAGGAAAATACATATTTGAAAGCATATCTAGGTTGTAATTGTAGCGGTTTGTGGATGGTATGGTTCAGGTCAGTTCTAGTAGTTTTGGTTGAGGAATGGGTTGTGCAAAGATGTTGGATACAAGGGATTTTGCTGCCATGTGGTTTGGTGGTAGCGTCGACGTCAATGGAGATGTGAAAGGAGGAAAAGAGATGTGCAAAGAGAATACACGCTAAGTATGAACATAGACGCAGAGATGAAACAAGGTAAAAAGGAATACATATAAGTATTTGGACTGACTATTAAGACGTATATTAAATACAGGAACATTAATGACTAATGACGAATGAAAACGAAGTACATGTAATGATAACATTGATATGATCGATCGCGTAAAGAGATGAAAAGAGATAGCAAAAGGTGGGGCCTTCGTTGTCATTGATAATATTAGTGTCGGAGCGGAGATGTCTGAGCTGATTTTTAATCCATATGGCTTGGGGCGTATCAAGGAATGAATATGGAGACCGGTTTCAATGTGTGAGTCAAACTGCCAAGTTGTGAGCGTGACTTGGGGGCTATTCTCTGATGCTGATAGACACTCGACAGACAGACCATGAAAGAAAGAGAGAGAAAGAGAGAGAGAGTAGCTGGCAACAAGTGCCGGGACCAAAAGCGTAACCAGCTAGAAATGCCGGCGCCAATGAGCGTTTGACCATGTGCGTCCAGGGCTTTTATAGGGGTCATCGCAGGAAGTGACGTTTTCAATATCCAGCTAAAAGAAGGGTTTTGTATTCAGTTCCTAAATAAATGTACACGGAAATTAAGCAGAGTTTATAATTGAAATGAAGACAAATGCAAATAAATGCGTAAATTTAATGAGCCGACAAAATAAGACATGTATAAGCATTTCATTCAAAGCTAAAAAGGAATCATATAAACATTGAGAAAGATCGATCGTGACAGAGCAAGCTTAATTAGAATAGATTACTATGTAGCTTCTCTTAAGAGGGGGAATAGTTATTTCTCTGATGTACGAGGGAGATTCATTTATGTATAACAAGAAAGAATTGTAGAAAAGATGAAAAGGTGCTCGAGCAGAGAGGAAGGGACTATGTTAATCCAATCGTTGTCGTTACTACAGAGCAGGAGCACTGAAATAAGTTGTTTACCTAAATGCTGGTTGCTTTGAAGACCAGAGTAATTATAGGAAATGGGATATTCAGTTTTATACCAACGACCAAATATGTGTTGCAATGTGACGTACCCAAAATCATAATCGCCGATAGCAAACTTGAGCGCCATTGTCGATGCAGAAACAGGCATAACAGAAAGACTATTTAAATCACAGAAATACATGAGGGTTTTATTCAATATGCGCTTCCCGTTGTGAGAATTGAGACATAGAAGAAAAAAATAAGGGAAGATAACCGACTCGAAATTGGGGCTGAATGAGCGATGGTAAGCGCAAGTTGAAAGAAGAGAAGTACATGCAGCTAGATTTAAGGTTTCATATCTAAAGCTGATACTTATCTATTTATTTTCGTATTGATTTAAACTAAAAATAAACAAGTTGCTACATCTTTATGTGTTTATTATTTGAATACCAAGCGCTTCTAATAAAGAACAAATACAGAGATAAACATTAATCAACGTATCCCAAAATAAAAAGAAGAAATGAATGAGATGCTTCACTACAGAGCAGCGTTTCTCAAACGTTTTTGGCAGCGACCCAGTCCATATAATTTTTTTTTTCACCTAGCGACCTTTGGGGTTGGAACCTAATTTCGGTGTTCCTTCATTTAGGTTTATTCAATTAACTTTACTGAGTCGTACGTCAACAGATTTTGTTAATCAATCAATAGAAACCGTCATGTGACCAGTGTCATTTCCCAGCATGCCGTGATGGGATGATAAATTTCATTGTGAAAAGGAGCAATCAATGAATAAATGAATTCACTCGCCTTTTGTTGGGCACTGATTTACAAAAAAGTCTGAATTGGAAAAAAACAAGCCTGAATGTTGCCTAAACTAAGTGGCCAATTTGGCATAAATGTACATTCCAAAGTAAGTCCCCATAAGGGGCCTATTATGGGGAAAACAGAACAAAATAAAAACTCTTTTCCAGGACATAATAAGTGCAATAGTGAGAGCAATAGTAAAAGATTATCTTGCAGTGGTCAAGGGCTTTTGTCTTCCAATAGAAAAGGGCCTTTGTCTTATAATGGAAAAAGGGCATTCATCTTGCAACTGAAAAGAATTTTTGTCTTTTAACGGATAAATCTAACACTCCCCAAACTTATTGATCGTTGATTAACAAGAAACAACATCGTGCCCATCTTTGTAGAAGATGAGTGATCATAATAGACTCAAAATCAATCCCTTGAAAAACGAGCGCCAATTCTCAAGGGAGGTTACTCCATACAAGAAAGTCTGAGTTACCTCCCTTTAATTATCAACACAACCAGCAAGTAAAAATAATTACTACTTGTAAGCTGAGTGTTTTTTATGGATTTTTTTGCTGCTCTCTGTTCATAACACTCGTAACGATTTCACTGATAAGAATATCTCATATCCTTTATTTGAAATAATGAACTCTTACTCTTGAGTCCAATAGTTTCTTTTCTTGGAAAAATCACCTCATAGAAATCCAAATATAGCCGTTATGTTTTTCACAGGGATTAACTAGTAATAGAGTAAAACTTATTTTATTCCCAACGAGTATTACATAACGTATTATACGATATAAGTAAATAAAACAAAGCAGAAAAATCAACAAAAAATGGAAAAAAGTTGTGGTATAAACAAACTATAAAAAAAAACAAAGTACCAGAACTGACAATCTAAAATCATCTAAAAAAAAGTAGATATTTTATTTGAAATTATCCTAAAAGAAAACAAAAAATCTCCAGCACAAGATTTGGGCATTGTTGGTCCAAAATGACATTAGAGGCCCTAAAGAGCACTTTTTTGACAACTAAAACAAATCAACTGTTTTTAGATGATGCTTAGTGGTGTACTCATACAAACTTTCAAGGTTGTAGTCCCCTAAATGTGACCAGGAGAGTGACACATACTAACACATATTGACACGAGAGAGAAAAGAGGTGCCCATATTTTTGATTACACCTCGTCTCTTTGTCTGAATGATTTTCTTTTCCGTGTTTGTTTTTTTTTTCGTTGTTTTGGGGTTTTTTGTTTTTTTTCTTATATGTCGTATAATTGTTGTATTTGCTCTTCAAGTTATTCACTATTTCAGTTTATAGTATACTTCGTACTGAAATATGAGTTCCAGTTGTTCATAATTCTTTAAAAGAAGATTTTTCTAGTGTTTTTTTTTTCTGCAGTGTTCTTGATTTTGTTGTTGCTTCTTCTGTTCACTGTAAATAACTTTTTAGCTGGGATGTTATCCAAAGCTTTTATTATTTTCAATGTTTCTATTGCATCGCCCCTAATTCCTCTACCCTCTGGTGTTATTCAGAACGAAGGTACGCCAGTTTAAAAAAACTATAAATCTTGCCTGTACTGTAAGCCACTCGATATCACCATTAATAACTAACAGTACCAAGGTACGCCAGTTTAAAATACTATTGTTATTGCACGCCAATCAATATCACCTTAAATACAGCCGATACAAAGGTACGCCAGTTTATAACACTGTAAAAATATCCTATTGTTACTGTACGCCAGTCAGTATCCCGATGAATACCAGAACAAAGTACGCCAGTTTGAAACACAATACCCTATCGCTACATCATGACAGTGAATGTCATCTTAAATACAATCCGCACTGTAAATATATCCTCTTGCTACTGTATGCCTAGCGATATCACCATTGATACAACCAGTATGAAGGTGCTCCAGTTTAAAACACCATTGCTACTGTCTATATCACCATAAATACAACCGGTGTGAAAATGAAACACTCTAAACCCTAAGGCCAGTGCATGCCTGTCAATACCACCTCAAATACAAATAAATACTCTGTTGTATCGTACGGGAAATGACTCAGAAAGTATTTATAATACTAGAAGAGATACCAAAACGGCACGTCGACGAAATATGACTTCAGTTTCCCGAGGTGATAAATATGTAACAGGTATGATAGAATGATTGTTCAGCAAAATGGATATATGTAAAAAATACGTGAAAATGAATCATTTTTCTGCACGTAGCAAGGTGAAAATTGAAAACGTTCGTGAAATACAGCAAGGAAACAGTGAATATTCTTTTGGGTCGGTAAAACGAGCATAACCGAAAAGTGAGACGGATCCATGGTACGAAAAGTTATGAATCTTTAATATGTCAGTAGCACTAAAAATTGATACTGGAGTAGACACAAATGTAATAGGCTGTATAACATATGAAGTTTTAACGAAAATAAACCTCCCCTGACACCGACGAAAGATACTTTTTGATCTGCCGGTAGCATTTTAATATACAAAGGAAAATTCACTACTTCAACGGAAAATAAAGGTGTGAAATTCACACTTGAAATATTTGTGATTGAAAACCAGGGTACTGAAAATTTGTTGTCGAGAGAGACAGCACATAAAATGGGTCTCGTATTTATCGTTGATAGAATAAAGAATGACGCATTTGACGATGGAGATTGTATGAAAGAAAAAAACAGTAAAAGTTTGCTTAAAAGAGAATGCGAAACCATATTTCGTCAATACAGCCAGACGGATTCCATTTCTTATTTTATCCAAAGTTAAACTGGAACTGCAATGACTGGAGCGTAATATAATAATTGAAAAAGTCAAACCAATAGACTAGTGTGCACCATTTGTTCCAGTCCGAGACGTACCTTTGTGTGTTGATTTTTTAAAAATTGAATCAATGTTAAAAGGTATATTTTATGTTACCAAACTTGGATGATATTGCACCCAAATTGCAAGGAGCTGTCATATTTTCTGAATTAGATACCTAAAGTGGTTTTCGCCTAATTCCGCAAGAGAAAAACAGTTGTTTACTAACAACTTTCATTATTCCTTTTGGACATAATTGTTTTAAACGATTACCTCTCAGAATAACATAGACTGCGGAAATATTCCAGTGTCGCATGATTGAATTACTGGAGAATTTTGATTGGGTAGAAGTCATTAATGGGGATATTTTGGTGTACGGTAAATCTGTAGCAGAACATGATGAGACATCAGAAGAATTTTGAACATCTATATATTTGTACTTAAAATAGCATCATCGGAAATGCAGAATTTGGAGAAAGGAAACTTCCTTTCAAGATTTAATTGACGTTAAGATTTTGATGCAGACCATCATAGAAGACGAAGAATTTTGCATCTCATGCCCAACCTTCATCCTCTTCTATAAGAGAGGTGCACACGACTCAATCACTGTCCAGTTCTCATTTTACGCTTATAGCACAATTCTCAATTATTCGCCTCCCGTATGCATGATCTGTCTAAAGTAATTTTTTTATTGATTCTGTTAGTATGTAAAAAACTTGTTTTGTATTTTTTTACCCCATTTACCGTATTTGGGCATCAAAATTCCATTCCCATCGTCCAAAAGCTAAACATTGTGATAACACCAAACGTGTTCATTTTATACATCATGGGAAAAGTATTGATGAACTGATCATTTTTTTTTTTATAGAAGAGATATATGTCTAAAGAAATTGAATTATAATCATTTTGTTCATTAGAATTATTCACTTGCCAACATAATATAAAAATGGTTGATAATCTATGCATTGATGATTCAATTATTGATGGATTGTTGAAAAGGGAATGTTGTCTGCTTTGCTACAGTGTCTTATGGCAAGTTATATCTGTCTGGCATCATCCCCTAATGTATCTGTTTTGGCAATAAATATTACAGCCAAAAATGTGTAGCAAGTTATTTAGCATTTTTCTAGGAAATTCAAATTATACAAGTAGCTCACAGTCCAAAGTGTTGATTTAATTCCCCATGGAGATATATACATATATACATCGTTAGAAAGAGTATCCTACCAGTTTTCCAATAGCATGTTATGTCAATTTTTATCTCTTGGGAATGAAAAGCACAGCTAAAAACATGAATCCAGGTATTTAACATTTTTTTGATGAAATTTCAAGTATATGTGTACCTCATAGTCGACAATCTATGAATAGGTGATTCATGAGGTATGTATATACATATATAGATTATTCGAAAAGGAATTTCAGCAGCCTTTACAGAGAGTATTATGTCAATTCGTATCTGTTGAGAATGAAAAGATACCTTCAAAAACATGATGCAAAGTCTATGGAATTGTTGATTCAAGAACAGATGGTGATATATATATATATATATATATATATATATATATATATATATATATATATATATCATTAGAAGAATTATATCATATTTGTAAATTTGTATCAGTTGAACAACAAATATTACAGCCAAAAATATTTACTCGGGTATTTGGCATTTTTTCAAAGGAATTTCAAGTATAACTCATAGTCCAAACTCTATGGATTGTTGATTTAATTCTTGAAGGATATTATACATATATATATATATATATATATATATATATATATATATATATATATATATATATATATATCATTTGAAAGACAATTTCATAAGCTTTTCAACAAGGTATCTTGATAATTTATATCTCTTGTGCATGAAAAGCTACATCCAAAATTGTGAAACTAGGTATTTTTGCATTCTCAAGTTTTGCTCTTTTTGGCACATTTTTGCCTGATTAAACTTCTAATATGTGCTGAGTTAACACGATCTTTCGTAATAGGATTTTGGAACAATCTTGTGTCGAGAAACATCTCCAAATAATCAGTATTTTTAATTCTTCAGTTTTAGAGAAAGCAGTGCCCCCTAAAAATATCCCCCAAATCATACTTGAATCCGAATCTTTTAGAGTAACTATCCGAACTATCAACCACTGACAAATACCTATTTGAAAAACTGATGGAGAATACCAGGGATGTACAGTAGGCCCCTCAGGCTCCCCGCATACTTGATTTGTGCTTGGTCAGCTTGGAGAAGAAATATGCTTGAGAATGATATATATAAATACATTCATAACTCAATTTCTGTTGATTTCAGACCCTTGCTCCTCTTATAAAAATTATCAGCTCTTTAATGCCTTCCCAATGATGTGTAACATAACCATGTTTGGTGTTGTCATTTTATCTTTGGCTAACAAAAGCTTTGGGCTGAATCTCAATCAATGCCCAAACATGATAAATAGGGCCAAAAGAGAAATGCCAGTTTTTCACATACCTCAATATACTAACAGAATTAATAAGAAAATTATTTTGGATAAATGAACACAGAAATGGAATCATGTACTAACTATTAGCAGAATGTGGGTTGTTCCAACAACTTAGCATAACAACCATTTTACCTCATTTCTTTACTTCCTGCATACGCATATGACCATTCATATGACCATATGAATATCATGCACTTATATCTACATTGAACTATTATTAACATTATTCTAACAAGAAGTAAAGCAACTTCAAAAGCACGTCCTCTTCTTATTTCCTTTAATAAAAATTTGAATCATTATATTTTATACACATTTCATTAAATACATTCTTTGTTATTTTAAATCCTTGTTCTTTATCTTATTTCATTGCATGCATTTTTATCTGCATTATTCTAAATGCATTACAAGTAGCATTTACTATATTTCACTAACTGACCAGCTCCCTTCCAATTTTTTGCCTTCAGCTGTAAGGGAAATCTATAGAGTTAACCCTTTCTTCATTTTTCTGTACAGACTACTAGCATCATCAGCCACTCCTAAAAAGATTATCTGTTCTAGGATAGATACTACTATTGATTTTTACACTTCGTACACGATAGTAGAATTGCAATTTAATAGTTGGTTACATAGTTAGGGTTTTATTTGGAGTCCAATCATTTAATTAACTTGGCTAAGTAACTAGTTAACCACTATAAATGATGACCCCCAACACCAGAATACAAAAATCTTGACTACATGCTTAATACCTGTCAATATCACCATGAACACAACAAGTATGACCCAACACTGGTTTGAAATGCTATAAACATACCCTATAGCTACTGCATGACAGTCGGTATCACCATAAATAAAATGAGTATGTAGGTATAAATATTTAGATATACCCTGTCATTACTGTACACCAGTCAATGTCTCCATAAATTTATCCAGTATGAAGGTATGCCAATTGAGAATATTATAAACATACCCTATTGCTACTGCTACTGATACAGTCGGTATCACCATAAATAAAATGAGTATGTAGGTATAAATATTTAGATATACCCTGTCATTACTGTACACCAGTCAATGTCTCCATAAATTTATCCAGTATGAAGGTACGCCAATTGAGAATATTATAAACATACCCTATTGCTACTGCTACTGATACAGTCGGTATCACCATAAATAAAATGAGTATGCAGGTATAAATATTTAGATATACCCTGTCATTACTGTACACCAGTCAATGTCTCCATAAATTTATCCAGTATGAAGGTACGCCAATTGAGAATATTATAAACATACCCTATTGCTACTGCTACTGATACAGTCGGTATCACCATAAATAAAATGAGTATGCAGGTATGAATATTTAGATATACCCCGTCATTACTGTACACCAGTCAATGCCTCCGTAAATTTATCCAGTATGAAAGTACGCCAATTGAGAATATTATAAACATACCCTATTGCTACTGCTACTGATACAGTCGGTATCACCATAAATAAAATGAGTATGTAGGTATAAATATTTAGATATACCCTGTCATTACTGTACACCAGTCAATGTCTCCTTAAATTTATCCAGTATGAAGGTATGCCAATTGAGAATACTATAAACATACCATATTGCAACTGCTACTGATACAGTCGGTATCACCATAAATA